>BJKM01000013.1:1106136-1181136 GCA_015082035.1 Chaenogobius annularis | reverse complement strand
GCAACAGACCATACCAACTGAAAGAAAGAGGGGGGTTAGATAAGCGTTTTTGACGAATTATTTATTGAAATTACCAAAGTATTCACGTTATACCAGGAATTAAATGAAAAAGCCCAATACATGGCTAGTGTTGATGCAGGTATTCGTAATGAATTTGATTTTTCATTATTACTCTCCCCCTTATTAAAAAGGTTAAAGTGGTACCGCCTTCCTTTCGCTCTGCTTAGCATCCAGGGCTAGCTTCTGTATTTTACATAAGAAATAACTTTGTTTCTATCAAATGAAGATATTGATTTTACACAGAATTTTGTGTAAGATTTACTATTATTTACTAGTAGTATAACATCGATTTTGGGGAGCGAAGGGAAAAGAGTCAAAAGGCGATTGGCTGCCATTACGATCTCTCGCCAACAGATGTCAGTATTGTCCAGGGAAGGGGGTAAATAACCACATGGGGGACTTCATTTAAAAAAGTTAACAGCATGTTCTTCAGCTCTGTATTTTCAGTTTGTCCTTTGGCGCTGTTTTTCTTTTTTACAATGGTAATTGTAGAAAGGAAAAAATTCGACAAACGGAAAACAAGGTTGTGAAAAGTTTAATTCTACACATTTTGTTTCAAACAGTTTATCATTATTATTATTTTATATTATTATTATTATTATTATTATTATTATTATTATTATTATATACATTATACAGTGTCCTTAAGCTATTTATTTGTTACTTTACAATTGTACACGTTCTTGTGCTTTCTTCACAATAGCATATTTCTTTAATGAGAACTTTTTTTTTTTGACTATTGTTGAAATCAAGAACACATTTTATGATTGCTTCCTCGTCACAACGTTCTCTATTTGTAACAGTTATCAAGCCTATCTTAAATGTAGACGAATAAATATAACAGTACTTATTGTCGGAATTTACCGTGACAATTTTCTTATTTTACAATTATTTACATGATCAGCTTTTTACCGTAATATTTTAGTGCATATAAACAAGATTATTATTATGCATCCCAAAAATTCTTAGTTCTGCTTCTGTGCACAAACAATCTCAATCTGACTGTTACATCAACAAAACATTTAGTAAGAGCTTTCCCTTTGACACAGTACAGCTCCTCCATGTCATGTGCACCTTTTCAAGTTTAAACACAAACACACAGCGCACCTGACCTAAGTAGTAATACCGATTTCGATACTTGGGCTTTAAGTATCTGCCGATTGCAGATATCAACTGATATTGATACCACTGCCTGCAGAAACTAAAATAGCATTTATTTTCTTAAAACAAAGTAACGTAAAGTCAAGTAAAAGTAACACATGACAAAACTGATCCAACTGTGTTATGTAACAGTTTTTTATCTCCTAACTAACTACAGAACAGCTTTGCACAAATAAATGCTTAAGCATGAGATGTTTGGGCCAACAAAGGCCAGTAAATAGTCTTATTACATCAGTTTATAGGTCCAGTCAGGATATTGTCTGAACTGATATTTTGAAGTTGATCCCCGTTCAAGGCATTTTTTTCTGAATTGGCGCCAATATTCAATACCACAATCAGTTCATCCCTACACCTAACACTTTTAAATCAACTATTGTCTAGTGTTTTAATGACATTATTGAAAATTGCACTTTCTTCCACAGACAGCAGTGAGGGCTTGCCATCTTCTTGCTGCTGAAGACTACAGCTCTCCTCTTCCTCTCCAAAAGGGATTTTAGGCTCTGCTGGCGCCATGTCTGTGAGCATCACAGCTGGAGATCCACACGTCCCATTCCCGATATGCAGATTAATATTGACATTGACCAGAGGACTCGGGGCCATACTTTGTGGACTTGTCGGTGGTGAAGAAGGCTGCAAACTTGTGCCAACTTGGGAAACAACTTGATCCATGTTAGACTGGAGCGGCAGAGGCTCGGACAAGGCAGAGTGAGGTTGGTGAACAGGTAATGTTGACTGTAGCTGTCCAATAGAGGCATCTTTGTTGCTAATGCACTGATTTTGGTTGGCGTGCCCATTCTGGAGAAGACCCTGTTGTTCTGGCTGCACAGCTTTCAATGACAAATGCTCGGTGTCCCCAAGATAACAGAAGTTTGTCAGCTTAAAAACAAACAAGCAGACAAAGAAAGTTAACGCAATCTTGTAAGCAAGCACCTTTTCTTGCAATCCTGACAAACGCCTGCACAAAGTGTAGAGAACTGAAGAATTTTACACATTTGAAATAAAGTGTGTTGGGTAGCTTTGTGAATTTGCAAACTTTTAAAGCCTTGTAGTGATTCCCAAACTTTTTTGTCTCATGTACCATTCTAACTTGAGTTTTAGGCGAACAAATCTGTGTACTTTAGTGGTATTTGGCAGTTCTTACTATTATATTTTCTTGTTTCAATATTTATGTTTAAAATCCTCAAAAAATCATATAAAAATATATACTTATATTAAACTTTTACAATCTGAAACCAGTTCAATTACCCGCTGGGTGGTAAACACGGTTCTGTATTGGTTATTAAGAAGGCCCTGACTACTCTGAAACCAATATTGGGAAAATATAACAATAGAATATGAGATGCAAAAAATGGTGCATCAAACATACTTGGATGACTTTCAATGGATAGATGCATTCAATACATTTAAAGGAGGCACTTCTAAAACTGGTGCTATAAAGTATAATACAATCAGTGACACTTACGTTCTCACTGTCAGTCTCACAGTTGCCATTTGTATCCACTTTAGGGCAATCTTCGAAAGTAGCTAAAAAACATATAAGAAAACATTGACATTTCTTTCTATTAAAGTGAAAACTATTGTTGTTTATTTATTACCTTTCTTGGAGACTCGTTTACACAAGATCAGCAGAATGATGACAATAAGAAGCAGAAAGATGCCAGCAACAACTCCAATGACTGCAGCTGAAATTGACATAAAACACAATCAAATCAAATCAAATCAAATCATACCAATCAAACTGGCATTCGGACTGCAGGAATAATATCACTTTGAAGTCAAGCTAGATCTGTTCATTTATTAAGGGTGCAGTTATTTAATATGATGTTCTCTTCAAACAGCAAAAATGCTCTGAAATGAATGTGATTATTTGTGTTAGTTTAGCAGTTATTGTTTCAGTGAGAGCTGGACAATTAACTGATTTTGAATTAGAGAAAGATATTCTTATTTCAAATTGTCAGTGACAAGCAAATTACTTTTTACTTGAGACAAAAAAAAAAAAAATCCTTTGTTAGTAAAAGCTTGTGGTTTGGAGCAGAGTTCAGACTTTAGAGGAATAAAGTGTCATATTATTTGGAAAATGGCATTGTATTTGTTATTATTAAGAATAAAATAAAATTGAATAAATAATATGATTTATCAACACAAGGAAGAACTTTTTTTTGGCCATAATACCTATATAGTATATAATATTCCTATATTGCACTTGAGTCACATTTTTAGGTATCTGTGCTTTACTTTACTTCTCATTTAGTTAAAGGAATTCTTTTTAGCATGTTCATGGTGACATTCTGCCTAAAGGTTTTTAGTTCAAGTCCCAGCTTTGAGCAAACAGAAATATAAACATACAATTCACTAGATAAATTAATCAATTGATTTAAATTTACCTTTGTTGACCAAATATCAGCATAATTCTTTATAAAAAAATCACAACAGTTGGATGGTTCATTGAACTAAAATACAGTTATGGTAAATATATTTTAGATTTAGCTAAAAATTATAAAAAATGTTATCACAGAATAGCATATTTTTTAGGTTTATAATTTCACTTCCTGTTTGTACACACATGGTGAACATTCAAATGTAAGTGTAGTTGTGTATGTGTGAACATGTGTATACAGCCATGTTTTTGTCGGTGTATGCGGTTGATCTGGAACTACTTCAAATGTGTCTCATACTCTCTCATAAGCTCAATTAAATCAATCTCTCAAATATGGGTTCGTTGTACTTTCCACCACTGCAATCGCACTTTGATATTTTTTCAAAAGCGTTCCGCCCTAGTTATCATACCCAGTTCCTTGTCTGGTCCAGTATCCGGTGTTGTCCGATTGGGAAGCTCAGGAATTGTGGAGTTTTTGTTGTGCTCGGGAAATGACTTTGGGGTTGTGGTCAAGAGCTCAGCAGCTGTAGTTGCTGACATTACTGTCGTTTCTGGTTTGGTCGTAGGTGCTGCGTTGGGTTGTGTCCTCGCAGCAGCTTTGCACAGTGTGTCTGAAGTGGCATTGCCTTTACTGATAATGTGACTTTCATCACAGCTAAAGAAGAGAAGAGAGAAATGGGGTCAGCATACATCCTGAACAGGGGTGAGGCTTGAGATGGCAATTCTTACAATGAGTGAGGTTTGCAGGCTTCTGTGTGAGAGACAGAGTCAGAAAAAGTCCCCTCTGGACACCTTTTGCACTTCACATCAGATGTAGCTGTCGCTGTAGAAAACAATAATAACATTTGCATATATTGCACATTCAAAGGTAATATATATAACATGATGATAACCATGTTTGATTTAATTTAAAGTGAAATACTTGTTCAAGTTTAAATCCAAGCAATGCAAGGAGCGAGGGTTGTAAAATAAAAATCAGTAAAATTAGGATCAATACACCAGATACGACCAAGTTGGACTGGAATGGTCTCGATCTATATCAGAACTAGTTTTAGACCAGACGGTAATATTCAGAATATTGCATGAGGGTGTTTATGATCATTGTTGTCTCTAAATCAAGCATCAAGTAGCAAGCAGTTTTCTTAGTATGGAAATCGAGTTTGCAATTTTAGGTATTGTGTATACTTCAAGGTGGAGGGGACAATAACATCCAAACAAGGATCAATTCAGCATAAACCAGGGCTAATTTATCAAGCAGTAAATTAAGGGTTTAAAATCTGTATTTTATAACAATATCACAACAATAACCAATAATACAACTATTGTTATGTTATAACAATATTAATAAACATTCAATACATTGTTTTGCCCTAATAGTGTATATTTAATATTATATTAAAATCTAAAATACAAGGTAAACATCTTACCTGACCTTGAGACTCCAAACCCCTCTCTGCATTTTTGGTAGCGGGCACATTCCAGGCAGTTTCCGTGTTTTTGTTCTATCAGACAGTATCTGCCCGGCAGGCACACACACTTGGAGCTTGTAGTGGAGGAGCAGTTCTGTGCGACCTGCAGACCCTTCACTGAGAGAGTTCAGACATTACATTTACTCAGAAGTCACAAAGACTAAGAGACACATATTACTAAGTTAATGTTACTGACTCGCTTTGCATTTGATGCAGGAGAAGCAGTTTTTATTGAAGTTCCATTTCTCCATGAACTGCTCTGGTCCACACGGTTCACAGACGGTGTCTTTACCAAAAATGCATTCCTCTTTCATCTTATATCCTGGAAATAAAATGGTGGGAATAAATTGCAATTTGATGTAAAAATAGATCAAGATTCAGTCATTTCTTATAGTCAGTGATAATCAGCTTTGGTCTTTTTAATGAACCTTCTGTGTAGCATGTGGTTTTGAGCAGAGTTCAAACTTCATCGGAAGTCTGTGGTTTTTTTATGCTCAAGAATTACGGTAACATTGAAAACCATGTTATACAATATCAAAAATCATGATCAATACAAGAATAAATATCAATACATATTTTTTGTCATATCGCCCAGTACAAAGGTAGAGCACAAAATATTTAAGTATTTGCATTTGTTTCAAAGATGATAAACTGCTTCAGTTATAAAGGAGTATCTTGACTTGCAGTTTTATGATTAAAAACCTACAGGCAAAAGGCAGTGGGACATGATGTAAGTAATGTGATCGTGAATATTTTATGTTGTTTGAGTTTTGAGTGATAGGGCAACAATTATATGCCACAAATTGACTTTGATTTTAAATATTTTTTCTGATGTGTGTTGCAGTTCACTTTGTCCCAAGTCACCCTTGTCTTGATAAATAAATCATAAAAAATAACAATTCAGTTTGGGGATAATACTTCACTCGGAACATGACAAAGGCTGACCAATGAGAGGACGGGCAAAAGTAAGCATCACTGCTTTACTGAACATGGAACTGCATTAAACAAAAAAGCATGAAATCACAAATAATGGTTAAACTGTAATCACAAATGTCGGTGTAATCCCTCATTTGTCCAGGAGTGTTCCAGAAAAACTTTAACTCTCATCCAACAGTCATTCTCAATCTGTGAAACAAGTCTAAGTCTTTATATCCTACTCTGTGAAAGCCCTGCCCACAGGGCGGGACCTCCTTACAATGGGCCATTGAAACTAACTGAGATGGGCCTATTGTACACTGACTTTCGCTCCCTCCTCCCTGGGGTACCTGTTTAGCATCCAAATGCCTCGGGCGTCTCCAGGGTTTCAGCAGACAATTATAAACAACGGACAGGTTGAATCTTAAACCTCCATTATGATTTAAGGAAGGATTCTCTTTTTTAACAAAGATAGATCTGATCTCAAATATCTATTTCTACCGTTCATAAAACCACTTGATTCAGACCCACAGTTTGAGAACTACGTACTGCTCATAGCTTGTGATGTGAACTACCTGCTACCAGAGCATTATCAATACCCCATTTAAAACATCTATCACATCATTTCCACTCATTTGTCATCAAAGCTTTCATGTCCTTTCATCTTCACTGAAAGCCTGCCTTGATGTACACAGTGCACTAGATTTTAGATTTAGATTATGCCGATAACAAACCAGAATACGTTGTCTGGGTGTTACTGCTTTAGCACTCACCAGGCGGACAGCGGCTGCAGCACAGATTGAACACTTCGCTGATGTACTTGTCAGGGCCCGAGCAGATTCGGTTGGCGTCTGCCACAAAAGGCAGGGAGCTCGTCTGACGGAAACAAAAACACGTTTAGAGCAACTTCTCGTCCCCTGTTCAAATGAAGACTGCCTGGATGTCGACAGAATGTGCACATAAAATGAGCAGTGGAAAGTGTGACTTACTTGGCCCACGGTTTTGTGAAGTGAAGAGCAAACTTATTCAGCCAGAGTGTTATTAACAACGTATTATTAGGCCTGTCACTACTATATCAACCAATCGTTCAATAAGTAACAGCTGGAACAATATTTTTTAGTGTCTCAATATTTATTGTATGTTCATTTTCTTTGCATTATTGGGAAATGTGTTGTTATTGTTTGTTGTACAATAAGATTTGAGCTGTAGAGGATCTAATGAGTAACTTTAATGACTCATTATAGATGTTAAGTTATACTTAAGTGTTTAAATCGGCATGGTTTTTGTAGCATCTCATGTTTTTTAACGCTATTCTACATTTAGAAAAAGATTTCCTGACATTATCCTGCTTTTGGGTATCAGTTACCAGTCTGTAGCTTAGCATACTTTCAAAAGTATTATTGTGATATTTTTCTGTAGCAGTAAAACATTTTCTATTGCGAATTATTACATGAAGTTTTGGTGACAAAATAATTCCATAGGTAAGGACATGATTGGCCAGACTAGAATACGGGTTGTTGTCCAATTGTCGACTTACGCTGCCAATAGTATAGAGGAAAAAGAAAGTAACATGATAAACTTAATATTTATGTCATGTAGATAGGCGTGTTAAACAAAACACAACATACTGTTTATAGCAAAGGCAAAATTGCTCATCAAGAGACGATGAATGACTCAAATGCTACATGCTAAAACAAGCTGGAGAATGCTGGCGAAGCAGTTTCAGAAGGAGTTAGTTAATGCACAATATGGGTTCATGCGTCAAAGATTACAACCTTTAGTTATCATTGATGGAAAATGTTCCTAGTCATAAAATGTCTGGAGTTCCTTTAAGTTGTCATTTAATTATTCATTTAAGTGGCAACGCAACATGTTTTAAAAGGATTAGGGTCGTCTAACTGTGGACATGATGTTGATCCAAATACGTTAGTTATGGTAAATAAGGATGTCGCAATATCAAAAACACAACTCGATTTAACGATTATTCACGTTTTACTGAGACCATGACCAAAAAACGATGAAATCATACACGTCAAGTTTGTATCCAGCTTTACAAAATGGAAATTTCTGAATGGCAAAATAAAGTTAATATGAGCTAAAAAAATATGTCTCGATCACTTATAACCAACTCCGGGTGGTATGGTTACATTTCAACTGTAGCTTATGCTAATGCTAATGAGTGAACCACAACTGTTTGTAATGTTATCATTTGAGCAATTTGAGCACTTTTTCTGCTCAAATTCCACCACGTGAAGGCCCAATCCTGAAAGATAATGGTTGGGTCTGATTTGTACTTTAAATCCTATTTAAAGAAATCTGTTGCCCTTTAAAAATATATATATTATATTCCTGACAAAAACCAGACTCGTGGCGTACCTCTTAAAATAAAGGAATTTTAAGAGCGCCTCGGATCTTGAATCTGCCACACACGACAACCAGACGGTAAGTACTATCTATTGTTTTATGATTTATTTATTTATTTATTACATCGTAACTCATTGGAGCGCTCCTTCCTTACTTGTAAATCCTGAGGGCCTGGTTAGTACTGGGATGGGAGACCACTGAGGAATAGCAGGTGCCACGAGTGAATGAGTGAGTGAGTGAGCAATCGGTGGTGGTTAGAGGAGCTGATGGTGCAGATTGACAGCCCCAAGGCAGCTGTTGCTAAAGTAATGTTACGACTAAAGAATATGGAGTGGATAAAGAATGCACAAAAATGGCCATATAAGGCAGACATGTTAATATATCAAACAGAGACAGAAGTTAGAATATAATTTGGTTTAAAGCTAAGTAGCACTAAGTAGCAATTATGGATAAAGAAAATGATAGTTTCTGGTTTGTTTTGCCCAGTAATCGCTTCAGTCAGATGTTCACGCGCCCATAACCCCAGTTTTCCTCTGTGATCGGCCGTGTGGTCAGACAGGCAGCTATTGTTCTGCTTAAGAGATGCATTTCACCTGTCGTTCCCCTTTTCCATGGGCCTTACAAAGTCTTAACTGTGTCTAACTTTCAGCTCTTTGCTCCTGTGTACACACTCACGCTGTTGAAAAATAGAAACAGTAGCAGGAAACACACTTCATCAAAATGTGAAAGTACAACTATAGATGCTTCCTTGATGACAGAAAGGGTGAACGTTCTCAGATATGTATGGCATTTTTGTATTGCAGGAAATCAGGCGGGCGGGAGGATGTTTCTCTTAAGAGGCAGAAACTTTTACCATCAACAACACAGAACAAGTGTGCGTGTGATAAACAGCAACCACTGTCAAGTCATTGCAACTGAAAACAGACATTCAGTCATTAAATTCATAAAGTTTTTCCCCCACATTCTTGTCTCCATGGTTGTCTTACCTGCACGTTCCACAGTATGGCATTACTGATTATAGCTGAATTATTCTGCTCGTCTCATTGTTGATAGATAAGTTTAATGCCATACTGTGGAACATCCTCGGCAACATCTCCATGGAGACAAGCAGGCGGCGTAGTCTCCATCCAAAAAGTGCATCTTTGATTCAGCACTACACACAATGCATTCAATTTGGGACAGAACTAGAACTAAACCTCGGATTAAACCTGAACCAAAACCGGGATGGAAGGAATTCTGAAATGGTCACTTTCTTCTAATTAAAGTTTATGATTTGGTGTTGACTAGCCAATGAAAGCGATGAAAATGTACTACATAAATGATGCTCCAGCCCTTGCAATGATTTATTACCTCTTATTAATCCCAAACTTCTCCACATTCTGCAGACATTATACAATTGCTGAATGAATACTGCACTTGCAATACTGATTTTACCTACTAAAACAATCCGGTGAAACAAGGGGCCGAGGCTGATCAGAGGAATGCAGACCGCTGCCAACACTCGGTCAACCTGCGCTTCAAATCAAACATACAATCTGCTCTAACATAGATAAATATGAAAATCCTACCTTAACAGTTGGAGTTTGGAGCAAAACCAACAGTAAAACTAAATCCTCCATTGCTTCTTTAAGGGTAAATGATCTGTGAGGAGGACAGAGACGGCAGTGTGTACAGGGCTCAATGCAGGAGGCGGGTCAGTCGCCTCAGAGTGATTTCCTTGAAATGTGTTGAGCGTTTTTTGGAGGAAGGAAACATGCAAAAGATCCGAGCAGGTTAAATCTGACGCTGCACTTCTAGAGATTAGACTGGAGTTTTCTGTTCAAATGGACACAAAGTTCCAAAAGTTGTAATTTGAGTTATTTTTTAATGAGCTACAAAACAAACTGCATTCTAGTAGGAAGGACAAAGTGGCGGAGCTCATGACCGGAGGCAAGCGTGGGACCACAGATTGTCTGATACACACATGCGTCATTGCACCCTTCTCTCACTTGTGAAAGACCCTAAGACCCCAAGTGGAGTGGAGGCAGGGGGTCCAGAGCCCTGAGCTCTGGAACCTCGCAAACGCAAACACCAACGTTCAATATGTTTGTCCTGACAAAAACCAGTCTAGTGGTTGAAAGGCTTTGGTGTCCCTCTTGTAATAAAACACTTTTGATACAAGTCGACGAGTGCCTCAGGTTTTAAGTCTGCCACACACGAGTCACGACAACCAGACAGAAATGATTCTCTGTTGTTTCATCAATACTGATCCCCAGTACTCAGTGAAGCGCTCCATCCCATTGTTTTAATTTTAGCACCAAAATTCCTTGTCCTGATCTCTCCTTACACCAACTCTGACCCTTTGAGCCTACGGAAGGAGGTCTAACTTAACCTTTTGGACCTGGTCCTGTGGAAATCCTGGGCCTGTCTTACACTGTCTATCTTAAAGAAGAATGATGGCCAAGTCTTTATTATTTGTCACATGATATCTTTCACCCCCAACACTGCTCGTCAGTTCCATTTTCACATCTCTGTTGAGAAAGTTTGTCTTCATAAAACACATCTGATACAGCAATGTAGTATTATATGTTAGGGTTGAATCATATTATTCTGTTTTATTTGTTCCTGAGTAGGAGTTGTATTGAGCTCTAAATTTCCCCCTCCCACAGTCTTTGCTCTTCTCTCATTTAAGTTTAGCGCTTCTTGCCTATTGTGTATTATATATAGGTTGCTACTGCATCTTTATGCAAAGGTCTTGTCAACAGTTTCAGCCACAGCTTACAGTATGACATATGGAAGTGTTTGAAGTGGAGGTAGGCACACATGCTAGTGAATGTGTTGCTTTCAAAATTGTTCAATGAAAATGTATTGTTACTACTCTTGCTGCGGCTGCTACTGCTTTTTCATTTGGATCCCTGCTGTATTACTCAAAAGATAGTATGCTAAGTCCTACGTTTGATGCTAAATGTGATGTAGTGCAAAAAGACTAACCACAGTGAAACACCACTGAGCTGCTTCTCACATTGATCTTTATGGGTTACACCGGTGGATGTGACTTCCTATGCATCTCTCTGAGCCTTTACCTCGCCAGCGCTCAAGTGAGGAAGTGACAGAGGAAGTCAAAAACAGAAGTATGCGTCAATCTGGAGCCAAAAAACACAGTGGGAAAAGGGAAACACGCGGTGTCAAGGCAACTGAGGGAATAGTAATAAGATACTGCCTCTAATATTTGACCGTGATCTCTGTTAGCTCTGTTAGTAACATTTTGAGGACTTGTCACCCTTTAAAAGATAGGCTATTTTGGTTTGTTTTAATTTCTTAATGGCTATGACGGGTTTTCATCATTCCGACACCCATGGATAAACTAAGTCTGAAAATGTAAATTATTACATTGGATCAACATAAAACATTTTTATTATGGAAAAAGAGAGTTTTTGTGTCTCAAAACGTATAATCATGCGCAAATATTGATTCTTAGTTTCTCTAAAAATTGCAGTTAATAAAAATTTAGACTTTTTTAATGCATTCTTTACATTTTTATTTTATCTGCTCATATATTACATTGTTCATCAGTTCCAGCTGTGGTGGAGCAAAGATAATGATCATGGCCTAAATACGCCATGGTCAAATTGTTTATAGTAGAAGAGTTTCAGTGCAGTTTAATACAAAAATTCACCTACCTTGTTTCTTGTAAAAAAAAAAAATCACTGGTATTGACTACCACTTTTACAAATGCAATCAGCAGTCACATACATTTTAGAAAAGGCAAAAATGACTTGCTCTAGACACAGAACATCTAAATATACTGTAAGTCTCTAATTAAGATTTAAAACATGTTTATTTATAGACCATATTCACATCGATGCCAATTTGATGTAGTCTCACTTAGTAGTATGACCATTATATCTGTGCCCACGAGACGAGAATATCTACCTTCAATAGTACCTTCCTCTCTAGGCTACACCTACACATGATGCACTATAAGGAATGCTGAGACCGCATTAAAGATCAGCCAATTTAAAATAAGACTTTTGCAACAATTTCACAACTTTTCCAGTCTTGTGCAATTTTATGAACACACGCAAAATATTCATTTTTAAAGCTAGCTGGTTCCTCATTTGCTCTTGATGGCTAGTATTACATTTTCAATATATTTTTGTATTGGCCACTTAAGGTAATTTGACACAGCATCTATAGTGTCAAAGCAATAAGACATGCTTTTAAGAATATTCTGTGCAATACAAGTAAAGTTAACAATATGTAGAAAAAGTAAACATTGCATTTACTTTATTGCTCAAACTTGTAAAATAAACGTTGCCTTTATTTTCTTTTTATCGGTGAAAAGTGCTGGAGTTTGTGACGACTTAGAAGAGACACATGCGGGATCTGTTTAGGCTTCTGTCGGCTGGATGTCTTCAATGCAGGCAGGTCCTGACAAAAAAATAAAAACTAAATGTAAAAATCCATATTTCCAGATGCGATTGTATATGCAAAGCCATCTCATTTGCCTTGTGCGCCTTTGTCATCTTGAAAATAAAAATGTTCACTGTTCTGCCATTTCTCAACAGTTTGACAAATTAAAGGCCAGGTCCTCACCTCTAGTTCCTTCTTTTCAGCTTCCTTCTTTGTGTCCAAACAGCTCCGCAGATCAAGGTTACTCTTTGCAGTTGCAGTGCTCTGCCCTTTGTTTGACCAACCTGACAAGCAATGCTGCGCAAAAATAAAAACTCCATGAAAAAGAGAATGAAAAAAAAGAAACAGGGGAACACCAGATTTGTGTTTTTGATCCTGTTATCGCATTTCAGCCGGTGGCAGGCTGTTTTAGCATCACAGGTGTGTACCACAATGTGTGAAATGATGTGAAAGGACAAATATTGTGGATTTTTGTTAGAACTTAGAAAATGTGTATAGAAAGAGCACACCTACTCCACCTACTGGACTTACAAAGAGGAGATAAACAAACTTGGATTACCCCGGACAGTTGTAATGAATGTTAGTCTGGTGATGATTTATGGACTTAAAAACAGAGCCGAAGATGTCAGACTTCTAGCTATGACATCACAACTTGAACATTTTTGGTGACATTTTTGAGGCTCAGAGCAAGAGGACGATTAAGCATGATTGAAGCTGAAAACAACTGCAGGTATGTTTTTGGTGAGGGAAAAAAAGTACATTTTGCATAATGTGTGTCCTTTTAATACAAAAGTCTAACACAATATTGTAAATAATTTAATAAAAAAGATCTAACTGCACAACAACCGAAAATATGTGTAGTTTCCTGCACGATAGCAAGAATGTACTCACCGAAGGCAAAGCCAGACTGTTCGATGGGTCGAAGCTGCACCTGCGATGAGCCTTGTATTTGTGTGAAGGAAGGAGTGCGGCACGAGGAAGGCTCACCCTGGGATCAAAACAAATATACTGATCTTTTATAGACCTCAAAGTCAAGGTCTTAGCATTGAACTATAACAAAGTAGATCAACGTTTTACATTTTGTTCCTTGTAAATTGCAATATTGAACTAAAACGGCTAAGTAATAGAAACAGACCCATTGACTTCCTGTTCAAAACTGCTGAACTCTGCCTCTTCATAGTGACATTTCACCGTAACAAGCAGTGGATTGTCATTTACATATTTTGAAAGTGGCTATGTAACATTTTAGAACCCGACATGTATCACTCGGACTCTGAATTTTTCAAATAATCCCAACTAAATTCAGGGATGTGGGCGAGGATAGGGGGGCACTCGCGCCTCAGTTGCAGGACAATATAAGATTACTCAAACATGAAGGAATCAATGAAAATACACGTGAAAGTTGATTTTGCATAATTTGTCCCCTTTCATCTTTCAAGTTTGGTTTTGGTGTTCTGAATAGATAGAACAGAATCCTTGGCATGTGTTAATTTGAACAGTGATTAACAGTGATTTCAACTATGGTTATTCAAGGGAAAAAACTAACGCTGGACTGATCGCTAACAAAAAGCATCGAGTTAGAATTAGAGGACATTTTGTAACCCTTTTTGAGATCGTGCTTGTCTTTGCGATGTAATGAGGTTTTAAGTACCGGTAGTTCATTGGGCTGCTCATTATGCCAATAGACCCCATTAGACAGTATTACCTTATGAGAGCAGGTTCTTTCGCTGTGTGGGGATGTTCTGATTTGGGTTTTTTGCACACGGGACAGCGCTCCTCAGAATTTAGAGGAACTGGGAAAAGTCTGCTATTAATCCTATAAGAAAATGTACCTGTAACAATGTAATCACATACAAAATGAGTTTAAGTACACACTAGAAAATACTGTTAAATTAAAGTACTTTCTCACATTGATGGGTGTCTTTTTTAATCTCAGGGCTGTGGTCTGACACCGATGGAGGGTTTTCATCAGATTCGTCCGAAAACCTGTTAGGAGGCAGAAATCACTTTATAACAGCAGCTGCATAGAGCCAAGCGGCGTTTCAATCTATCCATCAAGCGGCAGTATTCATCTGTCAATCCAAGTTTATTATGTTTATAAAGTGTACTGTAAACCAAAAATGTAAATAACTATAGGTCACCATTTATAAATAATAAATAATGAATAAATGATGATAAACAATTAATATTTTTTTTTTGAGAAATATGACACAACGTTTGTGTAAGCCATGGATCTAGAATTACTGCTTTAACCACTTCAAAACCTTCTTGAAGTTGAACATTTAAATGACGAGGGATTAAAATTTAAATACACAAATACTGTACATCCAAAACAACAAAATTACTTTCCTCCCTAAAGGCACATGAGTATTTCAATAACAAAAATGTCTCATATTCTCCAAACATAAGACTCACCCCGAGTGGAGACTGCTCACACACTGCTCCCGATTCAAAACTCTGAATGTGCCCAGGTCTTTGAAAAAATCATCGGAGCGTTCTATTAGCGAGTCCTCAGCATCTATGACTCCTGAAAACAAACATCGATAGGTGTGATTCACAAGTTTCAGTGGCTTGTGGGGCGTTTCTCGACATAAATTTCAGTAGCTTGATGCAAAAAGTACCGGCAATCCAGTCATAACCCAGTAGTGGTCGTGAATGGTGATTGTCGGTGCTTCCATGTGCGCTTTCACTCTGTAGCTCGTGCTGCCCTTTCTAAAAAAACAAAACAAAACAGTGATTATTAACATTTCTCTAATTTACATGTTACGTTTTACTGCAATCAAACTTAATTACTAGAAATACACTATAGCAATCAAGAAAATTGAGCAGAGGAATATTTAGGGTGACAGCCTGCCCCTCTTATGATTGTTTTGTCATTTAGGCCTTTGGTGTCACATGAATTGTAGAAAATAGTGAGATTTAAACAGAAATCATAATACATTATACTGATTTACTGACATGATACCTTATAATATGTTGACCTACGTGTTATGGGGGTTTAAAACATACGTACACACAACATAAGCTTAGATTTCGCAAATCCATCTCACAAGATCGCACAATATTCTATATATTGTATTTTTGAGGATGAGGAACTTACCTTGGAGGATTTAGAGCAAGGTGACATTGAAGTACGTCTCAACTTCATCTGTTCTGAGCTTGGATGTCACGGTAGATGCAGTGGTTTCTGTGATATCTGTCAAGGAAAATGTTTTTATTAAGCATGATGATAACAATTTTATTTAGCTTCTTTATTCATATTGTGTCCCATCCAGATGCTAAATCAGTGGTTCTTAATCATGTCAAGTATAGATGAGATAATATTTGAGCTTCTAAGTACCACCAGATCTAAATCAGGTCTCCAACAGGAACTTTCCCGGGTCTAAAATAGGACTACAATGTGACTTTTACCAGTAAACAACAACAAATCAAAAGGAGGACAAAATTGTGAATAAAACTGACTCAAAACATAATAAAAGACCAGAAGTAGCTTGCAGACAACAGCTAAAACACTAAAAACACTAAAAGACTACTTTTTACACTGTTGTTGGTACGAGTGTCTTCCAGCCACCACGTTAGTACATTGTATTGAGGTTGAGAGTAAACCAGCATCATCTGGAGGTAGCAGCTTGTTACTACACTTCATTTACATTTACTAGGCTATGGAAATCACAGCCGATCATAGCGTTCATTCAACTTTTTTTGTGTACCCGGAAACGTGACTCTGGGTTTAGCCAGCGCTGCCCGGGCAGGACCTCGGTCTCCACCCGTGAGAGTCACCATCTCCTCGGCCTCACAGCTCTCTTCTGGCCCGTCCTCTCTGTCTCTTTTTCGGCTCCGCTGCTGCAACCCGCCGCTCACCGCCTCCAACTTCCTCCTTTGCTGCTGAAGTTGAGCAAATAACGCCTTGTTTCGCTCTCGCAAAACATCCAACTGGTCAACGGACGACATTTTAGTGTGATGATGATTATTATTTGTGTAAATGTAGTAAAAAAAAATTTAAAATTGAAGATTGAAAGTCCACAGCCTTTTGTGTTTTAAATCAGACTCGCAAGGGCAGCTCCATAACAACGCGTTGACAACAATGCTGTGATTGGCTGCTGAAGCTTCGCCCATCATGCTTTGTTTCTTAAAGGGACAGGACTGTTTTAACCCTACAATGCTAAGGACAACCAGCAGAGGGCCATGTTTACCTTCTAGCTAGCAATATATACGTGTATAATAGTATAGATTGAAGGCTTATTTATTGCCATTTTATGTGAACAAAATCAACACATTTATTTTGGTGGTGATAAATAATAGTACAATATAAACTACGACAAAATGAACGACAAATAAAGGAATGCACTCAATAATGTTATAGAATAAAATGAGAGTTTATTGTATGAACAGAATAACAGTGCAAAACTAGACAGTGTGTATTGTCAATCTGAGTGACAGGTGTTTGTTTATCATTGTTGTTTTGTTGTTGTTGTTATTATTGTTGTTGTTGTTGTTGTTGTGTGTTGTTGTTGTGTGTGTGTGTGTGTGTGTGTGTGTTTTTTTTCCATGGAATGAATCCTGAATAGGGAAATAAAGACATTTTGCTGATGACTTTGGCAAATCGAGACACATTTGGATCATAGGTCAAACTAAAATGTTATAGGCTCTCGAAAGTGGTTGTCTTTGCTATTGCCGTTCCCGTCAATAATCTACATTAATTCTAATTTCACAATTTCTACTACTACTGTGCCAATACCTATTGCTACCATTGAACCTATGAAAGTAAAATAGAAATGATCATTTTAAATTTTAAAATGTTTACATTTGTGCAAGAGTGAGTATAGGGATGTTCAGATCAGATTAAAATAAATGAATTTATTTATGTATTTATTCAGGACAATACTGTGTAAAATCTAAAAAGAAGCTAGGTGCTTGCTTTAAATAATGGGATCTTCCATTCAAAACATAACAATCCCTTAGAGCAAAGTTGAGCATAAACAAGTACCACAGACAAAGTACTCTCAGAATACCATAATAGGGAGACGTTGTAAATAAGGAGGCTTTAAGAGGTACAAAAAGTACGAGACATAAACCATAGAACTCAGCACTTTGAGATATAGGATGTTTTTGCCCTTTAAAGTTTAGACTAGTGTCCTTCAAAGCAATAATATAAATAGTGAGGTTTACATTTCCTTATAATGTGTACACATTCAGCTGGTCCTATGCTGTACAGCAGGCCTATTACATAATATGATTCAGTGATGGTACACACAGTGACCAGGACTCTTTGGCGTGTGTCTCTGGTTATCAGTGCATGGGAGTACTAGTGCATAAAACCAAATAATATGTCATATTATTCTCTTTATATGGTATTATTGTACGATGACAAATAAAAGATCTTTAAAATGCTGTCATTAAACCTCTTTTTGAGATCCTAGTCACAAGCGGATTGTTTATAGTCAGTTCATGAATGAATGAATGAATGAAAGAATGAATGATAATAAGAACAACACCAACAATAATTATAATAATTATTATTATTATTATTGTTATATATTATAATTATAAAAATAATTATAATGATATTAATATAATAATTGTAGTAAAATAGTATAGACTTATGCTTAAAAATAAGATCAAATAAAAATACGGGCATGCAAAATAAATGTGTAGAATAAAAGCGATTTAAGTATAAACATATATCTATTTAAAAGTTGTTAGAAATACCACCATGTAACATATTTTACATTTTAATTAATTCATTATTTATTTTAATTTTATTTGCATCTTTTTGTTGTATTTTTTTTAACATAACTAATAAACAATATAGTTGATATTCATATTCAGAATATATACATTTTGATCATCGAAATCTATATAGTAGTAATTCTCACATCTATAGACAACAACTGATTTTATGCCTGAAGTAATTTGATCCTTGTGTTAAGTCATGCCAACAAACTAATGTCATGACGGATACTTATTAGGTTACATATTTTATAGTATTCAATATTTTATATAAAATATAAAGGTCTGTTAAAATGCTCTCGCTACTTATAATACAAACCTACGTTGGTGAATTTGCAAATTGTAGTGTTTTTTGTACTGTGATTTTCTAGACTATTGCCTGTTGTGCTACATATTATTTCCTGACTCAATCTAAACATGTTTATTTACTTTCTGTTGTAATATTACCATCTAAAGTGCTGCATAACAACCTAACAACATGTTTATGTTCTTCTCTTTTCTCCAACTCTCATCTTTCTTTCTCTCTCTCTCTCTCTCTCACTTTCTCTCTCACTCTCTCTCTGTGTCTCTCTCTCTCTCTTCTCTTTGTCTCCTCCCTCTCCTCCTCTCCCCTCTATTCTTTCTCTTTCTCTCCTCCTCTCTCTCTCTTCCTCTGTCTCTTACACAACTCAAGATAGTGTGACATGAATTACTTTTTTCACGCGCCGCAGATGTCCTTAAAACACTTGCAGGTTCCATTAGCCACTATCGATGCCCCCGCGGAGGTTAGCGCGTGGACCAGAGTGGGCAGGCACCTCGTCAGTATTCAAGTCATGGCCCAATCCCACCCAGTGCCACCCGGGTCGGTCCGCTGTGATTAGCTGACCACCGCACAGCCCATTATAATTAAACAGCACCACTCGTCAAATCATATAGTCCGCCCTGTACCCCTAATTATGCCCCCACTGTTACGCTGTAAGCAATTACTGCCTGCCAACAAAATGCTTCATTGTTCATTAGGCACACATAATAGACACATCACAACAAAAACAAAAGGGAAAGGTTGATTTATAATTTCTGCAAGCACAACACTATGAAGTAAGAAAACATGGGAAACAATACAGGTACATGTGATAAGAGCCTGACAAGGCAAAAGTGTTTTGGACAAAAGTTTAAAACATTTTTTTGTTGATGTCTTTTTTACTTGTTTGCCGGCATGTTTGTTTTGAATCTGACCATGAATGTCTCTGTTTGTTTAATCCACATAAAATATTGTAAAATTTTGTATAATATTGTAAAAGCGTGTTGTCCTGGCAACCAGGAAAAGCTATAAAATCTCAAAAGCGAACTCCCCGCCACCAGGCAAGCTACACTGTACACCTTTAAAAATGAAAAGTGCCGCTTGTGGTTGAGTGGATAGCACATATGCCTGCTGTGTTATTATCAAATTATCAAAAAGAAAAAGATTTTCATCAATAATACACTTCTCCATCTAGAAACCTTCAGTCACCATATTTATTTTTATTTCAACCTTTATTTCAGTGAAATCACTTGAGATTGGTGCAGCTTCCGTTGGCAGATGTTTAAATGGCTTGTTAACTCTGAATCAGTTACAGTAGAAAACTGGCTTCTCCTGCTGATGTTGAATTAGCATATATATAAAAGAAAGTTTCACCAACAGAATACACAGAATAATATACAGATAAAACCTGATAAAAATCTAAAACACATAGTGAGTTCATGTCTTGAAAGACTTTTACTAAACTTCCAATGGTCTATCACGTTATAAATCGTTGTAACTGACAATGGTATTGTACTTTATTACATATATTTCAGATTGTTGGTCAGTGGCATTCCTCCAAAGTGTTTAGAGATAGATATTTCTTTTTGTCATTACACTCTTTCTTCAAGCTTACACCATCATCTTTTATGTTTTTTAGAACAGCACCAACAGTTTACGTGTCGCTCATGGCTTGTCCTCTGCCTTTGATAACATGCTTTGCTGCTCCATGGTCAATAATGATTACAGAGATATTATACTTGATTCACTAAACGGTGTTTAGTTCAAGTTATTGTCATTGTTACAGCTCTTTAAACACTTTCTCAGATAATGTCTTTATTTACAATAGCCGCCGTGTCCGATATCTTCGGCAAATTATACACGGCCCGGATATTAATCCACAAGGTTATGCCTCCTTGTGCACTGTGAGAGAAGCTGTTTTAATTTATGTGCTCGGTAATAATCTCACTCCATCAAACGTCGAGCCTTAAGGTCATTCAACGCCATGCTCATGTTTTCATGGCAACAATATGCATGCGTTAAACAATACACTCATTTTAAAAACAAAGTAAAGGGCAGCAGCGTTATACTAAATGGGAGCCCCCCCCCCAACTATCGAAGCAATGAGATTTTGACAGGCTCCATAATTCTGTAAAGGCCAGACACATGCTGTTGTTCTCTTTAGTCCTGCTTTCTCCCCTCTCTGCCCTTAAACTTTCCGTGGTTTGGTGCTTTTCCTTTTGTTTTTTCCCGTTGTCTTTGTAGTCTTGGCGCCCTGGAATGAGCGGTTGAGCCGTTCAAAACTATTAGAAGAAACAAATACTTCAGCAGCTTTATAAAATTCATGATGTGTAGCCCTGCAACTTCACAGCACCCAGAGGAGTGCTCTTGTTTTGTGTGTTTCACTTTGAATTCACTCGTGGTTGATACTTTATTTGGTATTTATGCTCATTAATTCTCGTCAACAAGTGCAACTTAATGAAATCTTGTTCTGGTACCATTTCAGGTGTTCCATCCATGCTTTATTCTCCTGCACTGTTGCTAGTCATGTCAAAAGAATACTGCTATAAGTTAAAACATTATGAGGAAAAACTTCCTTTTAACGTCAGTCCGCCTAATGAACAGTAGCCTGCCGATAGGTGAGGGTGGCAATTGAAAAAAATCACTGTGACTGCACTCGGTGAAGTGGTGTCGGCACACGTGCAGTCAGTTGGCACTTTTATAATAGTGCACTGTCAAGGCGCGAAAAAAGGTTTCCGACCTCTGCTCTAGTTTAGTCTGTTGTAAGTTAAGTCTTGGAGGTTTGTTATTACCTTCTTTTGCTCTGGGCTCTTGGGCGCGTCACACATGAGACACATATCCTGAACTAACTGTTAGATAATAATACGACGTCTGAAGAATGAAAACTGATGAGCTTATAGACTTGGTACTATTTATTCTACAGCATATTGTACGTGAATTTAACCACGTCCACTGAACACGTAGGAGCCTGCAATAATTGTGATACCCAGTAATTGAAAGTTTGGTGTGCAGCTGCAGACATATTAATTAAAAAGTTTGCCTTGACTGGCCAAGCTAAAGTGTTGGCAGTAAGTACTGAACAGAAATTCGTTGTATGTTCATTACTAAATTAAAGCACATTTGAATAAAAAGTAGTTATATATATTTTGTGAATAAGAGCTGATTAAACCATTATAAAACCCCAATGGAACTGTTTGGCAACTCTCATGACATCCTACTTTTCTGAGAAGTTAAAAACCTCAGAGCAAGCTATGCACACAGACCTCAGCACAAAGTAAAGTCGTTGCTTTGTGAATATGCAAGCTCGGTTCACAAGAGAACATCAGGCACAAATGGGGCAGAGCAGGTCTGATAGCACGGGACGAACTCCCTAGACTTCCTCCCTCCAGTGACACTCAGCTTCATGAGTTTTGTTTATTTTTTTACTGCAGTCTATGTATGCCATTAATTAACACAGTACTCGTTCCTTATTCCAGTGGACAAAGTAGATACATTGGGACCCGTAAGGCCAAGGCAACGATAGGAGATAACATTCTAGTTTAAATGGAATTCCTCCTGTCACCGTTAAACAGATGCCTAAAAGCCAAGACGCGATCTTTACAAACGAGAACGATGGAGTACGGAACCCTTAGTGTTATTCTACAATGTATGTGATAATCCTACTTATTTACATTTCTGCGACTACCTTCAGTTGTCGTGGGTCAAACTTTAAACTAGCAATGATATTTTAGATGTTACAGCACGTCAGCAGTTTATAAGAGTTAAAACACACCAAAAATCTAAGAAGGAAAAAAAGATAGCTTTCGGTGTTAATTATTTTAAAAGCTACTCACACTTACTCTACTCCTGTATAATGACTATACCAAAAACTCAATCTAGCGCTATCGTTCCCAACTTATTTTACATAGAAACAGCCCCATGTGTTGCTTGATCGTCCTTACACATCTTTTGACATCTAACGGCGGAGGTAGACTAGACTAGAGGCGTTACTGTAAAAGGAGGCACATAACAGCAAATAAATTTGTATAATATAATAAAGACCACTAAGCGCTCTTGTTCCCTGTTCCTTGTCGATTTCGACCGGCTCTACAGTTCATGTGGAACTCGTATGTGCCGGTAGAATTCACTGGCAATATCGCTCTGCAACATTATATAACAAAGATGATAGCAGATTTAAACACCAAACACTTTCTACTTACTGTACCAGCAATAACTATTCTTTGTCGAGTAATCTAGAAATACTTAGTATGAGTGTCAGGCTATTGAGTTTGCACTCAAAAATTCTGAGAGCACAACGACATTACCCCTTATTGAATACTTCCTGGGTCATGCACTTGTATGTGCCATTTACCTACAAGTGGCAGTATTTAAGTCCTTATGTAGAGATTGCCATCCAAGGGTCTCTCCATAGGTGGGCTTGCAACTGTTAATTTGACTAAGACACTAACTGGAAAAAAACTCGAAATATTTTATTATTAATGTTTGGTTTTTTTGTTCGCCAAGTTATATCTATTTACTTTTTTATCCCTCAACATTATAAGATTTTCACTACTAGGGCCATTGAGGAAGACAAAACGTAACCAATGGATCGTTCAATACGTCAAGGCGCCTAAGATTGTTCATTATTTAGTCTCAATTGTCCAAACTCCCTATCACAATGTGCCATAATATAAGGAGTCATTGTTGATTAATTGGGACAGCGACTCCTTTTGGAAGAAGACGTGTTGAGTGTTGGCTACGTATACACCAGACTCTCCAAACTGCTACTTAACAAGATTTTTACGGAATGTACAGAAGGATTTGTTAGTATATTATTCTAAGCATGGTTTATTAAGGTTTTAACAAAAAAAAATAGGTCTAGTTTACTCAAATAATAAATAAAGTATCCAAAATCCCCTTTTTGAATTGTACATTTTTCCGATTTGGATGTCCCAAAGATTTTTTACACATGACATGATGAAAAACTTGTTTTACATTTACATACTACACAAGAAGATTCAAACTGACATCTCTAAATTTAAGATTTTTCCAATTCACCTGCAGTGTCTCGCCTTAAAAACAAAGTCGGTGTTATCCCTCATTTGTCCAGGAATGTTCCATTGTAGAGAAACGTTAAATTGTTCTCATCTGGCCACTGTTTTCAAAACGTCCAGACTATAACTGATTAAAAACAAAGAGGGGGAATCTTACGAAAATGTTACCTAGGTTCAGTGGATTCTTACCTGGTTAAATAAAGGGTCATAAAAAAAACAAAAACAACCTTAAAAAATAAGTAAAAATTAAAATAATAAAACTAAAAACAAGTGCATTATAAAAATCACAATGCTAATGTTTTTACTCTACTATCTATGCAAGTTTTAGTAACATTTGTGTTAATAAACTAAATACTTTTTAACAGATCTCCCCTATGATTCTATCTGAAACATTGATTTAGACATTTTTACTCATCATTGATTACCACAATGAAGTACTATTGCACTCACATCTCTGTCCTCACTGAGAAAAACATTCTAACGCTCAAAATCTTGATCCAATTTTGCCAGTGATGGAATGTATTTGACATGAATCTGAACATTAGCCTGGACAAACAAATCATCCGGAGTTGAGTAAGGTCCTGTACAAATTGGCGTGTGGAGCTTTGAAAGATAAACTCCGACAGGGCTCACTGCTCACAGCTATCTGCCCTCCTCCTGACTCCCTCGCTGTTTTGATGCAGGTTGGCTTGTCGCTGTGGGACCATCCGAAAAATAACCCGGAGCCAAGGCACACATTGACCCGAGTGTGAGGTGTGAGTGTCAAAACACCGAAGCCATTTGTATGTTTTGTCCGACCTCTCAGAATTAGATATTTTTGTAGCAATAGGGATAGCAGTTAAGTGGCACAGTTGGTAACTCAAAGAAGTTTTAGCTGTTACCAATGGGTCCAAAAACCAACCGGACTCAATATGTCTCAATATGTGTTTTGTCTTTACAAATCATCAACCAAAACACTGTAGTTTGCTAGTTCAATGTCTATTCCAGTTTTCAACCTCGACATGACTTTTCACATAAAGATATTTACATAGCATGACATTCTATACTAGCTGTATTGTATTCTGATTTATTTTATTGTATGATACAAATTGTATACTTAGTAATTGCCCAGTGGTCGAGTGGTTGGGGCACAGCACACATATGCCAGGCTCCAAGTGCAGCCGGCCGCAGTGTTGTGAGTTTGACTCCCTACTCCGAAATTTACTGCATGTCCTCCCTTCTCTCTCATCCTCCATTTCACGCTGTACTTTCCTGTCCATAAAGCCTAGAAGCAACAAAATCTTTAAAAAAATATATATATTGACCAAGCTCTTAAAAATATATTTTATGTAAGTATATGTGTACGTATATATATATATGTATACACACACACACACAACACACCGCATATGTATGTGTTTGTTTGAATATGTATATGTATGTATGTATATATGTGTGTGGGTGTGTGGGTGTATATATATTATATATATATATATAATATATATTATATATATATATATATATATATACACTATTTTTTTTTTAATGTTATAGTAATTTTTAAATTGTTTCTTAATGCATGCCCTTTTTGATTGAATATATGTTATTTTTTTATTGATCAGTGTTTTATGTTGCACCTTAAGGCCAGAGACAAGTTCCTATGTTTGTGAATTTTTGTTCATTGACAATGGCAAGAAACTCTTTCTGATTCTGATTCTGATTCTGATACATACATACATACACGGTATATATATAAAATTCCCCTCTCACCTCCACGGGTGGTCTCGTCCCTTTTTCTAAGCTCGAGTCACCAGAGGCCTGGGAACTTGAGGTTCTGCGCAGTATCTTTGCTGTTCCTAGCACTGCACTGGACTGAGATGTCTGATGTTTTTCCAGGGATCTGTTGTGGCCACTCCTCCAGTTTGGGGGCCCCGAGGTGCTCCGATGACCACTGGCACCACTTTCGCCTTCACCTTCGATACCTTCTCCAGCTCCGCTCTGAGCCCTTGGTATTTCTCCAGTTTCCGTGTTCCTTTTTCCTGATGTTGCCATCACTTGGTGTTGCAACGGCTTTCCTCTGCTGTTTATCCACCACCACAATGTTGGTTGGTTTGCCATTACCATTTTGTGTGTATCTGGAAGTCCCACAGGATCTTGGCTCAGTCATTCTCTACCATCTTTGGGGGTGTTTCCCCACTTTGACCTTGGGGTTTCCAGTCCATACTCCGCACAGATGTTCCTGTAACACTATGCCAACCACTTGGTTATGGCACTCCATGTATGCTTTCCCTGCCAGCATCTTACACTCTGCAGTTATGTGCTGGATTGTCTCTTTGCACAGCCTACACCTTGGGTCTTGTCTGGTGTGGTTGATCTGGGCCTCTATTGCTCTGGTGCTCAGGGCCTCTGTGCTGTCCTTCAGACCGTCCCGCTCTAGCCATTGGTAGTATTTCTTGATATCAGCCACTTCAGTTATGTTCCGGTGGTACATCCCATGTAGGGGCTTGTCCTCCCATGATGGTCCCTCCTACAGCACCTCATCCTGGATAGTGGCTCTCACGTCTTTTGGGTGGAACCCTCCATGCATGGTGAGCAGCTTTCGCGTCTTAACATCTGCGGTCTGTATCTCTTCCTTTGGCCACCTTATTATTCCTTCAGGGCATCTGATCACTGGCAGGGCGTAGCTGTTTATTGCCTGGGACTTGTTCTTGCCATTGAGCTGGCTTCTTAGGACTTGCCTTACTCGTTGTAGGTATTTGGCTGTTGCCCCTTTCCTTGTTACCTCTTCGAGGTTGCCATTTGCCTATGGTATTCCATGGTAATTGTAACCATCCTCAATGTCTGCTATTGTTCCTTCTGGGAGTGAGACCCCTTCTGTGTGGACCATCTTCCCTCCCTTTGTCACCATCCGACTACACTCCTCAAGCCCGAATGACATCCCAATGTCAGTGCTGTAGATCCTGGTCGTGTGGATCAAGTCGGATGTACATATTTATATATATATATATATATATATATATATATATATATATATATATATATATATATATATTCATGCAGATGTTTGAATCTTTTCCAGCGACCAAACCAAACAAACTGGACTTTCCGATGTGGGAATAAACTTCAACACTCTTCCAGTAAATAAATATGAGTATTGGCACAGTTGGGAATCAAATATCCTATCTCACGCTTTTTTAAGAGCTAAGTCACATATGCAAGGAAAATGTTAAATAAAAGATAAGTGCTTGCTAAGGATCTGAAAATCAAAAAAAAAAAAAGAAAAGCAAATCTTGTGCATCAACCTCCTGGATCACAAACCCAATAAATCATATTGTGACTGTTTACCTCAAAAAACAATAGTTAAAAGTGTTTTACTAATCACCCAGGCTTTAAAGGTTATAGCTGCAGGCTACTGACTTAAAAATGAAAACACAATCACAACTGAACCAGGGATGGCATTAGCTGAGAACAAATCATCTGACCCTTGGAGGGTCATTGCTGGTTTTAGTCATAGGTTCTGGTAACACAAAGTGAGAAGCTCAGTCTGCTTTCTTATTGGATAATCCACTTGAGAACTCTTAACGCAAAATGTAGAACTAAACCTGAAACTAAACCCTGACTAGACCAGAATTAAACAATGACTTGAACAGGACCAACCCAAGTCTACATCAGGACTAAAATGACCTCAATTTAGTATCAAATAAGGACAAGTGTGTAAACTGTCAACTAACTAAGTGTTCAAGGTAAAAACAAATGTTTTACTTCAGATTGCACAAATAAGGTAATAATTATAGGGCGCTCATTCACCAATCCACTTGGACCAACACACTTCACCCTCCTTACCTAGTATTACTTAATGTGATGTGTGTATGACTGGTGGTGGTCAGACTTGGAGGGCAACTGTTGCTCCAGTAGTATCTTACTACCACAGAGTATTGAGTGAACAAATAATGACTACAGAGAGGCTTATTATTATGTTAATGGAATTTTCTAGACAATCCTATATATCTGAAATTTCAATAATTTCAGTCAAAGTAGCAGTAGATGATGTGGCTGTAAAGGAACAGTTGATATGAAGAGGTCAGGTGGAGGGAGCTGATGCAGAAGAAGGCCCTGAGTTGATAAAGAAAGGAATGGGTCGATTGTCCCTGAAGCTTTAGTGATAGCGCTGGATGCTATTAAGATAAGGAGGATAAGAGCTGCCTTGGCTGTCCTCACCCTTGCAGCCAGGTGACAGGTGCACCAAGAGACCAAAAGACCGAGAGACTTGAGCTTTCTCTGCTCAAAAAGAGGAGAGAGCCCCTGAATGTGAGAGCAGCAACACAGACCTCAAAAGGAGACAACATTTTCAAATTTGATGTGGTATTGTTAAAGCCAGCTAGACTAAAGTAATACATTTGATGAACATGATCTAACTATTTCAACAGATATGAACTTATAACAATTGTAATGTTGACAATTTAAAAAACACTACATAATTAATAAGTTGTTTATGTTTACATTTTCTGTTAATCTTATTTTGCAGTTAGAAAGCAGAATGAGCTCCTCTCTTTAGGCTGCCAGATCATTCAACAACTAAAATCTTTCTGATATAAACCTAAAAGGGCTCTCAATAATATCATGTGTTCTCAGTTTATGAAAGGCTAACAAACACATGTTACGGCTCTCACTTTTAAAGACAACATCTTTTTGCTTTTATTTTAAACCGCTGAACTGTAAATGTGCATAGAGTGGATGCTGAGACTTCTGCAGCTCTTGGACCAAATGAAGGCATGTCAGTCTTACTTTAATTAGGTTTGAGATACACAATCTCAATGGCATACCACTTCCAAAAATCAATATAAAAGTCTAGTGCCTTCCCAAAAAACTATGAACAACTTTACTGAACCTTTGTGAGCTGTATCAAGTTAAATATAATATGTTTTCTTCAATGTTTGTCAAAAACAAAACATTCAAACGGTTATCCATTTATTTAATCTTAGTCTATGCAATGACTTAAGTAACAACCCTCCACAGTCGTTGTAACAGTGCCACAGTGTTTCCTTTTTTAAGCATTTTAGTTGCTCTTCTGTCTAAAATTTTGCTCTGTCAAGTATGAAACAACAAAATCATTTATGGGCATCAACAAACAGGTTTTGTTCCGCTTTCTGGGACTTTATTGAAAACAGTCACCAAAGCAGAGTTCAAAACGTTTCTTTTATTTGCTTATTTGTTGTAATTTTATTTTGTTTTCTGTGGTCAGTTTACAGATAAACCTCTCTTTAGTTTAATTTCCTCTCAACAACATGCTGCATTTGAGTTAATGAGAAAATCGTCACACACATTGAGCACTACAGGGACCTAATACTTTTCACTGGAGCAGCCTCTGCATAAGTAGATTACACTTTCCTCTTAAATGACCTTTTTTGCAGAGAATTTATCCCCCAGTGCATTTATGCCGAGCCATGCTTTGTTTCCCTTGAGTAAGAGTGAGGAGTTAAAACGCAGTAAATCTAACAATCAAGTCCAGGTTATAGCGCTTCAGTGCCGTCCACCTGCAAATTGTCAAGTAATAGACAGTGATTTATTGGCTGGAGACATGGCCCAGAGCTGGGCCACGTTTGAGCCGCTTATTTAGATAGCACCAGGTCTGCCTCTGCTTAATAGCCAAATGTGCCTGCTGCCTGGACACTATAAAATCCATGTGGTAAATCAACATGGAGCCTATAGCCAAAGTGTTGGGTCCACGATTAAGAAAGATGGTAAATTTTGCGAACTGTCAGCACTGTGTGTACAGGAACTAATGCAGTCACGGCTAAGCAAAGGTGCGGGCCAGTGGTGGAAAAAATGGAATGTCTACCTGCAAATGAAGTTGCTTCATGTTCAATTTTATGTCGGTATTACAATGCAATGGGATGTTATTGAGGTTTTAGTGGTAATTGCTTATATTTGCAGTAAAAAGTATGATTATTTGGACCAATTCAGCTGGAGGCCTGAGCGCCAACAAAAATCTGATCTCAGTTTGGACCCTGATGTCATTTTTTAAATTGTTGGATGTAATAATTGCAATTACTTGTGTTCTTGCTCTCTGATTGAAACATTGCCCGTCCCTCTTCTTACAGACCATGGCAATACATGTGCAAAACAATTGCATGCATTATTTTATCATATTTACAAGAGCATTTATGTGATTAATCTAAACAACCCATTCCTTGAAACTGAGCAACCTCCAGCCACATGGGTGTTTCAAGCACATGTTTCTGGCTCAGGCTTTTAGTGAAGTTAAGGGGCTTCCTCCGTCTAACACATAACATTTACTGTATCCACAATAGCTTAATTAAAAAGCTTTCAAGGCTGCTTGTCAGATCCACTAATAACTGACACAGTCCAGTATTTGTTAAAGGGCTGTGTGCAAACAAACATGGGCCACTGCATGCACAACAGCGCAGTGCTAGGAACAGCAAAGATACTGTGCAGAACACTCAAGCTTCCTGGCCTCTGGTAAAGGACCCGAGGGAGGGACAAGACCACCCGCAGAGGGTGAGAAGGGAATATTTGGGTGAGAAGGGAATAGAAGGGAATATATATATAGAAATAAAATATATATAGAAATAAGGAAAACCTTTAAAAATGGACTCTTATCCCATACTTAAGTCTAATTCAAAGGATTGAAACTATTAAAATAATGTTTTGCCCAGATTTCTTGATCTATTCCAGACTCTCCCAGTCTCTATCCCCAACCGACTGTTTGATGAGTGGAATAAACCAATCTCAAAATTTGTATGGCAAGGCAAAAGAAAAAAAAAAAAAAGATTAAAAACTCTACAAGTATCAAAAGAAAAAGGAGGTTTGGGGTTTACCTTTACTTTATTATTATTACTTTATTTCACCTCAAACCACAGCGTTGTTGTACTGGTGTGATCCAGACTATGAAGCTTAATGGAAAAATATTGAGAGTAATGTGATGATAAACTGTTGAGTCATATGGAGGAAATTCAAAATCCCTGGGTAAAATCTGTTCATCATTTGGGCTTAAATAGGAGGTAGGAGGCTTGCTTAGTGGAAATACAAGCGGCAACCTTTTATTTGGACATGCAGTGTATTTTAGACCAAAACTAGGTACAAAAAACACTTTTTCGCATTTCTCACATGATATCAAGATACGACATGTAACCAGTATTTTGTTTTTATTTTTTATGTTGAATGTTTTTCAGAGATACTTGAAATTTCTCCTTAGTGCTCATGAATAAATAAGAAGCTCAGTTGCCAACCGTGACTTCCCACTGTCTTGCTCCTCACCAGTCCTGCTGATAATTATCTGGCTGGTTTTTAGCCTCCTACATCATCAATAATGAATGCCAAAAGGTTCAATGGCTAACTCTATAAAATATCCCTTATTATTATTATTATTATTATTATTATTATTAATCTGGGCAGCTGCAGGAGCATCACCCAACTGGATGACTGAAGGGTGTTGTTTTACCAGTGCAGCCCTCCCTTGCTCTCCTTATTATTAGCTAATTAGCGTGGTTAATCGGGGTGATAATGAGGCTGCTTTTTCCATCTGACACAGGGCCAGAGTTCATGTCCAGTCTATAATGTGGCAGCAGTCGGCAAAGAGTTCAGTCTGTTTCAATACAGAGGATGAATACAAGGTTAGAACGTCCTGATTTGTAGGTAAAATGTTTGGAAATACCACATGTTCCAATGTGCTTAAAGTGCTTATGACAAATTCTCATGTTTTTCTAATTGGTTCTAACTGGTTAGGGTTTTTTTTTTTCTTCTTCACATCACTTCAGTGGCAGTTTGTGAAGAAAAGTGGAAAATAGAAGTTGAAAATTACAGGAAACAGAGCTGAGTTCTAAAACAGAATCCCTCTGTGAAATTTTTTTTTTCTGACAGTTTAAACAATCATCTAATAAAATAAAGGTGTGTAACCGAGGTGTAATTTATATGGATTGGACCCTTGCTACAGTTGTAGAATTACCTCTACAGATGTCGCATCTGCTACTCCAACCAGGAAGTAACATTTTAAACATCACAAAAATGGTCCCCCCTTAATGATGAAATATTGAGGAGGAACACAATATGAAATTTCAATACATTTTGATGTATGACACAAGATGGAATATGTCATTTCTGTTCGTGTATTTGTTTCTCCAGCATTGATTAAGTGTCAACAGTGGCTCAGTGGTTGGAGAGCCCTCCTCCACCAGGAGGTCAAAGGTTTGATCCCAACTCCAGCTAGTGCAAGCTGATGTTGTGTACATGAGCACTTCACTCACATTACCTAAGTATGAATGTGGTGTTTGAGTAAGTGATTGAAGTGAAGTAATTGAAGTTAAATAGATTTTATGCAATTTTGCGGAATTCATTGTGACCCACATCAAGCTTCTATTGCTAGAAGCTGGGATTTTTTGTATATTCAGAACTGCTGGTACATGATTATCTTTTTTTTATTTTTTATTTCAACAGCAAGAAATATTTACCAGATTGGCATACATTTACAAAGAGACAGCACAGTGGGGGCATGGAATGTTTTACATTGACTGTACAAACACACATTTTAAATACAGATTTACAACTGAATTAATGAAGTAAACTAAATTTATTTCCACTTTTGGTAATGGAAATACTATGACTTAGAAATGGCAATACAATGGCCCATTTTCAGGAGGTCCCGCCCTGTGGACAGGGTTTACAAAGAGGAGGATATAAAACCTGAGTTCTCAGACTTGTTTCACAGACTGAGAATGACTCTTGGATGAGAGTCGAACTGTTTTGTTTTTCTAAAACAGAGTCCAGATGACTACAACTGAATCTTTTTCTACTATGACTTAGAGGCAGATACCATTTGTGAGAAAATACATTTGACATAAAAGGATATTTTACACTTTATAAAATATCAGATTGTCCATCCACATCATCCATCCATTCCATCATCATCTTCTGCTTATCCGGGGCCGGGTAGCGGGGGCAGCAGTCTAAGCAGGGACTCCCAGACTTCCACTCCCAGACACTTCTCCCAACTCCTCCGGGGGGGAATCCCATGAGGCGTTCCCAGGCCAGCTGAGAGACATATTCCCTCCAGCATGTCCTGGGTCTTCCCCGGGGCCTCCTCCCGGTGGGACATGCCCGAAACACCTCCCTTGGGAGGCGCCCAGGAGGCATCCGGAACAGATGCCCAAGCCACCTCAGCTGGCTCCTCTCAACGTGGAGGAGCAGCGGCTCTATGGAGGTGGAGAACATGGTCCACTCAGAATCCATGTCCCCAGCCTCCCCCAGGATCTGGGAGAAGCTCTCCCTGCTGACAGTGGGCTCTGCAAGACGTTCCCAACAGACCCTCACTATACGCTTGGGCCTTCCAAGTCTGTCTGGCTTCCTCCGCCGCCTGCGGATCCAACTCACTACCAGGTGGTGATCGGTTGACAGCTTCGCCCCTCTCTTTACCCGAGTGTCCAAGACAGATCTCTGCCTAGGGTGTCCTGGTGCCACGTGCACTGGTGGACACCCTTGTGCTTGAACATGGTGTTCGTTATGGACAATCCGTGACTAGCGCAGAAGTCCAACACCACTCGGGTTCAGATCGGGGAGGCCGTTCTTCATCCCTCTCCAGGTGTCACTGTTGTTCGGCCCATAGGCCAACACAACAGTGAAAGACCTGTCCCCAACCCTCTCGTTCACCGGGGTAAACTCCAACACATGGCAGCTGAGCTGTGGGGCAATAAGCAAGCCCACACCAGCCCGCCGCCTCTCCCCGCAGGCAACACCAGAGAAGTGGAGAGACCAGCCCCTCTCGAGAAGATGGGTTCTAGAGCCCGAACTGTGCGTGGAGGTGAGGCCGGCTATATCTGCTCAACCAAAAATATCAGATTGTAAAGAGCAAAACAAAAATCTCAGTGATACTGTACATTATAGTACATAGTAGCAATTACTACATTAAGAGAAAATAAGAAACACAAACAATTGTCGGTGCCTGTTTCATAAAACAGTGCAGAAAACAAAACAAAACGTTCAGCTTCTAAGTGGCATTGGTTAACCTGAACTACATGTGTAACATTTTACATTTTTATATTTAATAATCACAGACAACATTTCTATGGAAAGTTGTTCTTAAAGACATGGCATTTACAGCATTTTTTCATGGGTTTTCTCATAACCAAAGCATCTATTTATGAATAGAAGTTCAGCGATGCTTTCAATGTTGGCATTATCCAGGTAATAAACTAAAAAAAAATGCTCCTGTTTGGTGTGTTTGCAGTCACGGTAACGGAGCACAAGTGCCACAGGTTCGATACATCAGATGTCTCATCAGGTCAGACTGATAAGAAATCAGCCCCTAGTTTTTATTCACAGCCAGCCACTGTCAAGGAGTTCATTCTGACTCGTTTTGGACGTACTTTTGGACACAGACGTCTGTAGATGCAGTTTTAAAAAGTAAACACGGAAAACAAGGTGTGCGGCACTTCCATGTAGAATGAGAAGCATCAGCCTTAACCCCGCCCTGATCACGTGTGAGGTGCACCTGCTACGCTGTGTCTCCAGTGTAAACAGCGTAGCGCAGCGGCGTAAACTACGCATAAATGGACGATTAAGCAAATTGCCCATTTCAGACAGTTTTACTATGGCTTTGCCCATAGTGATGTAGTCATTTTTCCCAGAATTTGATTGGCTAAAGATTCCTATTGCTTTTCTACCAGGCTCAGGGGCGATTTTCAAAAAGGTCCCACGACGTACGGTGAAAAGAGAGGCTGCGTCACGCAGCAGACAAAGTAAAGTATGACATATATATATAGAGAGAGATGAGAGAGAAAAGAGATGTGAGAGCGAGAGAGAGAGAGAGAGAGAGAGAGAGAGAGAGAGAGAGAGAGAGAGAGAGAGAGAGAGATATTTTTTATTATTTTACATATTTAAACTAATAATAATATAAAACATAATTCCGAACAAATTATATTATTTTTAGACAAAACATATGTTGAATACCATTTGGCATAATTGCCAGGAGGGGCGTCACCCCATTGCCCATAATGGACCAGCCGCCACTGCTAATCGATACTAAAACTAGTATCGGACCTACAGTAGCTCCTCATTTGAGCATGTATACTGAAATAAATCACATAAAAAGGACAAAATGTCACCTTTCCCAAACAGTTTTAGAATGATCTTGAGCTCAGAACTAAAACAAGACCACATGGTAACATAAAGAAAGTACTATTTTGTATTGAAAATCCAATCTATTGTGGGAAAAGTGTAACATTTTATAATCATTGGTAAATTGGTAAAACACTAGTTTCTGGAAAATATAAAAAATGTATATTCAGTCAAGTTATCCTAACAATCTAATCATTTTTACTATATTTTGGACAGTATATATATTTTTTACTATTATCTAGAGCTGGGCAATATGGTAATATGGCCACTGTAGGAAACCTTGGTGGCTTATTTGACCAGGAGCTCTCATTCAAAGCTTACATAAATCAAGTCTGTAAAACAGCCTATTTCCATCTGCGTAATACAGCCAAAATCTGAAAAATCTTGCCTAAAAGCGAAGCTGAAAACTTGTCCATGCGTTTGTAACATCTAGATTAGACTACTGTAACTCTCTTCTTGCAGCGTGTCCTAAAAGCTCCATGAAAAGCTTTCAACTGGTTCAAAATGCAGCAGCATTATGAACAGGAAGTAAAAGAAGAGAGCACATTACGCCCGTGCTCGAGTCTCTCCACTGGCTCCTGTTGAGTTTAGAAAATCCTCCTCCTGACTTACAAAGCCATAAATGACCCATCCTACCTCAAAGATGCTATAGTACCATATCACCCAAAAAGAGCACTTCACTCTCAAAATGCTGGACTTCTGGTGGTCCCAAGAGTCTCTAAAAGCACAGTAGGAGGTAGAGAGTTTAGCTACCAAGCTCCTGTGTTGTGGAATCAGCTTCCTGTCCATGTTAAAGAGGCCGACACAGTCTCTTCATTTAAGACCAGGCTTAAAACGTTCCTCTTTGAAATCGCTTATGGTCAGGCCAGTTAGGAACAGAAATAAAAAACCTACAGTTCCCAGCTACGCTGCCCTAGGAGCAACTTTGCTGGGGGAAGTATGGCAGCTTGAGCACTATTCTCTTCTTACTACTTCTATCAAACAATATTCAACATTTAATTTCACTCGCAATCTGTTCATCGCTTTTCCTTCTTTTTCTCCCACTTCCCCGACGGGAATGGAGCAGGCACATGGATGGCCTGTGGATCCAGATGCTCCTCAACTGCCTGGAGAAACGGTCTGCCTGGAGAAACGGTCTCTACTCCATATGAACGGTTCTTCATCAGCCTTGAAAAATTGGTTCTCCTCCTGAGTGGGTCCAGCTCCACTGTCTATCTGTCCGTCTGAGGGAGTCGGATCTCGCCTTCACTGTGGAACTTCACCATATCTCCCAAATGTGGCATGATAATATTGAAATTATGATCTGGCCCCAAGACAATTGCGATATAAATTTGTTGGTATATCGCCCAGCCCTACTATTATTATTCATTGGTTTGTATGTTAATGTTGCACCATATTGCCAAAGCAATTGGCAATAAAAAAAATGGTGATTTTGAAACAACTTTCTCATTTTACCCAGGCTTGAAGTGGCGACTGACTCCCAAAAGCCTCTTCGGAGAGAAATCCCACAGTCATTCCACCACACTCACCCTGTTCTGCAAAACTGGTGCTTGTTTTTGCTGTCGCCTCCCTCGGCTTTCTCTCCCTCCTCTCTCTCTCTCTCCTCTTTTGCTCCGCTCCTGGTCACCGCCGCCTCAGTTGTTGGTGGAGCCGAGCGTTGGACCGGAGCAGCCGCAGCAGCGCTCTTTCTCTTTCATCTCACACCAGCTCTGAGGCTCTCAGCGGGGTGTGAGAGATACCAGCGCCTGTGGGAGACCGGCCCAGGGACCTCCACCGTCCTCCTACTCAGGTAAACACAAGAATTAACATTTTATGGAGATAGGAAAGTTTTCCTGCTCAGATGTTTCAACTAATATTGCACTCAAATTTGTTGATGAACTCAAATAAAATTCTCTAATGCCTGTTGTTATTAACATCAGTAATTGGAGACTAAATCAATTTGGTGAGTTATATTTTGAGTATAATTTTTCCAGCTTCACCATCCGTCTTGTTGCACCTTTTGAAATTTGTAAGTTGTTTTTTTCGCTCCAAATATGTTTATTAGTTATTTGTGTTCTTGACTTTTTGTATCATGGTTTATTTGACCTAATGTAATCATGTTTAAAGGGGGGATGATTTTCAAGACCTTTATAATATATTGCAAATGTTGTGTAGTTATCTGTTTGTGATTGTTGCTATGATGTTTCTGGTAAAATCGGGTTGATTGAAATGAGTTTTAAAATAATCAAAGTATATTGTGATCGATATGTGCTTAAAATTGAGAGTAATTTGTGTTTATAGTTGTTTAATGGCAATTTGTATCCTTGGACATGTCTAAAGTTGATTTTATATACAGTAACACAACTTTATCATCGTGAATATTTTCATGCAGATGTTGTTTTTGATCAGTTAGATAAGATTACTGCATACAATATTTGAGACTGATGTGCTGGCGTTATTAAAAATATGATGAATTTCTATATTGTTGGAAAATAAATCTGTCATTTTATTTCAATGCTTGAATTTGATAAAGCCCATTTTTAGTCAAAACAAGTACATAATAAATCCGTAGCGTAGCTTGTACTAGAGGCCAGAGAGAATGTTATTTTAATTTGATGCAGCAGAGGCCGATTTCTAGTTCAAAGAGCCACATGTGGCTGAAGTTGAAGATAGTTCAGGTGAAAGGTGATATTATTCTACATTCAATCGAATTTGATTGTGCTCTGATTCTTTGTTTTGGTTTAAAATGTACCACTTCATGTAAAAGAATCTGTGTTTTAAAGGTGAACTGTAATTTTTGTGCTTGTCTCCATGGAGTGTGATTGTTATTGTTATTGCTTTGCCAGGAATGTTCCTGTTTTATTTCAAAAAGGACAAGGAAAAGCAAGAAAAACATGCATTCGTACTGTAAGCGGGCTCACCTCTCCACAGATCCACAGTGTCACCTGTTTGTCTCCATAGAGAGTTCGCCAGACAGCGGAACATTCCAGTAAAAGCATAGCGCACTTTTAAAGACAACACACCTTCACTTCACTTGACTTGTTTGGATCAATTCTGACCTCAAATTTGCTTATCTATTCAGTAACTATTGTTTAATAACTTTTGTTTTAGTCGTAAATGATTGAATTTGGTTTGATTAGCGGATCTTAACTGCATTTCAACTGACTGTTTTTTGCAACAGATCATCTTTAAAACTACAAGTTGGATTCCAGTTTTGATAATGTCGAGTTATAGTTGACTGTTCTGTAACAACAATCAGATTTTCTGTCCAAATTACTTGCATAGTTACTGTTAATATTACTGTTATATTTGTTTTCAAACGGCAGTACCAGTCACTGAACGAGCAATCTCATGTAATCTTATTTGGATTAAGTGGAAAAACAAGCAGTTCCGGCTAATTCCAAATGTTGAAAGGAAAAAATTGACAATAAACCTTTAAATAATATACAAAATGTTAATATTTTAATGTTATAATATCATTTTGGGATTTTTAAATTAGTCTGGCACATGACGTGGATCAGGACTGCGTATCAGCCTGGCCATCCATGGGAGTACTAGTTCTCCTTCAATGTGGTTTTCCCCAAGGTTTTTACTTTCTCCCAAAGGGTTTTGTAGTTTTTCCTTGCCGAGGAGGGTCTAAGGACAGGTTTTATTGGGATATTTGCTGACTTCCTACGAACATTATTCAATCTGTTTTTCACTGTTGCCCGTCGAGGAAACTGTTGTTATGATTTTGTGTGTTACAAAAAACTTGAATTGAATTGACTATTCAATTATATTTTCCATTGGGCCGGATTTTTTAAGGGTTATTGTCTTGAGACCAGACTATAAAATTGCACCACAATTTTATTATTTTTATACAATATCCACAAACAACTTGCAATAGTACTGTTCAATAGAAATCTATTGTTTCACTAAATTAAATATAAAAATAAAACAATGTTGCTCTGAAAACATAAAACAGGATTAAAACACGACTAAGCAAAAACCAATCCAGTGTCAATCCAAGCATAGAAGCAGATCTAGGACAAGACTTTTTCCTGAACCATGACTATACATTGTGTAGGTCACATCTGGCATCTTGAACAGGACAAGACCACAAAATCTGAACCAGGAGTTTTAAGATCATAAATATAAATGGCATTATAACATCTGATTCAATTGATGTTAAAAGCATAGTACAGTGGTACTGAATAACAGAGCTAACATAGTGCACTAAGGACAAACGCCGCTTACCAAGCCATTTTACCATGATGGGCCGGACCATTTAGCTTGGCGCTGATTGTGGCATCTCTTCTGGTGTTCAGGGTAGGCCAGAGACGACACGTTTGCCAAGCTATATTGCAATGTGGTCTGGCCCATGGCACATTTTGTCATGCCTTAGTGGGCCGGATTTAGCCCCCGGGCCGCCAATTGAATAGCCCTGACTAAAATGATGGATTGACAGCATTTTCTTAATAAGTACTCCCACAAAACTATGTAGCTCTCCCACTGTTTTTTATAGTCGTCCCAAGATGAGTTTTCCAGCTTCATTGGGCCTCACTACTATGGCAACATTTCAATTGCCAGGTATTTTTTTCATCTTCAGCAAATCAAATATTTTGTTACTAATTGAAAGAAACATGAAGTTTTTTCTACTGAGGATCCAAAAAGAAGCTATTGCAACTATTGCAACTACTTGTGTTAAAGAATTGCATATTTTTGCTTGTTCATGAATAAAATAAATAAATAAAACATTATGTATACAATTCCAATGTAAGCTTTTTATGGTAATGTTCAATCAAATATATAAACGTATATTTAGTAAATATGATGGGACTTGCATGTCAAAAGTGTAGCCAACGCTTGCTGTGTTTTTGCGGTGTGGTTTTGTTTTGTTTGAGGTCACACTATAATCAATAACGCCAGCAATATTTTAGTTTTCAACAATATTTTCAAAATGGTCTAATAGGAGCCAGGCAGTGTAATTATATTTAAGGTTGACAAATAATAGCTTGATAAATCTATTAGATTTTACTTTGGTTTGGAAGTAAAAATACAATGGAAAAAACAAGTATGATGCCATTGTGGCACTTTATTTGGCTGCAACTTTGGTTTAAAATTACAATAATTTATAATGTCAGAAATATTTGTGGTCAAACAATTGTAACTCACAGAAACCTGAACTTTTTGCACTGTAACTTATGTCATGCGTTCATGTTTTTTATCTCGTGGGTGGTTTGTGTGGATTTCTGTGTTTTAAATTGTGTGTTAAATTTTATCAACTGTCAATCATGATTAAACATCTTTACTGCAACTAACATCTTGCAGGGGAAGAAAAGTAATAAACCATACAAAGTAATCTAATGTTACACTGCCTACTTTATATGTTGTGATCACGCCATTTTCATTTTAGAGCACAATGTTTTCCTATAGTGCTCTCATCAAGTTGAGAAATGGGGAGAACATGCAAACTTCGCATTGAAAGTCCTCACATGACCCAGGGATTGAACCCTGGATTTTGTTGTTGTGAGGCAAGAGAAAGAGCCAGCCACTGTATTACTGATTCCCCAAAGTCCTAAACATGAAGTCATGCCATTTCCAAAGTTTGTAAATGTGTTTGTTTTAAATGTTGTCGTAATATACTTATATATACTTTGTCGTAATATACTTTTCTAAATTCATCGAATGTCAATTATGGTGTCGGGCCAGTCCTTGTTTGTTGGTTGAGTTTGTGCCATCCAATTCTTTGTAATTGCCTTTTTCCCTGCTGCCAGAAGTATGATCCAGAAGTCTCCATTTATAGTGTCCATGGCAGGAGTTTTGAGGCCGAGACACAAAGTTCTGATGTCCAGTGGGACGCCAATGCAAAAGATGATTCGCTGTGTTCCACTGATCTCAGTCCAATATTTCTGAGCAATAGGACAGTCCCAAAACACATGGTAATGGTGAATCCCTTGGAACCACATTTTCTACAGCAACTAGTATTTCCCTGTGAATAGTGGGACACACATTCCAACAGAACTCTTTCCAAACATGTGATTTTGTGGTCTTCCATTGAGATGTATATATATTTTCCCATACTTCACCTGTTAAATCAAAATTTTTATTATATTTGATAGATTGTCCAGATTGTTGATGCATTTATATATAAATATAAAGTATATCAAGTTATGTTTACTATTTAAAATTGATGAACATTTTGCACTGTTGCTGTACAAATAAACCCAGCAAGCCCATCCATCACTATTTGATAAAGCCCTTGCATTGTCTGTTTTAAAGGTGCACTGCGTAACATCTCTGGTTGAAGGTCCACCACCTGCTTATCTCAATGTAAATGTTAATGCTATATGTTCACAGTGTGGCATTAAACGGTAACACTTTAAAATAAGGTTCCTTAGTAAACTATTCATAAGACAGCCTTCACTGCACTACTGTAACTTATATTTACCTCTTTGCTTGTTTCCGTTCAGTCAGCTAACATTAAAACCTCTCTTCTCTTGCTTTTACTGCATTGCCAGATTTGCGAGTATTTATCAGTGTGGGCTAATGGAGCAGGGCAGTGTGAACCTGTGATTTAGAGCTTCCCTTGTCAAGCCTAATGATAGGGCAACGGCACTGGCGTGTACACAGAAACAGGTGCTGCCATTTGAATGGATGCAACGCTATGCTACTGAAAGCCAACAGTGATTGTCAATGTCCCCTGTAATCCTCATTTGCAATATTGTGCTCGGGCCTTCATAATTATTGTGCATAGAAATCACCCTTTTGAACTGGAGAGACTATTCTGGGTCTGAATAATTTAGGAGACATGACAGTAATGGATAATTTAGGGTTTGTGAAGGATTGGACGCTAGCTGTCACGTTCAATAAACACAGTGGGTCTCTGGGGGAAAGTGATAAAGCATTTTAAATAGTTTCCGGCAAGAAGGAATAACTTTTAAGGACAAACAAATGCTTGAAAAAAAGGAACTTTGTGGAGCAAAGAAAAAAATGAGTTTTATTATAGTCCTGTGAGGAAACAGCTCACCCATTCATCAAAAGGTGTGTGTATCTATATTTTAACATTGACCTCGCCCAAAATAATGTTAATTTTTAAGTTAGAAATCTTTTTCCCTTGTGCAATGGCTGCATCCTACCACAAACACTGGCATTGCTGTTTGCTTCTCTCAAATGTGGGTTGTCACACTTTTTTTTTTCTCCAAAGTTTACATTATATTTAGTGATTTTAGAATCGATGATGCCAGTTACCACTAAAATATTGTTAGAATTATTCACATGTAGAAAAAGATCGTTGTTAGTGTTAGTTGATTGACATGAGGTGGAGTGCCTGGTCTTGCACCACCTCAAGTCCTGCACCTCCTTCCGTGCTGGACCCCCTGCAATTTGTCTACAGAGCCAACAGGTCTGTAGATGACGCCAACAACCTATCACGCACTTCATCCTGTATCATCTGGACTCCCAAGGAACCTACACCAGGATCCTGGTTGTGGACTTCAGCTCTGAATTCATCACCATCCTCCTTGCTCTGCTTCAGGACAAGCCCTCTCAGCTCAACATGCAGGTGGATCACTGACTTTCTGACAGACCGACATCAGTAGATGCGGCTGGGGAAGAATGTCACTTGGACTATCATTACAGGATCTCCACAGGGCTGTGTACTTTTTCCTCTGCTCTTTTCCCTGTACACAAACTGCTGCAACCATAGACCGTAAATATATGGCTGCACCTCCAGCCATGACTCTGTAAAACTGATCAAGTTTGCGGACGACACCACCCTCAGTGGGCTCATTCTGGGATGAGTCTGTCTATAGGAGGGAGGTGGACCGGCTGGTGTCCTGGTGCAGCAGTAACAACCTGAATCTCAATGCCAAGAAGACAGTTGAGATGATCGTGGACTTCAGGAAAGTCACCGCCTCCAAGCCCCCACTTGCCCTGACAGCCCCTCCATGTCTTATTTCTTACAGCGTAGCCGTAGCGATGAGTTATTCCAATGGTGCATGTTTAAACGTCCTACTTTTACAAACTCCTCCTTGGGCGTTAGCCCAACAAAGCTTACATTTCTTGAAGATTATCTTGAGGAGTGGGGCATCAAAAGGCAAAATATTGAACATTTCAGTACACCATAATGCACCACAGATTCAGCAGTAGGTGTAATAAAATGAAGAAGATTAGGGCGCTTTAACACCCCCTCGTCTTACGCTTGCGGCTAAATTTATTATTATTATTATAAATGTTGTTATTGTTATACACTGTTTTATGTTGCACCTTGACGCAGAAGCAAGTTCCTGATTTGTGAATTGTTCACTGACAATGACAATAAAACCGATTCTGATTCTGATGAGTGCCTTAATAAGAAACAGGTGGACCGTTCAGTAGCCCCTTATTTCATTGAAATCACAGTAGAGCATAGACCCCCCTTTTCCCCTTTTACACACCTGTTGTTCATTTTCATTCAGTATAAAAGAGTATATAAAAGCCAGCTCTTTACAAAGACACAAAAGGACATAGCTAAGTTGTGATACTCAAATAATGTCTTCTGGATTTATTGCTGCTTTCATGTGATGTTGGATATGTCGTAAATATGACTTTTGCCTTTTGCTTAAGTTGGAGAAATGGGAATTCTGGAAGCAGTACGAACAACGTTGTGATGCCAGGGATGATTGATTGGTGGGAGAGTTCAAAACAGATGCTATAGATTGCAACATTTTCTGTAAAGAACTGAAACTATTGAGTCATAAACCAACGAGCACTGCCCTTGAAGAAACCTTCCATCCGTACAATACCAGTTTCAACCCTGTTATTATAACAACAATGGAGACAATCAAAATGGCAGCAGGAAGAACCACAAATCTGGTGTGTTTACCTCCTCACAAAGTCAGTGTATTTTTTTTAATTTAATTACTGTGCATCTCTGTTGCTGATTTAGTTCTTAAATATTGATGATAATTTAGAGAGCAATTCCAGTATAGTTCGGAATGGAAATCCTTAAGATATAGTGAGGCTTTATCCAAAATTTAGCAAAGATTCGCTGTCCCTACAATTGGAGATCGTTTTATGAATTTGACTTGATACAAAATAAAGTGTAGCTAAGGAAGGTGTGCATGCTGTCAAATAATTTTTTTTACAGTTGGTCGTATACAGTAGTGGCGATAGAGACCACAATCAATGACACAAAATGCTCACAGTATTTTATTTCTAAGTAAGGCAGTTTTCTGTGGTGTGTCATTTTATTTGGTCAATATAGGCATAAATATGTTTTTTGTTTAATGTTGCTGGTACTGCACATATTGTGAAAATTTGCTTCCTATTTCACTCTAGGGCGGTGCAAATAATTGCATTTTAATTCAATGTTGAATTTTAAATGAGGTTCAATCGGTTCTAATCATCAGCTTGGCTCTTTAATCGATGTGGCATGTGGTTTGGAGCAGTGTTCGGACTGGAGGAATAACTGTTACTTTTTTATGTTTAAAAGCCTGCCTATAACATGTTCAGGAAATTAATATTTGAAAAACATTTGATTTGTTTTTTAATAAAAGACAAGATGGCCTCAAATGTATGGACCGAACAATTGGATGTTCTTTTGAAAAAGCAGACACGGAAACCAACCATAAACAACATTTGCGCGGCCCATAAACAACATTTATTTGCATAGAGAAATTGTTTTTTTTCTGCTAATGTCTTGTCGATTACTTTGAACTGTTGTCTGAGCCTCTACTTCTGAGAAAAGTTGGTGGTGTTTCAGAAAATGGACTAGAACAATAAAGCACGGCAGTTAACAGCGATGTGTCAGCCTCAGAACAGAGTGAACTCAATTGTGTCCCGGGAGGCTGGAGTCCTTAAGTGTCCTTATCACACGTCCTTCCTGAATACGAATGCTGTTTTATGGCACTAATGAATTTCAAACAGACATCATCAGACTCCGGGGATTTTTTGTTTTTGATATTTTCCAAGTTCAAACCTTTTTTTAGAAACACAATCTAATCTACAAACTATTCTTGCATTTACGGAGTTGGGCTTCATTATCAAGGATTTTCATCGATGAGAAAGTAACGTCACTGCCTTGGACAAACACCCGCTTTTGTAGAGAGCAATCTTTTATTCTTCATTTTTATTTACCTTGAGAAATGCCATTGGTTGGTGTTGGTCAAGGCATCAATATGTTTTTTCTTATGTTCAAATCTCCTTGCCAAAGTTAATTTAGTTGGGATTCTCGATTCTAGGTTATTGGGTTTCTAAGCTTGTAATGTCTTAACAATTTGAGGTCATAGAAAAGGGCCTCTATGTGTTTATATATATAATTTCATACAGTTAAATTTGAATTAAAATGATAGACTGAACTGAAGTTTTTGAAACGTGACAAAAATTGCACCAAAAGTAAAGGGGAGCTATAATAATATACAATACATTCAAGTTTTAAGATCTATAGAAACATGGAAATGCATTGATCCAATAATAAGCCATGAGCATTCATTATAAACTAAAGATGTAAGATTTTAAATAAAATGCTGGTCACTTTGTTAAAGTTCAGTGTTTGTAAGCTTGGCTAAGTAGATTTTACTTCATGCAGCTTTAAGTATGTCTGAGTGATGTGTGAAAAGTGACAGACTGTTGTGCAATAACGCTAAACGCTGAAGTTGTAGGAGTTGGGAATTCGCTGCGGTTCAGCTGCCTCCTGTTTGCAGATGGATCGGCCCACTCACACATACAACTACACACAGAGACATTGCGGACATTACATAGACTTAATATTCATTTTCTGAACCCTAACTTTAACCTTAGGGTGACTTATGACTGACCAAAACCCTAAACTGTCCCATAGCTCATCACAAACATGTTGTTTAGGAGACCAAGTTTATTTGTAGGGCACAATTTGTACACAAAGTATTTCAAAGTGCTATACATAACAGGCACCATGTTTAGTCCTGACTCTGGCACCAGCAGGAGGCCGGCGCCTGAGCTCCATGTTTAGTCTTGACTCTGGCACCAGCAGGAAAGCGGTTCCCAAGGTCTTCAGAGTCCAATATGCTTTATATGGCACTAACATGTCAGAGATGTACTTTGGTGCTAGGCCTTGGAAAGATTTAAAACAGAAGAAGAGCTGCTTTGAAGTCAATTCTGAGCCCACAGGAAGCAGTAAAACAAACCAAACAAACAGGTTACACCATTATCTAACTTCCTGATCCGGTTTTAAGTGCCAAACCTTGCAAAACAAAGATTGGCTTGAAACTTGGGCTGAATGATTTTTGAAAAGATGGTCTAATTGCAACTTTTCTGACACATGCTGTTATGTTTAAAAGTCAATACTCAGTTTAAAGGTGTTTTTTTTTTTTTTTTCATCATAACCGATTATCACCAACATCTTTATGGAGACAAGTTGGTAGCGGACCCTCCACCAGAAAAGTTATAGTGCACTTAAAGCACAGATTTCCAGGGGCTTTAGCATTTCTGAGAATACTGAAATAGGAATTGTTAATCACATGTATTTCACATTACAAAGTTGTATACATAGCAGGAATCCATGGACACGATATATCTCGAAAAGGATATCACATCAATAATCGCAGTGTTTGTAAATTGCGATTCATCTTGTAGGCTTCGAGCATAGATAAACCTAAAACACAGAGCCAATGGGGACCATCCCACTCTAACCTGATGTCATCTGGTTCTCAGTCCACGCTCAGGAGAATGGGCAAATCTGAAAGCCAAATGGACATCATGGAAAAATCGAGTAAACCTGGGAAACATCGCTGGACCGCAGCTGAGATCGGGCTGTCCGTGCTGCTGCTGCTGGTCAGCTGTGCCCTGGCTGGACTTGTGGTCCTCTACACGTCGGCAGTGAAAGGTAAAACTCTATGAGCAACCACATGGGCCTAAGCAGATTACAGGCATGTGAGGTAGACAGAGAAGACAGCTTTAATATTAGTCTTTTATAGGACGCACTTTTAGACTTCTTCTGTTCAATGTCAAAATCATTACCCATACATTTTTAGTAGTAGTTATGTGTAGTGTTTTGCTTGAATATTTCTTAAACATTACGCACCAATCCTCAAATATGAGGAAAACGTGTTCAAATCAAGTACTGATTTAGATGATAATGACTATAATGTTGATTTATTCACAATTATAAAAGCATTTTACATGATGTAAAAGATGTCAATATTTACATTTTGTGTTTCGGTTCTAAAACTGATGAGTGGCGAATGAAAGTTTAACTTTGGGTTGCCAAATCCTATGGCTAAAAGCAGTTGGCACTTAATTCAGATCTCTATTGAGGTCAGTTAATGACACCCAGTTATGTGTAGATAAAGATTCAGTTGTAGTTATCTGGACTCTGTTTTAGAAAAACAAAACGTTTCGACTCATCCAAGAGTTATTCTGCGAATCGATTGTTGCTGTTGTTGTGTTGTTGTGTTGCTTTTAATGGCGGTTGGCAGCCGAAAGGTGCATTTACCGCCACCTACTGTAGTTGTACGAATCGAGTCTGGGAACTTAAGTTTTATATCCTCCTCTGTGTAAGCCCTGCTCACAGGGCGGGACCTCCTGATAAAGGGAGTTTCTTAAAACAGAGTCCAGATGACTTCAACTGAATCTTTTTCTACAATGAGGGATTACACCGACACCCAGTTATGTGTTTATTGCCATTTCTAAACCAGTAGGAGGGCATGCTTTGACTATTACCTTTTATACCAAAAATACTATTGGTGTAATTTTGTGGCACTTTAAATGACACTTAAGTAGTCTCTGGTTATTTCACAAAGATGATGCGCTTTCATTGCATAACATTTCGATATCTAATTCAAAGTTTTCACTGTATCCATCAAAGTTATGTCACACCTGTCTGATGGATGAGGCCATTTGTGACACTGGTGGTAAAAATAGCATTCTGTTTTATACCAGCACACACTATTGAATAACCTATGATTACACTGAATTTGAAGCTCCCTCGGAGGAGCTTGACCTTGCCGTCTACAAAAACACTAATCACAGCTATTTACTTGTAACATTACCTCCGTCTGTGTGCGAATCTTCTCTTCTCCAGAGCAATCCAGCAGGCCGAGTGTGACGAGTGGGTCCAGGGGCTCCACACTTGAAGGTACAGCTCCACAGCTTTTAGATTTGTTTTTCCCAACACAAAATAATAGTTTTGCATGGGTCAGATACTGAAGCTTGCCCCTCTGACTTCATGATGATGTGAAACGGTTGACAGAAGCTGCTGACAGAAACTTTACAGCACAGTTTATATACACATAACCACTTTTACACTTCTCACTAATTCATTTAAAAGTGTCTGTTTTTCCAGGCCAGCAGGATCACTCGAGCTTAGACAGTGTTTGCACTACCGCTGACTGTGTTACTGCAGGTAAGTAATCATATTGACGTTGTCATTATCTCAATAGAACAAATCTCTTTTCATTAATGGTTTGTTTTAGTATCCCAAAAGATGTAAGAATATTTGTGCAGAGATAAAAATGAAGATGTTAAAATTCATAAATGGCAAAGTTGAAAGTACCTGACTAGTTTACTTTACTCATTTTACTAAAACGCAGTTTTGGTATTTTTAACCTTTTTGCGTTTGACATCACGCTAGGAAATTCCATAACTGTTACCTAGCAACCATGTTACACTGGACCTAAACTGTGCTAAACATTTAGATGGCATTCTGTGTCCCCCAGTGTGATGCCATTTTCAAATTTTTTAACACACACTGCTACTTAATAGGTGTAAAATTATCTTTTGTCTTTTGTGTTTTGTGTTTCTATTGAACCAAAAGAAGTCAAAATTAGAATATCGTACAAACAGTCGCACTGTAATTTCTGCATTTCCATTGGAAATGGGAATTGCAAACCAGTAACCATTATCACTTTTTGGGTTTGAAAAAAATGTATATAAATTGGACAAAACTAGTATAAGGCCATATGATAATATTTTTAGAACACCATTATTTTGGGTTGATTTATTTATCTCCACAATTAACTCAAACTTAAGAAATTCCTTGGCCACAGTTGTTCAGTAGTACATGAAAAGCAAAGCAAGCAAAAAAAAGAAAAAAAGAAAATAGTGTTAACATATTAGCATTAAGTTAGTAAAGTATAAGTACTAATATGCAGGAGCAATATGCAGGAATGGAAGAGCATGGCTTCTGTCTTATTTATTTTTTCTTACTCCATCTTTCCTGTTTTTGTTTAAGCTGCGCGTCTGCTGCAGAACATGGACAACTCGGTGAAACCTTGTGAGAACTTTTACCAGTTTGCCTGTGGCGGCTGGTTGGAGCGGCACGTCATCCCTGAGACCAGCTCCAGGCACAGTGTCTTTGACATTCTCCGCGACAAACTCGAGATCGTCCTCAAAGGTCTGTGCTCATACTGACCAGTAAAGCTAGCTTCAGTTCACCATAGTTCATTCCCGTCTGAAAATGAATCAATATTAAAAAAGTAGTGATGGATGGATTGATGCCAAAATTCAATACTGAACCAGGTATTGGCAAGAAACAATATGAAATATGAATACAAAAAATCATTACATTACAGTTTTTTTAATCACATTTTAAAATGTATTTATATTTAAGTTTTGTTGCACAGATGTACATATATTTTTTTCTCCATGGTGTAATTATTTATAGGTGTATCGGATGGACACTAAATTCTTTGCTATTGCTATTGACTGTTTTTCCTACTGAGTTTCTTCATCTAGTCCAGGGATGAGCAAACTTTTTCTCCTTTTTTTTTTGTACTGCTGCCGTTTTATTAAAATTTTGGTTGAAAAAAAAACAAACAGATTAGACCATAATTACGTTTAAAATGTCTTAAACATCATCAGTGTTTAAGCCCTTATTATTAGTTATTTATTTATTTATTTATTTATATTTGCAGGTGCTTTGGAAACACCAAGCGACGCAGACAGAGATGCCATCAGGAAGGCCAAAGTGCTATACAGCTCCTGCATGAATGAAAGTAAGAACTGACTACTAACTTTTAAAAAAGGTTGGTGTAAAATGAACAGTTAATATGTTTTTTTGTGTTTTTTTTATTCACTCTCAGGTCTCATAGAGCAACGAGATTCGCAACCTCTGCTCAAGCTCATCGAGAGTATTGGAGACTGGCCCGTTGCATCCGATGACTGGAACAACGCAACAGGTACTTTAGCAAATTTGTGAAGTAATTAAAATTTCATATTTAGAGTCAACTGCCCCGACTTAATTTGCTCCAGAAAATACAAGTTATTTGCTTTTGCCGTCAGTGCTGCAACTGTAAACTGTGTAATGGCGCTGAATAGCATGAATTACAAAATAAAGTGTTTTATCGGTAATATACAGATTATATCACCTTTAGTCTTGATGATCTTTAATTTCTCATAAATCAGATTGTGTTTTTTTTTTTTCTGCATGTGAATGTAAGCCTCCTTCAATTTAATACAATTTTAACTCATATTTTTGGTTGGTGGTTGTTGCAGGTTTTTTTGTGCTGAATAGTTTTTTTTGTTTTGTTTTTTTACATTAACTTAAAATAATACATCAGGTTACTTTCAGACAGTCACTCTTACAATTACTCTGACTTGAGCAGTTTCCCCAAATACTTTTACTCTTACTTGGACCATTACTTTGTACTTCTACTTGAGTGATATTATTTTGAAGTATATATTCCTGAAGTATATAGTCGCCTCTTCCCAGAGTTCACTGGAATCATCCTTTTACAGCTTTGTGCTTGGAAACAGATTGAGCAGGTATTCTCATTCATGTGACAGTGCCTTAATAATAAAGCCCACTCAGCACTTTCTCTGGCTCCAACTCCACTTTAATTAAATGTAATCATTGCCTACAGATTAAACAGAATGACTCAACATAAGGATTTACCCGCTGTAAAAAGTGCAAGAGGAGCAATAGGTCTCGTATTCAGGAGGGTTTAAAGTTGTTTCTTGGTGTCATTTTCAGAGGAAGTTTGGAGCCTGGAGGACACTCTCGCCATTCTCACAGCTCGGTTTCACAAGAAGGTTGTGCTGGACATGTACGTGTGGACAGACGACCGCGACTCGCAGAAACATATCATCTATGTAAGACCAGAGCAAAGCCGTCTGAAGCGTCGGCAAGTTTTAACCATTTTGTTCTTTTGAAATGTCCAGATTGATCAGCCAGGACTGGGAATGCCATCAAGAGACTATTACTTCAATGATGGGAACTACAAAAAGGTTATACTTTATTTATATCAAGTGACAGAAATAAAAAATACAAGTACATCCCTTTTTATTAGGTACACCTTTGAGCTACATTAAACTGTTCAGTATGGTCTGCCTCTTTCTTGGAGAGATGCAACAGCATTTTGGCCTCTTCCTCAGTTCATTGTGGAAATTCAAAGTGTTATTTAGCATTCATTAGACGTTTGTCCTCGTATGTATATTTTTGCTGGAGTAGACATTCGTTCATTCATTTTCTACCGCTTGTAGCAGTCGGTGGAGTAGACAACCGGAATGAAATGTCTTTCCCAAGGACACACTGGCTGTATGTGCTTGAGTGAGCTTTTGACCTGTAACCCCAGGTAGAATAATATGAATATGATTAATAATAACATCTGTGATAAATGATGTTGCTAATTTAAAGTCTAAGCATTTTAAGTGTTAATTTTTCATTCGGTCTCACGAGGGCTGCAATGATTATTTTAGTAGACATCTAGTATGGGACTATTATTTTGATTAGTCGACTAGTCAAACTATTCTTTTTATATCCATTTTCAACCAAAGAAATGTTAAAATATTGTGGCTGAAGGCTTAATAATAATATTTACAGATAAAGTGTAGGATTGATTTAATAAAAAAAAACATAAATATTTCATTCTTGACATTTTGATTTAATAATGCTGCTGTCTGCTATCAGGGTATTTTAGTATTTTGTTTTAGAGTCTGTAAAGTCCATTTCGACTATGATTATTTTTCAGTGTCGACCAGTCACACGATTAGTCGGTTAATCGCTGCTGCTCTAGTTCTCAGTCACGTTATATAGTCAAACGGCTGGTTCCTTGGGACACACTGACACTAATGGAAACAAGTCCCGATGCTTACGGAAAATCAGTAGCGAAGAAATTGTTCCTTTAACAATTAATCTTCATCACCGGTCAGATCGAGTTGCTGCTCTGTAATTGCTTGACAAGCGGTTTGCATTAATGAACAACTGAAAGACGGTGGCAAATTAAGTTGTCAGCGATTGCATTTCCTTGATGTTGGTCTTATTGTCCCACAGGTCCGAGAGGCGTACCTCCACTTCATGGCTTCTATCGCCAGAATCACCCGTGAGGACAGGAACTTGACTCAGGACGACGAGCGAGTTTGGGAAGAGATGATGCAAGTGCTGGAGCTGGAGACCGACATCGCAAACGTGAGTGCCGCTGCCAGCCATTACAGGAGACGAAACCCAGGAAACCGCATGGTATGGTGAAAAATGAGCAAGTCGTCAAAGCTTCCAGTAAATGGGAGTCTGGGGGCACGTTGAATATGTAAACCCAGGACGAGTGCCAAGCTTTTAGCCCGAGTCTGTAGCTGTTGTGAGCAGAGGGATGCATTGATTTGATGAATGGATGTGGATATGTAAATTTAAACGTTGCCTCTCTGGTTCTGTGCAGGCCACGTCTCCAGCCGAGGAGCGCCAAGACGTCACAATCCTATACAACAAGATGACCCTGAGCGAGCTGCAGAGCACTTACAGCTTCAACGTGAGTCCTGCAGATTTTACATTTAGAATAGCGACTGCCACATCTACAAAAAGGACAAGTTCACACTTTGAACGTAAATGATTGATGATGGAATTGGCCTGGCAATATTAAGACCGCTCAGGCCGTTTTAAGACCTGTCACATCTGTCATCTGTCACAGGCATATGATCTGCAAAAAAAAGTTGTTTATTAAAATCAGAACTTTCCAATATGAATCTCAAGTTCATTGGTTTAGAAATATTATCTTGATTCTTGATGGGCCTGGATTGTTTTTCCATGGTACTTCCTTTCTGACATATTTCTGCTAAATGATCATGACATTTGGTAAATGTCTAGCTATATCAAAAACGCCAAGGCTGTATCTGCTGGGGGACGAGCCTTATCTGAGCAAACCTGTGTTCAGAGCGATAAGTACTGGACTGGTGACATGCGCCCGGCTTATTTTGAAAATGTGGAAGGAGCCCAATACTCCTACACTGAAAATGTGGAAGGAGACAGACATTAGACAATTTCAAAAAAATTACTTTCAGACTTAATTTTGGACTAAATGGGACTTATATGTTGGTCTTTTGATGTTGTGATTTGGTTTATGTCATTATGCCTTTATTATTTTTTATTATCTTTGTTTTGCTCTCTGGTCTTGTTCTTTGCTTATTTTATTTTATTTTTTTCAAATTTTGAAAAGGAAAGAAAACGCGTAAGGCGCAAGTGATGGAAAATGTTGCATGTGAGCTTTTGTTTGTACATTTCTGCAGCTGTGTTTCTATGGTATTTACCGGTCCTTTTTTGTTGTTTTTGTTGTTTATTATAAAATATTTAAATGATTGAAAAGTCAGACTGATACTTAAATACAACATACTGTATTTATATCAAACTGAAGCCCTAACAATGAATGTTATTTAGCATCCTCAAATCTGAAGTTCTGTAGATAGTTACAATATCTATCTTAAAGGGATATTATTTATTTTTTTGCTGGATTTGAACAGTGTGTGGCAGCACTATAAGAAAAAAATGTAAACTCTTTTTTGTAGGGTTTTAATTGGACCAGATTTATCCAGGGTGTCCTCTCCAGCGTGTCAGTGGAAATCCAATCTGAGGAGGAGGTGGTGGTCTACAGCGCCCCCTATCTGGAGAAGATGAGCGACGTATTGACCCGACACAGCGTCCGGTCAGTTTAGTACAGTATGGCAGTAAAAGAGGTGTCACGTGTTAAGCAACTAATTTAAAGGGATTTTTATGGTTGTAGAACTATGCAGAACTACCTCACGTGGCAGCTCATCGTTGACAGAGTGAACAGTTTGAGTCGCAGATTCAAAGATGCCCGAGCGCGATACAGAAAGGTACTGATCATGAATTCACTAAATGAAATTGTGGAAAAATACCATCAAGTTTATTTGTCAAGACATGCAAACAGTCCAACGTGTAAAGTAATTCTTATGTACCGTTAGGGGCTAGAAGTACGTTTTTATTTTGTATTCCCATTGGCATCAAGGTTTAGGCTCCCCCTCATTTTCTCACCTTTGACCCTTCCCTAGTGAGCCAGTTCCTCCTTCTTTCTGTTCAAATGCAGGTGGGTTTGGAACCAGACCATAAAAGGCATCAAACAAGGCTCGTGCTAATCACAGCCGCTGATTTGTAGCAATTGTTTCTCAAATGCGGAAGACATCGCCTCTCGAAAAGATACAGTCGGCTGGAGCCTGTTTAATTAACCAAATGGGCCAAAAAAACAGAAGAAAAAGAAAAACTCTCTGTTGATCCAATGGGAAATGTAATTTTTTTCCTCTTTAAAGATATTTCCTGACGTAAGTAATTAAAGTCGAATCACAAACGTTGTTGATCTGGTGTTATCCCCGAAAAGTGAACGGATTGTTCTGTAGACGCAGGGGGCATTTAACCCGCAGTACCATTAGCATTCTTGGATATTTATACCAAAACAGCGGGTGATAAAAGCTCTTCTACATTTAAATGAATGGATTTCTTCCCCCACTGAGGCTCCAAATGCACTCCAAATGCAGACGATATGAAAACATCTAACTTTTTTTTTTAACCTCAGAATGAATGCCCTGATCAGACAATGCTGCCAATTCTCAAAGTACTCATAGGTTTTGTTTTCATTTGTCAGACCCTTTATGGCACGACGGTGGAGGATGCCTGGTGGCGTGAGTGCGTTCGATACGTCCAGAGCAGCATGGAGAACGCAGTAGGAGCCTTGTACGTGAGGGAGACCTTTGCTGGAGAAAGCAAAAGGATGGTGAGGTCCAAAAGTCCAGTGGAGTATACAGACTGTCGTGCAATTTTGCTTACAGTGTACAATTATTATGATTGTTTTTAGGTCAGTGATCTTATTGTCAAAATACAACAAGCCTATGTGGAGACCCTGGAGGAGCTGAGCTGGATGGACACGCTATCAAAAGAGAAGGCTCGAGAAAAGGTAAAATTGAACAGCTTCATTTGTCAAGAATGTATTGGTTTTTTTTAGCTATTAATTATTCATCTTGTGAGATATTTCAATATTTTCTAGGCAATGTCAATAAAGGAACACATTGGCTATCCGGACCATATCCTACAAGAAGAGAACCAGAAACTTGATCAAGAATACAACCATGTAAATGCCAAATATCCCAGTTCAGTGTACTTTTTTTTTTTTACAGCACACATTAAACGCATGAATGACACAATGTAAATGTGATTTCAGTTGAACTTCAGCATGGAGAATTATTTCGAAAACATCCTGGAAAACCTTCGCTCCGAGGCCCACAAGAGCCTGAAGAAACTCCGAGAGCCGGTGGACCCTGATCTGTAAGACTCAGCTCAAAACAGGCCTGTAGTTAGAGGCAACATGGATGATTTGTACTTGGGGTAGATTTGATTTGAAGGTCACCACTTTAACGTTACAAGCCAAATATGAGATCGCTCGCGCCTTGTTCTTACTTTAATGCGCAGTGTCTGTTTAGGTGGATCATTGGTGCTGCTGTGGTCAATGCCTTTTACTCTCCAAACAGAAATCAGATTGGTAAGTGTCTGAATCAAACTTGTCATACCATCAATAATTTTGTTTATATGAGCCGTTTAACGTGACCTTACTTAGGATTCCAGGGTGATGACCATGAAAGAACATCATTTCATTACAAGGTGTTTTTCTAAAGGATTGTTTTTGAAAGGCCACATGTTAATACTACATAGTATTCATTTCAGAGTTGTTTTGTTTAGTTTTTTCCATTGTGGTATTGAAATTGGTATTGAGTATTAGGCCTTTTTGTGTTAAAATCACATTTGAAATTTCAGAATCAACCCTAGTATTTATTACAGCTCGGCAATTAATGAAATGTTTTATTTAAATTGAGGTTCAGTTTTGGGGTTTTTAATCAAGAGGTCCACAGCCAATCCTGTCATTAGAAGCATGTGGTTCATAAATTGTACTATTATTTGTGTCAAATGACAATAATCTGTTTTGTTTACATTCATGATATCAATATTTATTTTGTTTTTTAAAATAAAAATAAAATGTAATGTATATATATTTTTGCCATATCGTCCGACCCTAGTAAATAGTTTCATTTAGTTGTTTCACATAGAAAGAGGCCAATCTTTTCATCTTCTTTCTATGCTAATAATGCTAAGTTGTGTTTCTAAATGCTTGGTATGACTTACTGTGCAAAATCAGTTCCGTTGGCGTTACACGAGTGAAAGAAAAAATGTGATCCAATATAAATTGTATTGTGGCGGTTATTTTCCAACTAAACAATGTTGACCTAAAATCACCACAAGGGCGCCACGCTACGAAAACAAACTCCTGACATACAATGCAGACACGGTTCTACTCTATTGTGGTCTAAATTGTGTTTTGTTTTCATAAGTACAGTCTCACTTGGCATTTCCAAGTCCGGTTATAATTAGGTTTTTCACTTTGGTTCTGCTGTTGTCAAGGTGGAACTAATGTACTAATGTCATTTGAAGTATTTCCAGCTGGGATCCTGCAGCCGCCTTTCTTCAGTAAGCGCCAACACCAGGCCCTGAACTTCGGCGGGATTGGAATGGTCATCGGACACGAGATCACGCACGGGTTTGACGACAACGGTGAGATAAATAACGCTTAACAATATATGTTTATAATAAGTTGAGTTTGGTTGTGCTTATGTGATTTCTTTACATTTGTGTGACAGTAGTTGTTTGATTCTAAATTGTTTCTTAGAGTTCTTGAACTATTTTGCACATTGCTTAGATTACATTTACATTGACTTATACATGTTTTCTGTAAGTGTGATAAATGCAGTTAAATTGGATCATCTTTTTTTTTCTTGCAGGGCGTAATTTTGACAAAGACGGAAACATGCTTAACTGGTGGAGTAACTACTCAGCGGAGCATTTCAAGGATCAGTCTCAGTGCATGGTGCAACAGTACGGCAACTTCATCTGGAAACTCGCAGGCGGACAGAATGTAAGAGTTATGTACTTTTTATGAGTTGCGGCGATTGAATATTTAGAGAAAAATGAAATGAAGAAAATGAAAGCCCACTATGTTATTATTAGACCATTTTTCATATTAGCTTAAAGAAGAAAATGTATCAAAAAATACTCAGATATGCATGAATCACTCTAAATACAACTTTGAGTGGTTAAATGAGAAGGGAAACAATCAAAATATGTTTAAAAGCTCGTAAAAGTCAATTTTGCTAAACAGTGTAGATCTCCTTTAAAGGGAAAATAGTATGAAAAATGTACTTATTAATTTAAGATTAATATTTCAGTTTACAATTAACAAAATGTAAAATGATGCTCTACTTCTAATTCAATACTACAATAAGTAATTGGTAACTGGAGAAAAAAACAAAAACAAATTCCCTTTAAATTTTGACTGCTTATTTGATTTTTCAGAAATGTTGTCCAGAATTATTTTTACATTTTGATTTTTCAGAGTTCTAAATATGAAAAAGTTCTGCCTTTCATTTTAAGAATCTGGACTATTAAGATCTAGTACAAGATCTAGTATTGCGGTCTATACTAACCTTTTTCTATTTATTCCCCAAAATAGTATTGTGACCTTTTTAGCTTGGATAAGATTCAGCAGTACTGGACACACAGGAAATCATGGAACCGAGACATTTAGCAAACAATAACTAAACTTGATCCCACAACAACAAAGCAAACTGTTATTGCTCTTTAATTAAGCTAAACTTTACTCAGAATGTTGTTTATTTTAGAAGATTTACTTCGACATTTCCTTCAACTGGGTTTATATATCAATTCTCCTCTAAAACTTAATGTCTTTATTTATTTTTTTCTGAATTCTGGAACTTTATCAAAATGTACAATGTTTCCAACTCGAGTTTCTGAGAAATGTCTCTTTTTTTTTGGGAGTCAGAATTCCAGCATCTGTTTTATTAGCATTTAGATTCACATTTTATCTTCAAATGCTTGTTGTAAAAAATCCATTTGCATAAATAGTTTTAATGTTCATCCTTTTTGTTTGGGTCATTTTAGATTAGTGGCATCAGCACTTTAGGAGAAAACATAGCAGATAACGGCGGAGTGCGGCAGGCGTATAAGGTTTGGCATTTCCCTAAAACACCTTTATAAAACCATTTTATGTGTACAGCAGATTGTGTAATTAGCAGTATCTTTTTTCATTGTTTGTTACAGGCCTATCTGAAGTGGGTCGAGACAGAGGGGGAGGAACCTCGACTGCCTGGGTTAGACATGGACCACAAGCAGCTTTTCTTTCTCAATTTTGCTCAAGTACGTGGCCATTTTACTATCGCAAAAAAAAGATTAGACCTCTGCAAAACATTGCATTCAAAGTGTTTCTAATCAAAAGAACAATTGCCAATATACAACCTTAATAGAGTTTTTGAAATGTTGTAAGACCAGGGTTAAATAAAACACCAAAAATCACAGCAAAAGTACAAATACAGTAGATATTTTGTGGCCTTAAGGACATCAGTCCAGTGGGCCTCCTTTTGTTTTCAGTGTAGAATCTTATCCCCACCTGGCAACCCATGTGATGGCTTCAATGCCCGACACCTTTAGGTGGAGTCATTTGAGTGGTGATCTGCCATGTTGTGTCTCCCCATAGGATCATTTAAGTTTTTGGAGCAAATCGTTGCTCAGTTACTCAGTCTCTGAGCCTCCGTTTAGTGAGACCTAGATAAAAACACCAACAGGGAATTGAAGGCGGCACACTATATGTGTTGCAGTTAATAAAGCTGTAAATTGAAAATGTTTCATTTGAAAATAATTCCTTTTAAAAGCACCCATGCTTGAACGAGGACCTATCCTGTTACTTCTGAATGTCTTCACATAATTAACAATCCACATTCATTAAATCGGGGGCTCTCATAAATTGACTGTCTTCTAGTGCCCAAAGCTAAAACAGACCCTGCAAACCAACCCTACATCATACTTCCTCTATAGCGTGTAAAAATCAAGGGTCCCGGCAAAAAGACACTTACACCCCAGGTGTCCAAGAAGAGGCAGTGTCAGCCCCAGTGAGGGCGCACCTGTACCAGTGAGGGCGCACCTGTACCAGTGAGGGCGCACCTGTACCAGTGAGGGCGCACCTGCCCCAGTGAGCACGCACCTGCCCCAGTGAGGGCGCACCTGCCCCAGTGAGGGCGCACCTCCTGCCCCAAGTGAGGGCGCGCGCACCTGCCCCAGTGAGGGAGGCGCGCGCACCAGTGGGGGCGCCCATGAGGGAGGTGGCACCTGCCCCAGTGAGCGCGCACCTGTGAGGAGGCGCCACCATGCCCCAGTGAGGGGTGCACCTGCCCCATTGAGGGAGACCTGCCCCAGTGAGCGCACTCCGTGAGGGAGGGCGCACCTGCCCCGTGAGTGAGGCGCACCTGCCCCAGTGAGGGAGGGCGCACCTGCCCCAGTGAGGGAGGGCGCACCTGCCAGTGAGGGAGGGCGCACCTGCCCCAGTGAGGGAGGCGCACTGCCCTAGGGGGGGGCACCTGCCCAGTGGCGCACCCGTGAGGGAGGGCGCACCTGCCCCTGTGAGGGAGGGCGCACCTGCCCCAGTGAAGGAGGGCGCACCTGCCCCAGTGAAGAGGGCGCACCTGCCCCAGTGAGGAGGGCGCACCTGCCCCAGTGAGCGCACCTGCCTTCAGGTGAGCGCACACTTTTATGTGTTTAGTTGTAGGAATTCACTTTTCTCATCAATTTGAAGCTTTGTAAACCCTTGGCTTTCTTCTGACCTCGATCATTTGTACATTCCGGAGTGCAACAATATTCCGCAATCTTTGAAACGCCAAACTCCAAACTTTGTTAATTACTGCCGATGCGTTTCGTTTCTCTGTAAATTCCCTGCCAGTATGGAGTTTAGTACCCAGTCATGTTAAGTAAAAGTACAGATACAAAGATGTACTCCAGTGAAAGTAAACATCACATATACAAATCTAAAATGATTGAAGTACATGTTTAAAATGTTGCCTTTAGAGGAAAAAGTAAACATATTTTCAGAATTTTGATCACTAAAGAGTAAGAGAGTGGTAAACTTGACAGAATTCTGCAGTTTAAAGTCTTTGTAGTAGCTGTTACCGCCACAAACTTAATAATGCTTGCAAACTTAATAAACCACAAGCAGCAGCTGGAGGCAAGAAGACATTGTGGTACACTGACTGTCGTTAAAGTGCTTTGCCCAAGGACACACTGAACTTGGCCAAAGCAGGAATCTAACCTGCGGTACATGAAGTTCTTTTGTAAAATGACTTTGATACGGATGAGACCACCTAAAAACCACCTCAAGACCGCTTCATCTAATTAAGCCATTGTCATTACATCGCGACATCATTTCAACTGTGGACTGAAAGGACGGTGGATGTCCAGGGCTGAAACAGTAGGACAGAGACTGAGACGGGGGAAAGGAGGATCGCTGGTGCCAAAGTAAAGAGCCTTTTGCTGCCACAGAACGTGAAAGAAAGAAACTAAATTACACTGATTAGATTTACACGGTCCAAAAATTTATAGGAACATTACCAAGAAGCCCATTTGCTGTAGCGGCCCCGGCCATCGCTCTCTGGTTTTACAAGGGCCAGTAGAGCTGAATTTATGTCCCGCTGTAAAAGTACAATAAATCAAATGGAACTCAGATGTCTAATTATTCCAATAGACAAAATACAAATGGCCTGCCAAGTCAACCATTCTTTGCTTTAATCATCTTAATCTTCAATTTATGGAAACTAATTATAGACCCAAAGCCTAAGGTTATATTCAGAGATTTGTATACTTTTTTTCTTAAACCTTTTTTATTTAAGAAGGCGTTTGAATGTTGCACTCAGGTCACTTCTTCTTTCCAGGTCTGGTGTGGAGCGTATCGACCGGAGTATGCAAGTCAGTCCATCAAAGCAGACTCCCATAGTCCTTTAGAATACAGGTAACTGCCTTTAAGTTTACTACACAAATGTGATCAGGGGAATCTATAATTACTGCTTGTTTGTTTTTATTTTGATCATCACCATTTCCATAAATTATAGACAATAGAAGTTGCAGTTGAGCATATGGCTTTTCTGGCACAAGAATTTTCCTTCGGGATAGTGACATCTTATTATCTTATCTTGACAAGTAATTTTGGTGGATTTCAAGTTGACTTCGACGACAAAGAAGTGTTTTATGCTGTAAGTAGGGCTTGAACGAGAAGCTGAGCGTTTTAACCAATACATTTCATAGTTTTAACACACACTACGGAAAAAATAACAAAATTGATTGCGTTATTGAGTCAAAAAACTAATTTGAAAAGTTTGATAACTAGTATAGGGTTGACAGAAAATAATAATACCGAGATAACACAAGATGTTTTAGTATTGAGTATAAAAAGTATATAATATATAGTAAAAGACCACATGGTAATGTTCACAAAGTAGTAGGCTATGCATCTGTTGAAGAAACTATAATATTGTGTTTTATAATTGCATCAAAATCAGTATGGAGTGTCAGGCCTTTTCCTTAGTATCAAAGTCGAGTTTGAAATGTTTGAAACGCTGATAAATATACATAATTAACTTGACTTTAACATAGCCATAACATCCTTCATAATACATTTGAGACGAGTCGCTTCACCTTTCCCAGCCTTGGCCTCAGCTGCTTCTTTGTCTTATGAAAACACTCACTTTATTACAGAACTCCCTCCAGAGAAGACTGTTGTTGTTGTGCCAATTCATTAAAGCAATCAGGGCCGTACTCGCCGTTCCTCCTCCTCCTCCTCATAACATCTCCCAGGCCACGTTGTCCTCTCAGTCTGTTTTTGTTTTCCCCCTCAGGGTCCTCGGATCGCTCCAGAATTTCGAAGCATTTTCCGAAGCGTTCCAGTGTCCGCGAGGAAGTCGGATGAACCCGGAGCAGAAGTGTAGAGTCTGGTAGAGATTTTGAAGATAAACATAAGTTATTTTTGGGTGAATTTCTCAAATGTAAAAACTTACTTTGAAATGCTTCTCGAGTTGATGGAGATGTCGAGCTGGTTTGAAAGTGCAGTGCTGTGCTCAAGTGTTTCAGGAAGACTTCGACACAAAAACGGACGATAGAAGAAACATCCAAACTGGAATGACTTGGAGAGTTAAGAGTCTCTACCAAGGCACTGATCTTTCAATGATTGTGTGCGCTCTATGATACTAGTTCAGGGGTAAATCATCTTTGTTTGGAGACAAGCTTCCCAATTCAGAATGATCTGCAGACAGTAATGGAAGAGGTACTCAATTGTGTCTGTAAAGTAAAAGTACAGAGACAGAGGGGAAAACAATCACATAAAAAAATCTGCTTGAGTAAAAGTTTTAAGTACCTGTTTAAAAATGTACTTTAAGAGTAAAAAGTGTAAGTAATTCACAGGTTTTGAGAACTGTTAAAGCGTTGAAGATAGTGATTTTGATAAAGAATCTTGCTGATCCCTCGAACACATAATGGTGGAGTAGAAAGCCCAGATACCTTCTCTCAAATGTAGTGAAGTAAAAGTAAAGAACAGATATCTATAATGTAAGTACTGTCCTTTTACTTTTGTACTTCATTACGTTCCACCACTGTCTACAGATAGAAAGAGCACTAAAACGCTCCAGTGATTTATCACAGACCTAAAAAATAATTCTTAATCCATCTATAGCTCTCGTTTAATAACTTTTCTTCACACGTCTCCGTTACTTTGGCACAGTACTGCCTCGTGAACAGCTTGGACAGAACAAAATGGCTGACTTTATAGGAATGACTTTGTAAAAGGGACGAAGCTGCCGACTGCCTTTGAGCCTTACTACCGTTTCCTTTCACTTTGGTTGTCTGTGACGTATTGAACATTGCTTTGGAAACGTGGCGATTGTAGCCTAAGCTTGTGGTTATAGCATTAGTCGCACTTGGACAGTTTGGTCACTCACTGTCCAAGAAATAAAGACTTTCGACTGTTAAATCTGTGCAGCTTCGACCCTTAATTAACGTCTGACAAAAGCTGCCGCCGCGAGACATTTTCTCTGAAGCTTATGTTATAAACTGGTATAAGCTAATATAACTTTTTAATGGTTTACATGTTTTGTTTTTACTTGATATTCTGTTGCCACAAAAAGCACTGTGGGCCAATCTGTTTGTTTTCTTGCCATATTAGTAGCCTAAAGCTTTTTCAGCAAACTAGAGACTGTTATGTGGGTTTTGTCCAAATGGGGTTGACAAATTGCCAATTTATTAATGTCACTTTCGGCTTTTTTTCCCCATAGATTTAACTGACGCTTTGGTATTCCCCCTTTAGTGGTTATTAATTGAGCTATGGGCCATGAATAATGGACGCATGACGACACACACTGCCAAAAAGAACACTCACTTTAGTTTTGAAGAAGTCACAAATTCAACATACTCAATATTTAAGATTTTTTTTTTTGCATCGTGTAACCTTTCTGGTGGGGGCTCTGTCAAGTTCAACTGCTTGTCTCCATGGAGATGTTAATGCTTTGTCTGGCTTGTTCCACAGTATTTTGTATGTGCTCAAATTATTATTATTATTATTATTATTATTGCTCATTAACGAGTGGAGCCTCATTTGTTTATTACAAAAATGTTACGTGAGGGAAGATTGTGATTTATAGACAGACAGCCTGTGATGGGAATGTGCAGTCCACATCACAAACCTTCAACCCTGCCTGCGGGGGATTTCCGAAACAAGGTAAAAAGCAGACTGTGCTAATTCACACTCGAGTTTGTATGTTTGTGTTTTGTTCGTACGTACACTTTTAGTCAGAATGAATGTTTAAGTTAATATAAACGAGACCCCTGACCTGTAACTTAGTGGCGTCACCTGCTTGTCTTTATGGAGTAGATATGTTTAATGCCATGCTGTGGAACATTCCAGACACAGCAATGACATCTCCATAGAGACAAGCAGTTAGCAAACCCTGCACCAGAAAACTTACAAAGTGCACTGTCACTACCCAATTTGGAGCCCGGTCTGATTTGGCACATCCTTAATTAAACTTGTTTATTTGTTTTTTAAATACAGGGTAAATCAAATCCTTTTCATTGGTACCCTGTCAAACACAAAATACAAATAAAACAAAGAAACGCATCCAATAAAACAATAAAATTAACAAATACCTAAAAACACAAAATGGGATCAAATAATGCAAAACAACTGTTTCTGTGGGAAGTCTCTAACCAGAGATTTGAATTCATTAAAAGGCATAAAATCATTTCATTTAAAAGGTCATTGTGGTTCGTTCCATAGGCTGGGAGCAGTGTGCCGTGTGCTTGCTCCATACTGATTCTTTGAAAATGTAAAATAAGAATGTCCTGAGATCTCAATAGACCAAAATCCCCATGAGAGCTTTATAAATACTCTTTAAAACGTGTTTAATATGTGTTCTGTGGCTTTGATTTGTGCTCAGTTTTAATGTAGTTATATCAAAATGTGACTTTTTCATTATCATCAAACGTCTTATGTTACAGCTTAAATGTATACGTTTTATGGTATTTATCAAGAAAACAGTTTATAACCCAAGAGTAAATTGATTAAACAAAGCTCAAGCATAAGGTTTGTCCCAAGTATGGTTACTATAGCAACTGCAGCGCCAAAGTATCTGGGCAGTTTGAAAAAACGTTCCAAATCATGTAATGACATGCACCTTTTAATATCCACATGTTAAATCTGTTGCAAAGGCCATACAATGGGTTGATTGTAGGGCTGCAACAAGTTAACCGATAAATCGCAACTAATCGATAAGTGAAATAATAATTTAGTAATCAAATAATCATGAACTGGTCTATACACAGGTTCCAAAACATGCCATGAGCCAGGAAAGACGTTTTATGACTCAAATTGAGCCGTAATTGCATGAAAATGAAAAATAGGAAAATGTAGTGCATTTGATGAAAATACTCTATTGTCCATAAATGTATGGAAATGTACAAATGTAGTAAGAATCTTTTCGATACAGTTAATTGATTAATGGAAGGAATAATCGCCTGACCAATCGATCTGCAAAAAGATCATTCGTTGGAGCCCAATGGAAATGTCATGAGTGTTCATTTTGCACATCTCCTGAGCAACAAATGCAATATCATCAATGTTTCTACATCTCCCACGTACATCCATGAATCACATGCAGCCACGCCTTGTTTTACATTCTCCAAACTACAGTAGAAGGACCCCCACAGTCAATAAACGACTTGTAGCTTTTTGCCAAAGTCCAATTACAGAGCGAGAAAGCCCTCAGACACACACGCTCGGCCGCTCGGCAGATGGAGGGTCTGGCCTTCTGATCTCCCATTGATCTGTGCTGCGGAGATGAAAGCGGAGGTGCGTTTAGTGAGCCCAAACTAATGCCCCTCAGACACACAGGACAATGAGCGCAGCCCGGACTGTAGATTGTACCTTTATGAAGCCGTAATGACAGACGAATCAAAGGGCAGCGGCGCCGAGGTGAAGTCGGCCATGTTGAATGTTTTTGCCGTTTTTCGGCCTTGAGCCTTCAACACGACTGTTGTGTCTCACGTTGACCCAAATGGACGTGTACGCCAGTTCAAATAACGTGAACTAATGCCAATATTTAAGTTTTCAATGCTTCCCAAACAAAATCATATAAAACAACACAAAAATGACATAACAAAAACACACTGAGTAATGAATAACAAATACGTTTAAACAGAATTTATTTTGCCAAGTTTTAAAATAATTTGTTATTCTAATGTACGTAAGTCATAATTCATATATATCTATATCCGTTTAGTCTCGATTTTTAATAGTGTTTGCAAGCTTTCTCTAATCGAAGATGATTTAACTTGAAATAGAAAAAAAATGCATATTAACCGTTCAAGTCGTTTGAACGAATGTAGAGATTCATGCAGCGCAGCTTTATAGTTCCATGTCTGTGAGCGTCACCTTCAGCCTCAGCCAGAAATGGTATCCTTTTTTATTAGTGCAGTAACTGGTGAGCGTGGTCGCCCTTCGGCTCCTTGTTTCATGTGCGTTCTCTGTAAAGGGCATGTCACAACAACAACAACAACAACAACAACAACAACAACAACAACAACAACAACAACAGCAGCAACAACAACAACAACACACAAAAACTGAGGCCCAGTTTGGAAATTAGATCCCGGTGCTTTACTGTGATTGGACAGAACTGAGCTACAGCACTTCCATGGAAACGGCGCATTCGAACGCTAAAGACTGAAATGACATATGAACTATACGCTGCTGATGAAACGCGCTTATGTAACGTAATGTTTAGTCACGATCAACACAATGGCCACTTGTGAAATTAGGTTTCTATTGTGTGAAATTGGAGACGCTTGTAGACATCAGTCCGTTTTTTTTTTTCTGCTTTCACGTTTTGTGCCGTACGTTTTCTCGCCATGTGCTGCAGCTTAACAACAAAAAATAAGTATATTTGTATGTACTTTTTAGATACAGAAATAAACTAATGCTAAAATTGACCTCATTTTGACATCATTTAAAAAAAGACGCGCTTGGCTTCGTGACGTTACCTGCTTGTTGCCATGGGGACAGATGGCCTACGTTCTATATGCCATACTGCGGATCATACCCTAACATCTCCATGGAGACGAGAACAAAAAAAAGTTTCATAATGCACTATTTTCAGACCGCTAGAGTTGATTCTGTTCTGTCCGACCACGATCAAGGCTCAATTCTCAAACTATTTTTTTGTTTTTTCTGTTTTTAAATTTGGTATTTGCCCTTCAGGATTCAACAATCTACAATATCTCTTAAAGTTTTACTGAATGTTTTTCAAATTCTTGCTCAGTCATTTCGAACGTCCAACTGATTGCGTGTTTTTTTCCAAATCGAGGTAGTGCTATTCTTTTTCCCCCCGTCTCATGTTCATAAATAACAGCTCAAATTAGTCATCACAGTGTTATTTGAACGCATTGCGATGGCTGGTCGGGCTATCACACCCGGGCAGGTTGTCTCACTCTGGCAGGTGACTGGACACGTGCACAAAGAACTCTTTCAGTTAAATGTCATGGCGTTAGCGGGGTGCCATTATGAAAACATCAAGGCTTCTGAGCAGGCCTTGGACGGATGAAATGCTGGAAGCGAATTCACAAGAACTGAGTCCCCACTGAAGAGCAAGAGCATATTTTTGTCACGTTGGGCTTAATACTGACATGGCAAATAAAATTATGTGCAAAGAGGTTTGTGGAAAAAGGCTGTGAGCAAAGAAAAGTGAAACGATGTTCAATAGACTGGGCAATGTTTTCCAATGTTTTTAATACATTTTTTTGTTTGCATTAATCAAAAACATATATAAAATGTCTTTTTTATTTTATCATTCATGAACAGAAATGAGACTTGTTGGCAGAAAACTGTCCATTTTATTCCTCCACAGCTGAACTCTGCTCCAAATTGCATGCTTTTACCGACGGGGGATTTGAAATGATTGGATCCTAATCTAAATGCAATATATGGCACAGCCCAAGCGTACAGTACAAAAAAACACAACTAGAGGCACTTAGGATCAGTGCCTTGGTAGAAAGTAAAGCGGATCAATGTACAAACGTTCCATTTTACGCTAGTTTCTCTTCTTAGAATCATATACAAAGGTGTTTAATAGTATGGTTCATGAACATAAACAAGACTTCAGTGCCATTTAACCCCCCAAAATAGTCCTCCTCAACAGTCCAAACCACACACTTTCACTGACAGAGGTTTGTTATCATTTGACGATTTGAAATGATTGGATCCTAATCAAAACCATTAATGACACTGCCCTAATGCACAGTAATAAATGTGTTCAGGATTAGAAATGAAGACTTCATATGATGTCACACAAAGGCTGCTAAGGATTATGTGGTAGAAGTTGTTTTAACTGTCAAAATGCAGATGTTTTGAGCTGATTTATGGTTAAAATGTCGGAAGGTTATATTCAACTATACAGGCGTGATTGTTAACACCACGGAGGACACCATTTATAGTGTCTTTGTGGGCCCAATTCCTAGATCAGGTCCAATATTTGTGGATTTATTCCTCAACAACTTTGGTCTAGTAAAGTTGACAGAACTAAAACTTTTTTTGTGACTCTAAATTTATATTTTTCACACCCACTCAGTTGTTTGCCCAGTACTTAATGATGGTCAATTATGTTCAAACTGTAAATAGTTGATGTTCATTTGAGCAATTCAAATCAGATCAGATGCTATTTACACCTCTTACTAATGTTAAAGCTTCTATTTGGTACAATGGTGCAAAACAGAAAAGACCAAAACACATTTATTTTTGTTTATGGACATACATACTTACTTGTATTATTTGTATACTCTTGAGAGTTTATTTATCTACATGAATATTTATGAGGAACCATATTGCTTTGCAAGAATACAGAGTATGTATTTGAATGTTTCTGCTATGTAATTATCTCAAGACTCCTATTTTTGTGACTAAGATCTGTAATTATTGTCATTAAAGTGACTGTTCAAACACTATTGTCCGTCTGCTGTTTCAGTCTGTTTTAATTCATTTTAACCCATAAAACTGTAACACCACTCTTTTCTTAATCACTAGGATGGCAGGAGTGCTCGCCTACTAACCAAAATGCTTGAGGTTTTATTCCTGCTCAAACCAGTGTTGCTTGCCTTAAAGGTGCTTCACAGTATGTTATTAAACTTATCTCGATGGAGACAAGTGACACCAGGTACTTGCAAGTTACAGGTCAGATCTGTGGCGAGGCAATGCCACTCAGAGCAATAAAAACACCTGTTTGACACGTGTTTTGAACGTGCTGTGGAATATTTTTGGCAAAGATTTATCATCATGGAGAAAAGCAGACGCTGGACACTCCAGCCGGAAAGTTACATAGTGCATCTTTTAAGTGAATGGTTTCTTGATGTAAAGTGCTTTGAAGGACCAGTGGAGATAAGCACTTTATACAATTTGAATATTATTTGTTTTATTTGGTTGTCACAGTGCATGTGAATGAACACGCCGGACTGTGCTGCCCGGTGGTCGAGTGGTTAAGGCACAGCACATGTACAGTATGCTAGACTCCAAGTGCAGCCGGCCGCAGTGTCGTGACTACGATTTCTGACTCTGACTATTTACTGCATGTCCTCCCTTCTCTCATCCCCCATTTCACACTACTTTCCTATCATTCCGGGCACAAAATCTTATAGAAAAACAACAACAAAAAACACCATACACCAGCACACTTGGAGACCAGAGCCAAGGTGGTGGGTGAAGTGTCTTGCCCAAGGACTTACAGGGCACATACAAACTTAATATATAAGAATAAAAATGCTGTAAAATTCAAGGATCTTGATGACTTCAAAACAGCACAATTAATGTATAAAATAAAGAGTAAACAATTGCCTCTGCGTATTAGAGAACTGTTTAGAAAGAGGCAAAGTGCTTATAAATGAAGAGGGTGGGATATTTTTACAAAACCAAATGTGAAACACTTTACAAGTTTGTATAAGAGGACAATTATATAATAATAATGTGGAAAATGAATGCTGAAAGGCGCAATCATCCTTATTTCTTGTAATCCGTGGACACTTAAGTTATTTGCCGCTCTTTGTTGTAAATAAAAAGTGTAAATGTACAAGCGGTTTCAGACTTTATGTACATTTTTATTTTTTTTATTGCTTTGGCCTTTGGGAGAATGTCTGAATAAACCAAACTGAAACAAAAAATAAATAAAAGCACAAGACAATGTGCACTACTGCTGTATTGAAAGTTTAACTAACCACAGATTCAACACTGTAGCATCGATTTACCAGGTTGTGCTTGTGCAAACAAACATGGTTTACAAGACCATAGTTGTGTCAAGTGAAGCTTTCTGATTATCAACAGAGTTTACCTGATAAAAAGTACTTTTTTTCTGCAAAAAATTTAAGAAACACGTTTATTACACATTCAGTTTAATAATTAAATATTCATAACTTATCAAGTGGAAAAGCACAAACACATTATCATGATCAGAAAATGTAATTTATGTAAAATGTCATTGATTTAGAAATGAAAACAGGCAGTGATAAAATAATTGGTTTTTCCTCATTATAGACTTGGGAGTGTGTTCTTCATTCACAACATCATCGCGTACAAACGTCATCGTTGCACTGCAAGAAACAAAGACAAATGAAATGTTTTTATGATGAACATGTGTTGAGGTCATTCTATGTAACTGCATTGTACACTTTGAATTGACATAATACTCTGAGTGGCAATAGTTACATCAAACTAAATCAGACAGACAGTATTCAATAAACCAACATGCTCCGTAATCAGATCAATATGGAGGTTCCTCACTTCCTGCTTTCAGTTCAAATGAGCCTAAAGGTGTGAAGATTTAAGCTTGTGTAATAATCTATTATTAGGTCATGGTGAAGGCAAATGCTTCTGCTACAGCTGCCCTGGGGTCGCCCGGAGACGTGGCTGGTGTTCTGTGCTGAACAACTAACAAGCCAAAGGATTTTGTGTTTGTATAATTACAAAACAGGCTTAAAATAATGTTTAATTACTCTCAAAAAGTAATTAGTATTCATTTTCACACTACGTCACAGTAATTACTTAAAAAAACCCTGCTGATTCATTTGTAAAAGGCTGCTGTGTGGACATGTGTGGATGTCTGACGTGGGCAGTTTGTGGGAACAGCCGTGGGGGAAAAGAGCAGAGGAACCATGTGCTGGACCAAAAACGAACATCCAAAAGAACTGACGATCACAAGACAGACAAAATATTAGGCCCATGACTCTCCGCCTCACTCAAATGACAAAGCATGTTCTGCCTCATTCTGGTTCACTCCATCAAAAACGCAGCAAGCCAATTCTCCAGGTTCCTGGGACTGAACTCAAACATTTACTGTCTGCTATGATTAGGGATGTCAAAATGAATTGGTTAGATGTTAATAGTGATCGTTCAGGTCTCAAAAATACAGTGATTAAAGATAATAATATTAATCGTATGAATTTTTAGAGGGGAAAAATCTATTCGATATATTCTCAAAATACTTCAATGTAAAGTGCTTTTATCTGGCTGAACAGAATGGTAATGATGTCAATAATTGTTTCTTTTCACAATAATCGTTACGCTGAAATGTAACACTGTGATGAAACAAAGGACTGGGAGTCAAGACACACGCCCAGGTTGTAAAGGTGGGAGATATTCGTAGTCAAAAAGGACATATGCAAAATGATAGTGTCTTAATAAAAAAGACAAATAAACAAGGCTGTAAATGAAATGGAAAGATGTACGTGCGCACTGAAGATTACACGTTCAGTAAATTGCGCGGTCCTACCGAGTTGTTCTGGCGTTAACTTCTGAGAGCTTGTGGCTTTGCAGTTGCAGTTGCAGATCATAGAGATATTTCATAGTTTTGAGCCGTTTTACCAGCGCCACGACCACGTTTAGTCGACTTATTGATTCACCGGGCATGACTTCAGCCGATCAAGAGCTCCTTTAGTCGACTACAGCCCAAGAAATGAAGAGATTCCCTGACCAGGTCTCGAATGTGCAACGCAGAAGTACACAGCCATAATCGTCACCGCAGTCCTGCTTGTGATCTGCTCATGTGTTTAACCCGTAACATTCAAAAGCTTCATAAGTGCAGACGGACATGATCACGAGAACACAAACACACACAAACACACAATCTAGTTTGACTCCCACAAGATATTTAGTTTTGTATTGTTATTTTCTTTTCATAGTGCCATATTATGCGTTATTCTGGCTTTTTAAACTTCAACTTCAAAGGAATAAGCAATATATTTTTGATGAGTAAAAAACAATGTTCAAAAACATTGAGTGTATTGTCGGACTTTGTATTGTATATATAATACTTATCGGCTCAAAATTTCATATTGGACCGTCCCTACTTAAATGTGCCTGTAAACGTCTTGGTTGAGGTACAAGTCCAGCAGAAAACGTGGACGGACCATAAAATTCACCAAAACAAGGGCAGAAATATCACTTTAAGCCCTTGTTTGGGAGATTATACTAGATTCTGTTTTCTGTTCAATTTATTTTTAATCAGCTCTTATTGCGGTAATTTTTAATCGTTTTAAACGAAAAGTGTCAATTTTACATGTCCAAAATGACAATTGTGTTATTATACATATATTTTTCGAAACAACTCCCACCTCTGCTGTGATACAATGCTGAATCAGTCAAATATAAAAGCAGATTTACTATTGAACACTGTTGTAACAGAGCGCAACTTTAATCATTCTTTCTTTCTCATCTTTAGGTTATAAAACAGAATGTATGGTTTGGGTCTAGATTATCATCAGCTGAATTAAACGACTCGTGACAATTTTCATCAGTGACAGAAGGAGTTTGTTTGTGTGGAGAATGTCATTAGGCCGACGCTGTGGTGATGACACTAGTCTAAAGGATTGGTAAAGGTTTGTCCACAGGGCCTAAAGAGTGGAGCCGGAATAACATGTGTGAAATCCAACCATGGGCATGAGCCGCACTGACGTAAAACTGACTCTCTAGTCACACCTAACCAAGAAATCATCCTTGTGTCTTTTATGAACACTTACTAGGCCTACATTTATTAATCGCAGCATTAATAGTGAGCATGTAAACAGGCTTGAAAGAATACTATATAAAATTCCTGAATAATGTTTTTTTTTTTTAGGTATATTCTTTTGTACAGATGCTCAGGAAAAAGTATGCTTTCTTTTGATACTTACTTTCTTCTACATACATTTTAGGCATCAATGTTTGTGTGCAGACCATCATAACATTTTCTAATTTCAAAGATCTAACTAATTTCTTTCACTCCATAAATAGTAACTTATAATCAGCAATATCTTAAATGTATAAATATCAATTTGAAACTCCTTTTGTAGTTTATCGATCGTAAAAAAGATTTATTACATGTTTTATCCTGAAATGTTTTCATAGGCAAATATTGCCCAAATTGCACCTATTGGAGACATATAAATCAGAAAATGGATAGAGCCAGGTTTAAACTTCTTGCTTCTGGAGGATGTGTTTCCTTAAATAATATAAAATTACAAAATATATTATGGTAGATCAAAAACCTTTTTCAATGTATAAATAGTATTACCAATTTTCAAACTGTTTTGATCTAAATTTTAATATTAATGGGACCATTTAACTTCATTAAAAATCTCTATAGTTTTACTGTTTTACTGTGGACAAGTAGAGTGGACTTTGGAAAGGGTTTTGTTCATCAAATGATCATATGGTAGATCCAGTGACTCTTTCAGAGTCAGATTTACCAATGCGCATGAACCCAAAAGAGCACCTTAAACATAATTCGATTGACAACAGACAATGAGTTGTGCTTTATATCTCATTTCAGCATTCTTTACACAAACATGTGGCATATTTAAGATGATTTAAGGTCAAAATGTATTCCAATTGAGCCAAATTCCAGCCTATTTCAAGCCAAAATAAATACAAGTTTATGGTCTTGCCTTTACATTTTGATAAACTGGACTGTAAATAAGAAATAAACTAGTTCAAGAACGAAGAAGACAGCGCAGCAGTCCACGGGCTCAGAAGCGCCCTCTGCCATGAGTCAGGAGTATTGTTTGCCTCACTTTTACTGCTGTTTTATAATGAATCTGCGAGCCGAAACACTTTTCAGAAACACATTTCATACATTATCCAGAATATAGAATACAGAGCACATCGTCCGGGTGTTTTATCTGTTATATACAGAGGGACAGGACACATTATCTGCATCACATACAGCACAGTTTGTGAGGCGTTATACTGTGCACCGAGAGGCAGAGGGCGGTGCTGCCTCACGGCGCCCCTCCTCCCTGTGTTTGAACGGGAGTTACGGGACATGCGGAAATTCTGATATTCTTAATTGTTTGTTCCATATTGGATTCAAAAGGGAAAGGGGGTTTATAATACATACCAGATGACAAATATTAACTTGTATTATATTTTTATAAGTCAGTTTTTTTCTCCCAAGATTGACAGGCTCTGCCTCCCCTGAATACATGTCACTGAGTAGATCGCTCATTAAAATGGCCGTGTACAGATACAGATCTTACCACAGGTCTCTGTCCGGCCTGGACGTTGGCTAACACTCCCACGGCCTTTGAGATCTCCTCCAGAGGAACCATGTCCCCGGGCGAGTCCTGGATGAAGTGTAAAAGGACTTTCTCCCCACCTTAAAAACAGTTCCACAATCACATTTCCTTTTAGGCATGCTTTATGGGACAGGACAGAGCCGCCTCAAATATGATGAAAAGTAAAACCAGGCAGGAATCAAGCTCAGAACAAAGCAGATATGTTTTTCTGAAATGTCTGTTGCAACCGACTCCCAAGCCAAGGCCATCCTGCAACGCCAGTCACTTATATTATTGTAATTTATTAACAGAGATTGTCAAACACAGTATTTCTAAAAACCACAAAATAACAGGGTGACAGGGCAGCAAAAATAGTGGAAGTTTTTGAAGTGCGTTTAGTCTTTTGGGAACTTTGTGTGGCGGTTCCTTCTGAATGGAGAAATGTCTATTACAATACTGCCCTCTAGAGGAGACACAGCAAGGGAACATATTTGATTTCAAATATATAAAAAACATGTTTACAAAAGCTCAGCGCATTCCTGATAATCTGTTGTTTCACTTTTAAATAAAAGATATATTAGTGATATTTGTATTTACATCTTGTAATTATATTTGAGTTTTTTATCGAAATGTTGGATGAAAAATATATTGAATTTCATAGCCTATTTTTTTTTAGAGAAAGACACTTACCTTTATCCACAATGAGCATGCCTCCACTTTGAAGCAAGTCTCCAGAGAAGTTTCCTTGAATTCCTGCTGCATTTGCCTAATAAATAATAATACAAATAAAATATGAATGTACTGCTAAAAAGTATTGTGAGGGTTACTGTAACAGTAGAGAGTCTGACCTTTGAGGAGACGTCTCGTACTTTCTTCCCCAGAGCAGCTGGAACAACACTCAGAGCAGTGTATCTAAAAGAATGCATTTAATCACAATTACATAGATTTCACATACTTTATATGCCAAATACATACAATAATTG
>BJKM01000013.1:976136-1103636 GCA_015082035.1 Chaenogobius annularis | reverse complement strand
TAAAAATGTGTTGAAATTAATGAGATACACGCCCATGAAACAGTTGCAAAACAGTAATTTCCGCATTCGCCCCTTAAACGTAAAGAGCCAATTGACGTGAAGGAATCCTCAGTGAACCACCAATCACTGAGTAGAATTAGTGTTAAAGAGGCGGGGTTCAGATTTGGTAACTTTGAACACGTGCAAGTGTAGTTACATGAGCCGAGCTGTCATGTAGTGGTCTATTGTGCTGTGGTACGATTATTGTTATAGGCCCTTTTCACGAAACCGACGGCCTAATTCGGATTGCCTTGAAAATGCGGAGCTTCGCTTCCCGCTCCATTCATTCCTTAAGGGTAATTCGCAGTTTCGCTAAAATAAATAAATAAATAATAATATATAAATATATTGATTAACACAAAGCGAGGAGCGAGTTACAGATAATGTAAATGCATGAGTCCTAAACAACATGAGAGAAAATCCATCATGGAATAAGCCGTATCTGAGCCTTTCCTGTGAGTGACCTGAGAGACTCCAACTGGGCACCAACTAAGCCCCAACCGGGCTCCAACTGGGCTCCAACTGGGCTCCAACTGGGCTCCAACTGGGCTCAAACTGGGCTTCAACTGGTCTTCAACTGGTCTCAAACTGACTGGGCACCAACTGGGCTCAAACTGGATTCCAACTGGGCTCCAACTGGGCTCCAATTGGGCTGCAAATGGGCTCCAACTGGTGTCCAACTAAAATCAAATTGGGCCAAATTGAGCTCCAACTGGGCTCAAACTGACTGGGCTCCGAATGGGCTCCAACTGGGCTCCAACTGGGCTTAACTTGGGTCTTCAACTGGTCTTCAACTGTGTCTTCAAACTGGTCTTCACTGGTCTCAAACTGACTGGGCACCAACTGGGCTCCAATTGGGCTCCAGCTACGCTCCAACTGGGCTCCAACTGGGCTCAACTGGGCTCAAATTGGGCTCCAACTGGGCTCAAACTGGGCTCCAACTGGGCTCAAACTGACTGGGCTCCAACTGGGCTCCAACTGGACTTAAATTGGGCTCAAATTTGGCTCCAACTGGGCTTCACCGGGCCTCAGACTGACAGGGCTCCAATTGGGCCCAACTGGGCTCCAACTGGGTTCCAACGAGTTCAACTGGTCTCAAACTGGGCTCCAACTGGGCTTCACCTGGCCTCAAACTGACTGGGCTCCAACTGGGCCTCAATTGGGCTCAAAATGGGCTCCAACTGGGCTCCAACTAGAATCAAATTGGGCCAAATTGAGCTCCAACTGGCTCAAACTGACTTGGCTCCAACTGGCTCCAACTGGGTTCCAACTGGCTCCAACTGGGCAACTATGGGCTCCAACTGGGCTGCAACTGGGCTCAACTGCAACTGGGCTCAAATTGGGCTCCAACTGGGCTCCAACCAAGCTCCAACTGGGCTCCAACTGACTGGGCTTCAACTGGGCTCCAACTGGGCTCCAACTAATCTCCGATTGGGCTCCAACTGGGCTCCAACTTGGCTCAAGTTGGGCTCAAACTGGGCGCTTCAACTTGCCTCCAAACTGATTGGGCTCAAACTGGCTCCAACTTGGGCTCCAACTGGTCTTCAACTGGTCTTCAACTGGGCTCAACTGGGCTCCAACTGGGCTCCAACTGGGCTCCAACTGGGCTCCAACTGGGCTTCAACTGGCCTCAAACTGACTTGGCTCCAACTGGGCTCAAACTGGGCTCCAATTGGGCTCCAACTGAGCTTAAACTGACTGGGCTCCAACTAAGATCAAACTGGGCTCCAAATTGGGCTCCAACTGTGCTCCAACTGGGCTCCAATCAATGGTCAGAATGAGAATATTTCGTTATTCTCTCATTAGGCATACCTTAGTAATCACATAGAACGTAATATAGCGCTGGACTCCAACTGAGTTCCAACTGGGCTCCCACTAGGCTCAATCTGACTGGGCTTAGACTGACTGGGCTCGAACTGTGTTATACTGTGTATATACAAATTCTATTGTCCCTCGTGGGAAGTGTCCAGATACACTCCATTGAACCTATAAATATGACGATTTATTTGATCTGTTTTATCTGATATTGACTGTGGATAAATGTAATTAGTGGCTATAGTAGCCCATGTAGCCTACTGTATAGGCTATAATTATAGATTTACTTAATTTATGTATGTTTTAAATGTTACATACATTCTTTGGTCTTTAATATTTAAATCAGGTGCCGTGGTGCTGATGCTGCAGGGCGGGGTGTGACGTCACGCTGGAGCAGAGGAAGAGGCGCTGAGGAGAGAGAGAGCGCGCGCGCGGGGGATGACTGCATCAAAGGCAGCACAAAACAATCATGACTCGTCTAATTCATCATCCGATTGCTCTAAAACATAAACCTTGGTGTGGCCATTCACACAGTAACATGCTGCAATAAATGACGAGCCGCCCCGACAAGGTAAATATACCACCATCTTTCTCCTTTTGCATCCTGCACGCCGCCTGCTCCGTCAGTTTGCGCCGTCTGGTCTTCACGTCTAAAATGACACGTTGAAAGGCGACATGGCTCAGTTTAGTGCATCCCCACGTCTAAAGAACCCCCATGAAATTAGCTAATTCACCCGACATAGCAAAACACTGAAACATCATCGATATTTTGGGTACAACAATGGCATGGCTAAACCACCCGGCGAGTCCTTTGTGACACGTTGGCGCTTCCTCCATAAAATATTTAAAATAGGAACACGCACGGGATCGGTAGCGCTGCGGCAGATGCGGCAGATACACGACGCGAGCCACGCCGCGCACATGGCCGCTGCGCACTACGCCACTTGCGCAGTGGATGCAGAGGGCGCAGCTACGTCGAGCGCCTCATCACAGCGGTGCGTGAGGCCGCGGCGCTGGAGACTGCAGTGTCCTCCGGAGAGCACAGCAGTCAAGTCTGACACCTCAATGCGTCTCCACTTGTGACCTTTAAAATATCCTCTCAATTTAGCCGCTCTTACTGGGTTCATTTTGGGGTGAAAATAAACGGCCTTTATCCTGTTTTAAGAGGAGAAAAATATCAGCGGAAGGGTGGAGGGGATTTTATATAAATGCTGAGTCCTTGCTCAGTCCCTGTTTAGTCTTGGGAGTAACCTAATCTAATGGTTTACCTGAGTTCAGTTCAAGATCTGACAGAGCTGGTTGAGCATGTGCTTTTAAAAAGAGGGGTTCAAGAATGTGTAAAAAATTACAATGTCCTCTTCTGGTAAGCAATGTATGTCATTTAGTGATGCACAATATATCACAATCAAATCAAAATCGCTATTCGAATGGGCGCAATTAACAAATCGCAAAGGCTGCAACTATTTAGATAAATTAAATTAAATTTCCTCTGCAAAGAACAAAATATCCTGTCTTTGCATAGAAAAATGTTTCAAATCCTGTTGTAAGCTAGTCTTTCTTGCTTCTTGTTTGTTTTTTGTCTCCTGTCTTTCATGGTTAATTACCCAAGGCAGTGGTTCTCAAACTATGGTATTCAAATTCCTCTTCAGTTTCTAGTGTGAACTCATTTAGAGTCAATTTTATCGACATTTTTAGCCATGATGCGGTCCTATTTTAAGACCTTGTAGACCTGGAATTGTCCTATTATAGACTTGGTTTATATTTGATGGTACTTTTTTCGGTGATACTTGGTGTGAAATGTTTGAAAATCACATTGTCCCATTCTTCAACATGTGCTAGACTCAGGAGCATTGTGAAGCGGCAGCACCAGCGACTCCTCCAGATCTTGAGCCCTTGTCAGAATAAACCTATTGTAAACATCTTAGGTCCTGAGGGAAACCATCCTAGACAAGAGGCAAATGTGCAAATTCTACACACAATCAGATGCAGATTGGAAACTGGGACCTTCTTGTTGTCACTGTGCTGACATTTTATATAATTAATGTAGGATTTTGAATGGCCAAAGTTTTATAAGTTACCACATCTGAGGACATTTTGTGATTCACTTCAAGGGGGGCCGATATTGACAAAAATCTCAAAATTTCTTTTGATGATCCTGATTACAGTGCTATGACGATACTATTGCAATCCATCAGCAATGCACTATATATAAATATAAATATAGCTATAAATGTTGGATTTAGGATCAGGTATTGCACAAACAGGCCTCTAAAATTAACACTTAAAATTGAATGCATAAATATGGCTCAATACCCTTTTTTGAAAGTCTAAACTGCGTGCTTGTTTTATTTTAAGTATTATATGCTCTTTTTGCAGAATAATAAATTTTTTTTTTAAAAAGGGTTTTACCCTGACAGGTAAAGGTCCAGGTCCAGGCCCAGGCACTTCCTTTTAAACTTTTACTCAATTATCGATCTCTTTTAAAGTACATTTTTTAATGATTATTTTTTGTTTGTATTTGTCTGTTTTGTGATTTTAACGCATATTTCCTGTTATGTAAAGTACTTTGAATTTGTCTACAAATTGTGCTTTACAAATGAACATGCCCTGCCTTGCCAAATGTTCCATATACCTTCAAAACAACAATAGCAACAAATGCTATACATTTTTCATTATAACTCCCACATACAGTATGTGCACTACTTCAGATTTTGTGGGTGAAGACATTATGCACAGAATGGACCTGTAAATCTCTTTATTCTTGCCTGTTTCTGCAGAGCGATGTCATCTCCAGGCATGGGTACCCCCAGTGACCCTCTGTTGGCCAGTCCTGGAGGGAGGCTCTCCTCAGGCCAGGACGGCGTGTGGAGGTGCTCACTCCCCAAAACGGCCAGCTTCCCCACCTCCACTACGCGCCACCTCAGCCATCGGGCCAACAATTTCCAAAGACAACCCAAGCGGCAGAAACTTATACGACCGTCTCCTCCGCCGCCGCCCAACACGCCATGCCCACTGGACCAACTTGACCTCCGTGACCTGCCGCCCAGACGCACTTTCCAGGAGCTGCTCTTCAACGGGTGCATTCTGTTCGGGATAGAGTTCAGTTATGCCATGGAGACGGCCTATGTGACCCCCGTGCTCCTGCAGATGGGGCTGCCCGATCAGTTTTACAGCCTGGTGTGGTTTATCAGCCCAATTCTAGGTGAGTGTGGACAGAAACGTGTAAGGATATTAAAATGTTCTGGTATTTATTATAGTATTTATCTCAAAATAATCATTTTCATTGATTTTTTTTTACAATATTATGGGAATGCTAATTTAGAATTTTGGTTAGTGTGAACAAGGTTGAAATGAACTTGGTCAGTATCCATGGGTTTCAGAGTGATGAAACTGTAGGACCGTTCCCATAGCAGCGGAGCGGCGCTGCCTGAGAGCAAAGCGAGGATAAACCTAACATTGAGCATTTAAAAAAATTAAAAGCTCATGTTGTGAAAACAGAGAGCAGAGCAAGAGCAATTTAATTACTCCAAAAATGCATTGGGAGATTTGTTCTTGGGCCCTGAGGTGCAGTGTAATGCAGATAATATAATAGATCCATGTATTGGATCCATTGACTTCCTGTTCAAAACTGCAGAACTGATAAGACCCGCCTCTTCACTATGGCATTTCACCGTAACAAGCAGTGAATTGTCATTTTCATGTTTTGAAATGTGACATGAACCCAACATGTAACACTCACAGTACTAAGTACAGGGATGTGGGTGGGGATAGGATGTGGGTGAAAACCGGAATTTTCTGAGCACTCGAGCCAATTATTCAAACATGCATTAATCAATCAAAATAGAATTTTGAGTGAACTAATAATAAGGAAACACCATTGTAAGGTTATAACAGTTATTTTGCCAAAATGTCCCCCTTTAATGACTGAAGGTTCAAAATGGTGCCCATTGCAGAAAAAAGTAATGTATGGATAAAACTGTTACGGTATATACGGTACCACAATGAACATCACAACATCATGTTTATTACATTATTGTGGCGAAGTTTACAAAATGAAGGTTTTGTTAAATATTACTGATATTTCCAACTTTAATATCAGCTATTTGTGGCTAAGTTTTGCGTATTGCAATTCCTAGCTGTTTGTTTTGATAATTACAAATCTCTGTATACTGCAGTCCCTTCACAAAGCCAGAAACAAATGTATTTAAATGTGTAACCACAGAACAAACTGTACTGTAGTTTAGCAGCTATAACAATCCTTGTTTTTTGTCTTCATGTGAAGGTTTCCTCGTTCAGCCGCTTCTAGGAGCCTGGAGTGATCGATGTACATCTCGTTTTGGGCGAAGAAGACCTTTTATTTTTGCTCTTGCCATAGGTAAGACTGGTACTTTTGCAGGTGACTATTTAAACAACAGAAACAAAAGTACTGATAAGATCGGCTTGGATTAGTAATTTAGGAATGAAAACGACTGATGGATGAGCAGATGTATGGTACCAAATGTAGCCAAAGTCCGAGAGACAGAGACAAAAGAGGACTAAAACAAATATGATTGCTGTCTGGCCTGGGTACGCCTCCATTTTCGTTGAAGCTAAAGACAGGACATGCAAACTATAATTACAGCATATTAGGGGCTTTAAATAGTGTCACGCCACTCACCCAAACATCTGCAGTATAATCTAACTCCCAGCAGACATTTCAAAGCCATCTGCTCATTGTACATATGAACCCGTTATACTTTTCCTCAAACGAAGAAAGAAATGTACACAAAGGGACAATAGGCTCTTTGTTTAAACATTGCCATTATGTAACCTGATATCCTTCTACCCCCCTAATGCCAACTTGAAAGCTCTGAAGGAAACATTACACCTACTGCTAATCTACTTTCTTTTGAATAATACATCAAAGCTTATTTTATGTATATTTTATATTGCATTTCCAGACAAGGTCGGCCACATTCATATTTATTTCTTTAAACCTCACCACAAAACCTGCAAACTAGTAATAGACATTTTACTTGCTGTAATTTCAAATTGACACTGAAGGACAAACAATGCATTGCCTGCTCTTGCATTGCCTCGCAAATTGCATCTAGCACAAAACAGGAAATTGAACAGTGTCATGTTCAATACAAAATAATTGTAGTTCTGCTATAGATGCATCCTTTTTATGTGATTTCTTTATGTTTCTTTATGTGATTACCTGTATTTTACTAGACAAAACGTTAAATAGTAATTGTAATTTTGATACTAGTTTTAATGCCAAATATTCTAATAAATCCCTAGTCATTCCTTTGACTTAACTTTGATCAAAATTTTTGAGAAAAACATTTACATAGTCTTTTCAATAGAGTGAATTTAAATTGTTTAGAGATATTATTATCAGGAAGGGAAGAATGCAGCGACGAATTAGCCTTTGTTGCAGGTGCGCTGTTGGGTCTCACTCTGGTGCTGAATGGACGAGACATCGGGGGTCTTATGGCTGACACGGCGTTGAACCATAAATGGGGAATCATCCTGACGGTGTGCGGTGTGGTTCTGATGGACTTTAGCGCAGACTCCGCCGACAACCCGAGCCACGCCTACATGATGGACGTGTGTAGCCCGGAAGACCAAGACCGGGGCCTCAATATACATGCACTACTCGCAGGTACAATGTTATGTTATGACAAGCAAGGGACCTATTATTTACTTTATAGAGGGGTTTTTTTTTCTTCATATTTTCAATTAATATATTTGAATGAATTGTCCTTTTTCTGTATCTGAATCATCTTAAGCTACAAATAAGCGTAGACAACCCCGCCTTACATTTTAAATATATTTATATTTATATCACCTCATTATTACCTAGAAGTAGGTGTGGGTGGTATTGACTAAAAGGAATATCTCGATAATTTTTTGGAGTGTTTTATGATATTTTTATCAATTCAACAGAAATGTGTTGAAACATGTCTTTAAATGTCCTATTTGAGATTTGATTATCAGAGAAATGTGAAATGTCTGTAAAATGAAAAAGAGTGCAGAAATATCATCTTATAGCCCTTTTTGTAGCATTTTTTAGTATAAACGACGTACTCAATTTAAATTTTCATACGTTTCATATATTATCTACTTTTTGTTATATTGGCCACCTTTAATAGACAGTACTTTTATTGACTGACAAAAATGTAACTAGTCAGATTTATTTGACAGTATATAATTCAGTTATACCCTAGTTAGCTAATGTGTGCCACAATGATTCCTAAGCATTATTCATGAATAAAAATGTAGTTGCAGTATTTTTGAAGTCAGAAAGGACAAATGTTGCATTTCAGGTTCAGGTAACTGTCAGATAACAAACAATAAATACAAACATAAATTCATAGGTCATTAGAAATATGAATGTGCTCCACAGTCCTGACAGTTTACAGATAATTTAGCAAGCAAACTTCTTCCAGTTGAATTGTATTTTGCCCTATAAATCTGATAAATGCTTTAGCCATCATACTTATAGTATTAGTACGTCCTTTTATTCAAAAGCAATATAATGATGACTAGAGTGACCAGATCATATCGAGCCAGTGATCACAAATCTAATCTAATTTTATTTGTATAGCACAATTCATAAACAAGGCAATAACAATAATATATCTTGTCAGTAATACCGTAAATCTGATAAAACCAATAGTAGCAATATACTAACTGCATGTGTTATCCTAATTATGACAAATTGCTCCATTAGTCTTTCATAATCGTATCAGTGAAACTCATAAATGATGGAGTGGATATCAAACGAAGGAGATGATTTGTGTGTTTAGAGCTTTTTGTATGTTCCACTGTTGTCTGGGGTTTTGATATTGAGAGATTCTAGTTAATGATGTTTTGCGCAGCTCCTTCTGTTCCAAAGAAATTTCTCCCATGTGAGACCATTAAAATCAACTAACTCCTTCATTTTTAACCAGTGTGAGACAGCGAACACCAGTGTGCATGAAGGTAATGCAAGGAATGCCTTGAAAAAATGTCTAATTTGAGTTAAAGGGGCTAGACCTGATTTCTTTCTGTCATAAGATTTTGAAAAACAGAATTTATTATTTATTTCTTTAACCAGGCAGTCCCACTGAGATTCAGAATTTCTTTTGCAAGAGCTCACCTTAAACTTAAACTTTGCAGTCATCCAATTGCATTTCTTCCTTACATATTACATTCTAAGTATCATAATTATTAACCTACAACTGTCAGAAGCCAGAGCAGTGTCCGTCATGCTAAAGCTAACAAACATAATATGCTAACAGTGCATTTGCTGGATGGAGAATAAAACGTTCTATAATTATGTAGGGGATTTTACTAGTACAAGTACTGTAATGTTATTTGTGTCCTCTGTGACATTCAAAGTTGATATTGATTCAAGAATTGTATCAAGATTTCAAAAATGACACACTGCATAAATTCACATAAGTGAATATGTTTAGTTGAGTTTATTAGAGTTATGTGGGGCACCATCCGGTATAAGGCATTGAACAATTCTTTAATCAATTGTTGTATATATAAATATAAAATTAATTAATTTAATAAGAATAATTTTGCTCGTTAATCTGAAAGTTTGTGAGAACAGAACCGTGACCAATTTTCTGGAAATGAACACTTTACCAAATGTGGTTTATGAAGATTTATTGACCAAATAATTAAAGAGATAAATATGAATATGGAATATCCAAATGAGTTGATAACAGATGGAGATGCTATTATTACATATTTCATTATTGTACTTGATCTAGCTAGTTGTGTGTGTGTTAATGTTGAATCTAAGATGATTTCATCAACCAGATTGTGAAATGCATTCATCAGAATCAGAATCAGAAAAGGTTTATTGCCATTGCCAATGAACAAAATTCACAAACATAGGAACTTGTTTTGGCATTAATGTGCAATTCATACAACCAGAACCAGAAGAAGCTGTGATCCTGAGGTGAGTGGTTGCCTGTGTGTCTCCAGGGTTCACTCAGGGGTCACGCTGTGAGAGACTTGCAGCAACTCGGTCCACACGCTGGGCAGGGCACGGCCACTCTATCAGGCTGAAGAAGCACTGGATCAGGTTCAGTGATCGTTCTCCTTGGCTCTGAGACGTTCCTCAGATAAAAGAGGCCGTTGCACTGATTCTCCAATGAGGCTGGTCTGAAGAGATCCTGGATTAAAGCTTTGTTGTAGACTTGAAAAGTTGCAAAAAGGTCCTTTGCTTGAGTTTGCATGATGCAGTTTAAATCACGTCTAAGAAAAACGGGCACAGATTAATGGGAGAGAAAAGTTAGCTTCCGTGTCTTTCTGAAATGTTCTTTGTTCCGTGGGTTACCTTAGCATTGCTAGACCAGAGATAAGCCCTTAAACCCTTGAAGATCTGATAGACCTGAGTTTGTCTTCTCCGTCTCTCTCTCACAGACCCACACAGCTCACAGAATGGGGTTATTTTTGCTCCAGTGTTCGACCAATCAGCACGCATGCTGAGTCAGAGTTGATTAGAGAAAAAGATCCGGAATATTGCAGCCATTGTTTAGCATTAACATTAGGCCACATAGTTACAAAGGTAATATTGTTCAAAAGACAAGTTACAAAACAGTTAAACAGTACAGTAAATGTATCTTGTGGACAAAGTGTGCAATCAGATGATTGTTTTCTAAAACCGCATAGTCTATTTAGCTGTTTAGCTTTTGTCTTGGGAGAGAAAATGGCTCTGTGACTTCATTTTAATCCAAAAGCAGTCATTCAATGGAAAATATTTTTTTCCAATGTTCAAAGCAAGTTTCTGCTCTTGCAGAGACTCCATAAATCTCCAGTACCATGGTAAAAGCTTACTCCGGCATTCCAGTCACCATGGCAACATTCAGAGGTCATCTGCAGACAGCACACATTGGTCTCATTTTCCCCTTAAGAGTTGAAAATGCTTTATATAGTGTCTGCACTGGGAGAAAAGAGATTATACTTTATTACATGAAACAAGGGTACAGCCTCTTTAACAGATTCAAACCTGGATTTCATTGATTAATTTATCATTTTTGATTTCTTGAGCAAATTTCTGATCCAAAAAAGTGAGCAAAACAATTGCCATTTCCAAGTTTAATGAACCAGACAGGGGAGATTATTTTTCACATTCGATAGTCCTACCACTAAAAAGTGTGATTTGGTAATGTTTTAGTAAGTGGTGTGCCGCCACATTTTTTGGGTGCTACGAGTTTGAAAAACACTGACCTACAGTAACTCATTACTTTCATTCATTTAGGTCTCGGCGGAGGATTCGGTTACATTGTGGGCGGCATCAACTGGGACCAGACACAGTTTGGGAAGTCGATGGGTGGTCAGCTGCGGGTCATCTACCTGTTCACCAGCATCACCCTCGTGTTCGCCACCACCATGACTCTGTTCAGCATACCAGAGCGGCCCCTACCAAAGACCAACGCAAACAAAGCCTCCAGTAAAAACCACTTAAAAAGCCCCAGCCTCCCTCTACCGCCCTCTCCCCCCGTCCCGCCCGGATCCGTCCCCGGATTTGATGAAGACGAAGAAGGCCTGTATAGTTATAACTTCTCAAATTCACATAATTCGGATCCTTTGGCTCATAGCTGCAGTGCCAACGCCCGCCTGTGTGCCGGCCTCACTAGTCCAATTTCACCTATGAGTCCGCTCACGCCAAAATATGGCAGCTTCATTAGTAGAGACGGCTCTCTGACCGGCATAAATGAGTTTGCGTCGTCTTTGGGGACATCTTACATCGACAGAGTGCTAATAGACTGCTACACCGGGCAGCAGACGCCACAAAATCCTGAGCCAAACTGCACTACCACCCCGCTGCCACCAGGGGACACTCCTCCGCCTGTCCAGTCCACACAGCAGACAGAGGGAGCTTCTATAGGGCAGGGGGCTGAGGACATTATGCCCGCCGTAGAAGCGCAGGAGTCAGATGGGGTGCAGTGCGATGGAGGAGGTGCGGAGGTGGGGGCCGGTGGGCACAGAGGGTCCATCCTGAAGAGGCCCCAAAGTCTGGCCCTGATGGAGGAGCCTTATGCCACTCAAACTGTGGGACTGGAGAACGGGCGCAGGAGGACTGTCACCTTCAGCCAACAGGTCGGCATCGGCAGGAATTTATTTAGACAATTAACACAAACAATTAAACATATATGACTGCATATAATTTAGTTTAAAGAGGATCCGTGTCACCTGCTTGTGTCCATGGAGAGTAAGTGCTTTGCCTGGAATGTTCCTCAGTGTGACATTTAGGGCAGCTGACTATAAAGCTTCTTGGTCGACCAATGACTTGCTGCAGCTGCATCAATTGGTCGCGCTTTAAAAAATATTCAGTATCTCTATGATCTTTTCCAAACTGCAATTACAAACAAGCATATCTCCTGTTTACTGTTGTGCATATTATAAACCCTTTTTCTAATAAAGTGAATAGTTGACTATTATAAATGTTAGTTGACTAAGACACTACTGACCGATTAATTTAATTTTGATTTTATTTAACGTGTAGAGTCGCATTGAGATTTCCAAGGAAGTCTTGACCATGAAGCAGCAAAGTTTACACATTTACAACATAAAGACAAAAAATAACACACATTATGAAAAACATTGGCACATTATTGATGTTGTCTCTAATGTTTTCAACTTGGTTTTAAAGACATTTAAAGACATGATCAGTCAATTTCTCATCTTTCTGCAACGTATTGCGAGCATAACCATTTTAATCTCCATGGAGAAAAAGATGACACCACCAGGCCAAACTAGTCAGATCTGTGGAGAGGGGGTCTCACAGCAAGAATGCAAGTATTTCTTAGCACCTAATTGAATACTGCATTTTTGAATACTTACAAGTTAAACATGTTCAATGCCATTCTGTGGAAAAAATCCCAGGTGAAGAAGAAGTATCATCTCTATGAGACAAGCAGGTGGTGCACTTTAGCTATGGACTTGATGCAGTCTTGATTTTTGCATTGACTTTGGGATGACTTCTTCATTCTATCTTTTTTTGTCTGAATGCAAATGTAAGTTTTTCTACCAATACAACCTTAATTACGTCACAGTACATTGTGATACAGACCTAAATTCAATGTTCCAAGCCTTATTAAAGGTAGTATTATTATATTTCAAGAAGTGGCCCTTGGTGAAAAAGTTGGACACCCCTGGTCAACAAAAAAAATAGCACATTTGCCTACTTAATAGATATTGTATTAGTCCTGAAGCCTAAATTTATGTATGCCCTGTGTTCCAGGCTGTTACTCATCTCACCTTTAATCCTGTATTTGACTTGTTGTCCAGGCGATTCTTTGTCACGGTCTTGTCCTATATTTTGTACAGCTATTGGACAGCAATAGGATGTTATAAAAAAATGTGAATGAGCAGGGATAATCAAGGGATAATCAACAGGGCCAAACCAAGTCTACATCAGGACCTAACTGGAAGAATCTGGACCAAACCAGACCAAGTATTCCCAGTTCAAATATGAATACAACTAAGTTTGTCCAATTTTAAGCCTGTTTTAATTAAATACCTAGTGTAAACAAGTTCTGAAAGTGAAGAGTGTGAAACATCTGCTTTAGTACTGAAGGATCTAATGCATAAAATTGACAAAGCTCAATTGTTTTGTTTTTGTGTGTAGGTTGCCAATATTTTGCTGAATGGAGTGCGTTATGAAAGTGACCTCAGTGAGAATGTGGAGACGGGAGAGTCCCAAATGTCCATGAAGCTGCTGTGTATAGCCATCTACCGAATGCCTCCTTCTCTACGAAGTTTATGCACTAATCATTTTTTGGGTAATTATACATTTTATTTGTTATTTTTACGGTGGTTAGCAAGAAATAATGCTGAAAGTACTTTAACATTCTAAGCGAAACGTACTGGTAATATAAACCTTAATCACAAACTAAAACAGTCACACACCATCATGCATCATGCACAACACACACAAAAAATCAAAACAAAAAAGAAAAAAAGAAAAAATTATATGAAAAGACCATTATGTTTTTTTAAATGCTTAAAAAAAAAAAAAAAATTATACTGTGCAAAAGACACACCGATATGTTGTATTTACTCTCATATTGATTTTATAATTAATAACAAGAAATAATCCATAATAATTATAAGCCAAATATTAATACAGTAATACTTCATGACAAACATTCATCAAAACTTGAAACAATGCAAAATAAATCCACCCTTTTCTGAGTGCACACGTCCCCTCTGTCTGCAGGCTGGCTGTCCTTCGAGGGCATGCTGCTCTTCTACACTGACTTCATGGGGGAGGTGGTGTTCGAGGGAGACCCCAAAGCCCCTCACGACTCGGAGGAGTATCAGCGCTACAACGCCGGAGTCAGTATGGGCTGCTGGGGCATGTGCATCTATGCATTCAGTGCTGCTTTCTACTCAGGTGAGACACACAGCAGCATGATATAGTGTGACGGCCGCTGCAAAAGGATATCAGTTATTACAGATGTTCATTTTATTTTGCAGGCAAATTTTACCACTCACTATGACAACTGTTAATAATATTCAGGGCTCGACATTAACGATAGCCTAATGCGGGTAGATACATTTTTACATATTCCGTCCAGCTAGCGACTTTAGCCTGTTGAATTTTATGCATTTAACCTGTTCACGTCGTCTTTCCAAAGGATTAGCCGCATAACCAGTGAGTCTAAAGGTCAGCGACCAGCCCTGGTAATAATAATGACCCCAAATGTCCGTGGATATGAACAATCTTCCCAAAGCCTTTACCAATTTTACAGTCACGCACCGATCACACACTCGCAAATACCACTTTCACGCGCAAGGTCGATAACGTGTCTTGCCCAAGGACACATAATGAATATTTATGTTGAAAAAAGAAACTACTTTGGAACGTTTACCTGCTCGAAGGGATGTTCTTTAACTGTAATGGTCTGCATCTGTTATTTGTGGGTATATTATTCTACTTCAAGTCTATGTACACACAAATTACAATTCTGTATTATATTGTTTAGTTTTGTTTTTTGTTTTTTAGCCATATTGGAGAAGCTGGAGGAACGTTTTTCTCTGCGCACTCTGTACTTCTTTGCCTACCTGGCGTTTGGGTTGGGCACGGGTCTGGCCACTCTCTCCAATAATCTGTACGTGGTGCTGTCCTTGTGCGTCACCTATGGAGTGCTCTTCTCCTCTCTATGCACGCTGCCTTACTCTCTGCTCTGCGAGTACTACCAGAGCCCTCAGGTCAGTAAACACGTGCGCGCTCACTAATCTCTAGCTCTTGTCGTTGGTTTAGGCCTTTTAACAAATTAAGGTACATACGTGTGCCATTCTGGTATATATGTAATGAATGTATGTGTTTTTAACAATATTGGGATATTATTGGGACATAATATAAGGATGGACAAGAATCAGGGTTATTGTGTCAGTGGCATTTTAAATATTTTAAGTATTTTCTGTAGCAAATATTTAGCACTCAAAACTTGACAGGCCTAATCATTGGTTATATTCAGTGTGAAAGATAATGAACTTTTATTTGCTCCACAATGGGGAAATGTCACATTAAAATGCTGCATGTTCATATACTGTAACTGCAGCACTATTCAAATCTACTTGAAGAAGTAAAGCCAAAAAATGTTTCTGTGTCATTTCTACGTGAGCTCCATCCTGTCAGACTTAAGGCCTAATGGTGTGGCAGCTTTGCCATCAGAGCAGTTTTATTGTGTTGACAGACACAAGCCTCTTAGATGCATCATACGAGTGTGTGCTGCTTCAGAGGGCAACAAACAACAACAAATAAATCAAATCTCTAAGACATCAGGCTTCAGTTTGATTCTTTTGAAGCATGTTAACCAGACGATGCCTCCTCCGCCCTTAAGGGCCTGACGGGACTTCTCTTTCTCTTTTTATTGGGAGACGCTCTACACACACAGTTTAAGTCATGTTGTTGTGGGTAGAACGTACAAGAAACCTCTCCTCTAATGCTGGGAATGTTACCTTTTACCTTTTGCCTCTGAGCCCACTAAATGAATCACATGACGTATGTTTGTGTGAGAAACCCACAGTATCACATCTGTGCTTCTTCTTGTTGTGTGACAGTTTTGCGGCTCATCCGAGGAGGGCACCAGGCGCGGGATGGGGGTAGACATCTCTCTGCTGAGCTGCCAGTACTTCCTGGCTCAGATCCTGGTGTCTGTGGCCATGGGCCCGCTGACATCGCTGGTGGGCGGGGCTCAGGGCGTCATGTACTTTTCCAGCCTGATGTCGTTCGTGGGCTGCGTGTACTCCTCCCTCTGCGTGGTGTACCAGCTGCCCCCCCCTGAGGGTGAGCCCCCCGACAGCGAGACCCAGCCACTGTTGGTGCACATTTAGCAAACGCATCGCAAGTAGTTCAAAAGACACTCACGTCACACATAGCCTCGATAGCACTGACACGCCGTACATCCTGCCGCACACTGTACAGCACGTTAGCCATAGCAAAAGGTCAAATTCACCAAATGAAGCCGCTCTACTCGGAGCAGCGCAGACAGACATTGGCCGCTGCTCTGTGTCTCCAGTGTGTTCTTACAGTGTGTGAGCCTTTCATTTACTCAAATGTGTAGACGTGAATGAAGATCAGGGCTATTCCATAAACTCGCTCAGAAAAGCATCAGCGTACAATCACAGGTGACGTCGAGAGCTAAATAACTTTATTGTTCGGGCTGAAGTGGTTCTAAAGCATATTGATGAGATAAAGGCATCAGTAAAACATTTTGAAATAGTCCTTTGGCCGTCAAAGAAAGGCTGTATCACTGACTACAGGTAACATTTAGTACCATTTTAGTAAAAAAGTGGTTTCGATCTCAATGGGGTTTTTACCAGGTTAAATAAAGGTTAATAAATACATAACTAAATCCATATACACGCTATACTTTATACTTACATATTGATTGTGGTAGAAATTAGTATAAATGATTATCAGTAATTAACCTAGCCTGTTTTATGGAATAGCCCTCTGAAGTATATGAGGATGTGTGTGAGAAAAGATGTTTAGGTTGTTTTTTTGCCATCATTTTGATTTCGCTTGTTTGAAATCACCATTCATAGTCACATACCGACATGTATATGCACGACCTTCTAATGTAAACAGTTGTTTTGGTCCTATGGCCAAAGTACTGTCTAGCTGCCTGTTTCACTGAGTTAGCGGATTAGCAGGAGCTATCACCACAATGACTAATAATGACTAATTAATTTAGTCATTTGCTCTTACACCATCACTGGCAAAAGCACAGCATACTTGATTTTCAACTCTGGTCAGGTTTGCAGCCATTTTGAATTGCACTGGACAAACACCCCAATAACTCACACTATAGCCACTTTATGATAACTATTTAAAGAAATTGTAGATGATAACAGATGATCGAAATATTGTGAATGTTGTTTTGAAGAGATAGCGAGTATATTATTTATAATAAATAACAATTATAAATAATAAAAGAGTTGATTGAAAAAACAAAACTGCGTTGTAAACTTCCAAATAAGGATATACTTTTTTTTTTGCACTTTTGTGGATACTTTACTATAAATTCACATTCATCTGATACTTAAATCTCATCTAAAACATTTCAAAACAGTTTTGTTTGATGAATATCGGTTAGTTATTAGTTGATATCAAGATATCGCTTTTTGTCACTATTAACCACCCATAAGTATAATTGTATTTAAATTAAATTATTAACAGTTTTCTTGATTAAAGGATTAGCTATTCTCTCAAGTATGAATAGCCTAGTAAAAGCGTTACATAATTTTTTGGAAAATGTGTATTTCACCTTACCAAAATATAGGATACTAATATATTATTTTATTATTATTATTTATTTAAATTATTATTTATATTATTATTAAGTCCTACAACATGACGGACAAAAATGAATATCACCCAATTTTTTGCATTGACTTGATAACTACTATTCAGACAATATCTTAACAATGCATCAAGAAATTGCTAAAATGTACCTGTAAATGTCTGGATTGAGGTTTTAGTGAACAAACTATAAAATTAACCTCAAAAAGGAAGGAACATCACTTTACACTAGATGCTTCCATCTCCTTTTGAGGTCATTTTAAATATTTGTTTTTTCATTAAACTGCATACTCGATATTCTAATTTTGCATATCTCCAAAACAAAAATCATGACATTATCCAAATTTGGATACATCTCCCACGTCTAATTATCCCTAAAACATACAAGTGACTCAAGTAGTTTTATGATCAAATACTTTTTATAGTCACTAGATCATTATTGTACTACATCTACCCACCTCAACCAATTACAGGCAAAAGAATAGTTCAAATGTTTTCTAAATCAGCCCAATTCCGCTTTAAAGAGGGAAGCAGTCCACATCACAGTCTATGTTAAATCCACCACACATATAAACACTGCATTACTAGTGGCACATTCAGCCTGGGCCCTCACTTCAACCTTGGAAAGCTGCCCCCTGCTGGCGTACATTTGTAATCACAGTCATTCTTGTCATTATCAGGAAGAGGAGAAGTTGAAACTGGGGTCTGATTCAGCGTTCAAAACACAAGAAGACGAGACGACTGGTGCGAACTATGGACAGCTACAAAACTGTGGGGGTTTCAAAACAGCCAGCACATATTTTCTGTCATCATCAGGGCGCATGCAAGTAGTCGGCTTCTCCAACACAACGCACAGTTTACAGATTTATTTTTATATTTTATTTATCAAATTGCCATCTTATGTTGTGCTAATTCAGTTAAAAAACAAAAAAAACAAAAAAACAAGAATCTGACTTTCTTTGTCAGGGCTTGAACAGAGAATAATTTTGTATTTTGTGTACGACCTCTACTGGTTGGGACTGGAATAACATTAATGATATAATTGCTGCATCAGCCGAATGTTGAGAATTGCCTAAAAATGGATTTGAAGCCTTTTATTTCGGTGCGCTTGGGTGCACGAGCTGCTCATGTTTCTGAGGAAACTGTGACTGTTCGGATCATGCTGTTGCAGCTTGCTTAAAAATGTGTTCAAATTGTATCACTTATTATTATTGCTCAGTATTAGCAGTGTTATTGTACAATACCATTTCATAAGTTAAAATGACTTTTGTCTATTCTGTCTCCTGTCTCTCATTTTGCTGCTTTACATTCACATTGGATTAGGGCTGCATGATATTGCAATTTATATGCAATTATTAAATGCTGCTGTATTGATATAGATTACATGACACAATGATTTCAGTTATATTAAAACACACGTTTATGTCTTTACGTGTTTGTCAAACTCTATAAACCGAAACGGCACAGAGACTAAATCAAGGCTAATTTAGAGTGAATAGGGAAAATCATTAATAATCGTTTTTCCCTTGCAAAAACATTTGTCTGATGCAAAACCTAGTGATATATTTAGTTAAGATATTGATTATTGTGCCAATATTCCAGTCAATATTTTGTGATTTATTTCATGTGCAGCGCTACAATAAATCTAAGTCAAGCAAAACTATAGGAACTAAAGCTAAATACTTTTTGGTGTAATGTGTAGTTCACACAGCGCGTGACAAAGTCGTGATCATAATGTTGTCTGCGCAGAACACCTTGTACTTGATTTGTCGTCATACATTTATCGACCTTGATTTGTACATAAATAATACTGAAGACCTTGAATGTGCCTTCAGTGGCTACAGTTCCTCAAATTCACCACACGATGGAGGCAAAAGACATATCAATGCGTGTCATAAGAGCCTCCTTGTTATTAGAGATTACGCCTTTCTTCCTTTTCCAATGAAGAAAACTAGGTCAAATGACATCTTTCCTTTAAAAACAGCCTCAGGAGAAAATACAATTAGCACAAAGACACTGAATACTTAAAAAGACAATTTATTTTTTCAGAATATACAAAGCAGTGGCTGAAGTAACCGAATGTCATTCTGTTTTCTCATTTTTTGTAAAGGCAGTCTGGGATACAGAACTGGGCTCCACAGCCAGAACATAAACTTGTCGAAACAAAAACATAGTAAAACAAAATATAAATGGTACAAACTCGCATGGAATGCACACAGAACAAATCACCAAAGCAGTTAAGATTTAAGAGGGGTTAATGAACAAAGTGAAATCCTGCTAGTGCTGGGTCGACGCAACAAGACCCTTTATTCATCTATTATGTTAACAAGGCAAGAATCTACTAGCAGATTAACACAAAAGAGATGCCCAACTAAGAATATTACCCCTGCTTAAAACTTATCTTTGGTCTGTACATGAAAGATCAACATGAGCCGTAAAGGAGGAGAATGGCAGCTGCCTGTGTATTAAATGTGGATCCTCTGGTCAGCGTGGACATAGAGACTGTGCTCCTAATACGTCCCTAATAAAAGAAAACTTAAGAAAACAACTGCTCTCTTGATGTGGCCCTGGTTTTAGCACAAGTGAGAAAGAAAGCTTGTTTTAAAGACCAATAAATAACATTTCATAAAAAAGGAGATTAGGCCACTACATGTTTTTCAGGACTCCAGTGCATTGTGTGAGCATGGGAGCGAAATAAAACTACAAAATAAAAGAAAGGAACTCTCTCAAGACGCAAAGCACAAGCTCTATAGGACGATGACCAGGCTGGTGGAACGACGCTGCAGAAAACCAACAAGTCGTAGAATAAGGCCACGTTAACGTTTAGGCCTTAACCTCAGCCTCTTTAGAGTCTCCGTTCTCCTCCGTCTTCTGTTTTTTTGTATCTTCTTTCTCCTAAAAAGTAAAAATGGAATATCAGTACACAGTAGAATACATCAAGTTGATAAAAGTGCATGTCAATAAATACATTGAAATGGAGGAAAACTTAAAAAGTAATAGACTCCAATGACATCTCATGACAATTCATATTTGCTTGGTTTGATTACACCATTATCATTTAAAAACTCTTAAATTCAATAAACATGCCTGTCTGCTTAAAAGAATAATATATATAAAAAAAGAAAAAGAAAAAAGTGTTAAGTCCAACCTCCTCGTCTTCAGCTGCACGCTTCGCTGGCTGTGCGTCAGTTTCCTCAACAGGGGGCGCCTTCTCCCCATTTCCTACAGGAAAAAAAAGAAAAAAAAAGAAAAGATTTGCCACCATGTTCAGAGACTACAGTGAACAGTTACTCTTTTTCACATCTAACAAACTACAAATAGCAAAACAGATCCTAAATGGCATCCTGAATGTGATTAACAATTTGATTAACAAAGAGAGAGAGGCGTTATAAAGTACCTTCTCCATTTTTGTGTTCCTCCTCCTCCTCCTCCTCCTCAGTTTCCTTTACTTTGTCACTGTGGTCGGCACCGTTCTGCAAAACAAAGAGGTCATGGAGCTTTATTTTGCCTATGCGAGGGCAGGTTCACCGTTTACAAGTGGAAACTACAGCTGAAAGCCATCTCGTTTGGAAGTTTAGTAGAGGTTTTAATTCACAAATTCGTATCTTTCCTCAGACAAAAAAAAAAGCAGCAGAGCAGAAGGAAAGGAAACTGGTCTTAATTAAAAAACCCAAATGGAAGACGGAACTAAAGTCTAGTTGGAGGCAACATCTGTGCCATTTCACAACCCAAACAAAGCGCATTGTGGAGACGGCAGAGAGGGGAGAGAAAAGGGGGAGGCAGCAGCGACACCTGCATGATGAGGGCTGAAAAGACAAAAGGGCCATGAGGCTCCGGGGAGCGGGGCCGAGCACTGGCGGCCGTGCGTAAAAACTCACTGTGCCATTGGCAGGTGCGTCACCGCTCTCCTTCTTCTCAGCTTCAACTTCTTTCTTCTCCTTCAGATCCTGGGGGGGAGAAAAAGATTGGGTTTGATTGAGGCTAAGTGAAGCGAGAGTAGTTGTTCATCGTAGAAGTGTGGTTAGGCAAACAGAAATTGAAAATAAATGCAAGATTGTGAGGCATTTTGCCGTTTTAAGTCCGTGCGCTCCAGAAGCCTCCATCCAAACCCGCCTAACCTCAGCGCTGCTTCCCGCCCACAGTCACTCTCCAGCGGTGTGCGATCTCAACATTCACCGCTTTGTCTCAAGCTCAAGTCAAAAATAAGCCAAACACAGCTCGTACAAATGCCCTTGCGTTACACGTTAACAAGATTAAACCGCGCGTAACGACGACTGACACAATTTTACGTTTCCCCCCCCCACACGGTTGACGGCCATTTACATTTTTTTTTTTTTTTTTTTTTTTTTTTTAAATTAATCAAATTGCCACAAAATATCGAAGGTGTAATGTTCACCAAACCCCGCCATTTAACACGAAGCTAGTCAAATTCATGATTTACTTCCCAAAAAAAAAAAAAAAAAGTTCACCAAAATGTTTCCACACGACGTTTTCCATCGAAATGAATGAAACGCACCTTGGCTGTCACCTCGGCGGTCTTAGTCGTGTCAACTGCGGCGTCGGCCATTGTTAAATTTCCACAAAAACACGGTTATATTCCTTAGCGGAAAACGGTGAAGATAAGTCGGCGCTTCGGCTTTGTGCAGACACGGTCCAAAGACGCTGGGAGAGAAATGATGTCTGCCCCGCACCGCTTTTTCTCCACCGCGTTGAAAATGCACTCTCGTTGGATACAGCGGGCAGACTCGGCACGCCATTGGTCCGCCTCCGCCAACTCGAGACGCCACTGGTCAAAACGCGCGTCAATCGTCGCCTTTAATCCCGCCTGCCGGGTATAGCAACGCTGATTGGTCGACTGCATTTAAAGCGCGTGCTCCAACCTGCAAATCTTTTTTCCTCCCCATCACTGATCACTTCAGTTTTCCGTGCGGTCCCCCCCCCCCCCCCCAAATGTCGAACAATGAAGCGTAGTGGCTGCCTCAAGCTAAATCGTAAGTATATTTAAAAAATTAAAAAAAAGGTAATATAAAACGTAATGTTGCTGTAGCAAAGCGTTGGGCGCCATCTTTTTGTGTGTTTGTGTTCTTTCTTTCTTTCTTTCTCGTAATGGGTTTGGTGTCACATTACCAAGCAAAAAAAAAAAAAAAAAAAAGAAGGCAAAGTGACGATATGAAAGCCACATGGCCACACCTCCTTCTAAATTTAACTTTCACAAAATGTGCTCTAATGTCACGTCTCTCCGCTGTCTGTGTCGGTAGATGCTACTGTAAAAATGAAGGCAAACTTTTCCATTGTTGATAAAGAAGAGGCAGGCCGCAGCAGACAAAGCACGTTTGTTTGGAGGTTTGCCTTGATTAATGATTACACAACACTGGCAATAATGTGGCTGCTCAAAATGCATCCTTATTCACCTCAAACAAGCACATTATTGTTGAAAGCTCAGTTAAGGAGCTGATATATCCAGACTTCCATGAACTGCTCATATAAAAGGTTTAATATGAAGTCTTATCTAAACTATTTTAAGAAATTGCAAAAGAGCTAAGGGGATATGACAAAAACATTTATCAGGACATTTTCCATCACATTTTTGTTTTGTCTTATTAAAAATAAATACACTTTTATTTATAAACCAGAGACATTTAATAATTGTCATTAATAAAAGAAAAATACATTTTCTCTTCCAAAACCACAACCTTTTTCTGACAGAGATTTAACCTCTCCATTACAAAGACCCGAGTTGAACATTGACGATTAGAGAGGACTCAATCTCAATCTCAATTAAAATTCAATTGTCACAGTTTGTGCAATCAAACAAGGCAGCATTCATTAGTCATAATAAACCAATGTAGGAAAACTAGATTTATTCTCTCAGTAAAATACAGTAGCTCGTGCACACACATTCTGAAAACGTAGTATTATTATTATTATTATCATCATCATCATTATTATTGTATTTATTTCTTATTTAACCAGGTAAGAACCCATTGAGATCGAGACCTCTTTTTCAAGAAGAACAATACTCACATTTTAAAACATTACACATAAAAAAATAAAAGAAATAAAACTAACACTACATTTAAAAACACATACACCGATTGACCCCTAAGTGAACCCCAAACAAGTGAAATAGTTGATATATGTAAAATATATATAGCAAATGTGTCTGTGTCTATTTTCTGGCCAATCAATTTTAGCGCACATGGATCACACACTTTCTTTGTGAGCCCCATGATAAACCGGCCAAGTATTTATGCAGACAAGGACTTAGTAGACAGTTTATAGCAGTGCTACGCTTCAAAACGTCCCGGTCGACTTCAGAGCTTTCACTTTCAGCTGGGACCTTGTTGTTTATGAGTCATTCTACTGTTAAACCAAAGGAAACGCAGCTGTGAGGCCCCCAAGTTTGATCATGTCCTTCCCTCGCTCTCTACAACCACCGCGCGTTTTCGGTTCTGACGATTACTTTATTGCCCGAAATATACTTCCAAAGACCTCACGTAACCTCGAAGGAATCCTCTTTGCCACACCTGTCATTATTTCTACGTCCACGCCCGCCCTAATTAAACATTGACCACGTTAGATGATCGTTGAACTGTCTGCTTGCTTTTACTAGACAGTCGAGCAGTTGTTTTTGTCTTTCAGCTTGTTCAAACACGTCCACTGCGAATATCTTGACACAACTATTTCGTCAACCCCTAATTTCATCTAAACGCGGGCCTCCTACAACATAATTAGGCCGCAGCATTTTTGCCACTTCGGTAATCAAAGCAAAAAAGGAAAAAAAGAACATAAAATAATGGCCAGGCAGGGTTTTTTAGTTACATTGGACTGAAATCAACTTGTAATTACGAAGTCTGCAATTACACTTTCAGTCATTAGGTCGGAGTCGCTGCCTTCTAAGACGATCGTGCGTCAAGTTTATGCTAAGTCGAATGTTTAATTGTTTTGTAAGTTGTATTCCAAGGTTTTTTTACTCCTTTGTGCTTGTCCTAAGCCTGGATAAATGTTGTGTTTTGTGAAAAGAACTTAAAACGCAAAAGACAGGTGATTACTTTGAAGTTAAAAACCAAACAGACTTATCAATATGTACGTGTCGGCTGCTGAAATGTAATTATTGTATTCATCTTTCTCTTTTGTTTAGAAGATTGGACCCAGAGAAGCAACTCAATGTTTTGGCGCTACTGTGTGCAGACGCCGGCCCCCGTCCTTCGCAGAGCAGCAGAAGGCATTACTCACGGTTTTCTGTAAGTGGAAAATAGGGAGCAACTTGAGAGAAAGGGAGGGAGAGATGAAGAGTTTGGGAGAGTGAGGAAGAGAGAGGGAGGGAGTGTTTGTGAGATCATTTCCTGTCATTTTTTTCCCTTCTCCTTATTTGTGTTTAACGGCAGCGTGTGGTGGTCGGCCGCTGCACAAACCCTGTTCCTAAAACGTTGGGGCGCTGTGAATGTAAATACAGAACAGAAAGTACAGACATGCGCAAGGCACGGGGACATTTATAGCATTAACACAAATAAAAGCTTATTCTGGTAGTGATGTCTGCAACAGTTCGTCTTTACAAAATTGGGAATAACACAAAAAGTGTGGAGAAAAACTGAAAAAATGGTGTCATACATTTGAAATCACATCCACTGCAATCCATGTAAAGCATTTTAAAGTGAAATGGAATGGCAGATGAGTGATAAAGTGTGTTTATGGAAGTCTTGATTGTTAAATGTGTTGCATTATGGTCCATTAGGCCGTCGATAACGCCACATTAACAATGCAATTTTCCCTGGGAAAAATGGACACGTTCTAAACGGAACTTCCATTTGGTAAACTTTTTGGAAAAATACAAACCTAATTGTCTTGGAGAGGATAATTTGCCTCCATTTTGTTCACTAGGGCTACAACGATTAAGCAAAATAATTGCGACTAGTCAACTAAATAACTGTAATTGTACTTTTCTACTTGTTCTCGTTATCTGGACAAAAATAGACTCTAAAACACATGTCAATACACCTTTTATAACAAAGACAGCAGCGGTATTAGGTTAAAATGGCAAAAACTGACAAACCTTTTTGGATTTTATCAATAATACACTTTCTTTGTAAATATTCTCTACCAAGAAAGCTTCAAACACAATAGTTCAACCTTAATTGGGTTAAATGTTTTCAAAAAAAATCTCAGTGTACAATAGAAATAATAGATTGACTTGTTGACTATTGATGTTTCATATTGTCTCATTTTGACACTGCTTTCCTTGTATAAGATTTGCTTGCCACTACATCAATTTTATTTACATTTCACCTATGTTTTTGTTGTTTGGTCGACACCTTTATCCTCACTCGCCTCCTTTCTATATTCGTTACGGGCGACTGAGGTGAACCGAACTGTTGCAGCATACGGAATTGTAAACATTTGTTCAGTGATAGGCCAAAAGCACTAATCTTTGTGTGACAAAACCGACACTTTTTCACCAGTCTTTCCACACGCAGGAACTGGAAAGCCGCTTTATGCATTTAGACTTATGAGGCCACAGAAAGCATTACTGTAGCAATATAAAGGCCTCTTTGTATGAGGTTAGCGCTGTTTTGTATGGGTTTACATAGCCAGCTTTGGGCAACAGGCACGCCACTATTTGTTTATACATATACAGTACATTAAAAATAACATTAACCTTTTCCCTGTTCCAGCTCTTGAGGAATTTTGATGCTGCTTGTAAGCTCAGACGTTTGAAATAACGCGCTGAATTTATGGCGGAGCAATAACGTTTACAGTGTAATTACAAGGCTTTGCGTCCGTGGGGTGTTTTTGACTTCCTGGCTGTAACTTTTACGGTTGTCAAAATACACGGCGGGATAATGCTCGGAGAAGCCCGTCCTTAGATGTTTCTGATGACGTCTAATTGCACAAACGTGAAAGCTGGCCGCCGACACTGAGATGAATGTGCAGTATCTCCCTGTCATTGTGAACAGAACAACTGTAAAAATACAATGATTTACATAGATTTACATCTAGGGCAGGTATTTGAAGTTTGATTATTAGACACGTGTGAAATTAAAATTAAATCACAAAAGTGCTGAAATATCACTTTATTTGAAAGTTTACGTCAGTGTTCCTTTTAATCATCTTTTTTTGTAGCATTTTCTGCGATAAACAATCAATACATTATTACATTTTTGCATATCTTCCAAACACACAATATTCACAATATTTTCTACATTTTTATATATTGCCCACCTCTGCTCTGAGTACAGCAAGCAAAAGCGCAACAAGTTTTTACCTCGACAGAAATATTTCATATGTGAATACAAACCTGTTCCATAATCAGTTGAAATGTGAACATTCTGTAAAAAAATAAAAATAAAATACAAGTTTATGATATTTGGAAATGAATAAATATATGCGTACATAATGATATGTATATTGCGCTTTTGTAGACACCCATAAGCACAAGCCTCCGTAAGGTCTGGAACTATTGCTGTTGTTGGTTGTTCTGCATTGTTGCTCATTATATTTTTAGGAAGAGCGGTGTCAGAGCAGTGGCTAATAAAGTCCCCTCGCCCATAAAATGAGGATATAGGCTGCACCTTTGTTTCCCCTTCACTTCTTAAGGACAAAGGACTGACCTGACTTGTGGAATGCCTGGGCCTGTCAAAGAGCAGAGGTCGAGATTATGTGGGGGAGGGGTCCCCATAATTGGAGAAAACTGTTTGGGGCTAACTAACTCCTTTTGTTTTGAACAGCAGTGTCCTGTATGGTCCAACTGGCTTTCCCTGGGTCTCGGAGGCCCCTGCCAAGTCCAGGGACAACACTAGATTAACTTCTCCTCAGGACACTGTCGTCATATACTGTACTTTTATTAACGCTGGAGTGACGGGTGCGGTTAAGGTCAGTATGTGTGGGTATGCCCCCCTCTACCATACACATTTCACACAGTATTTAGTCATTCATTCATTTTCTACCGCTTGTTCCTGTTAGGGATCGTGGGTAACTGGAGCCTATCCCAGTGACTTCGGGCCTTAGCAATATTTTTTAATTTTTTAATTTTTTAAAACATGGACAGTACGCAGATAACATTAATCTCAAAGGAAAAAATGCTCTGCACCAGATTTAGCTAATATCTCATTTCTACCTCTTCACATAAGAAAAATGACAATAAAAATCAAACGCCACTATTTACCCAACAACACCCCCTCCATACATACACTGTATATATAAACAATCAACAGCAATTCTCCTATAGTTAAATCATTCAATTCAGAATCAGAATCAGAATCAGAAAGAGTTTATTGCCATTGTCAATGAACAAAATTCAAAGACGTAGGAACTTGTCTCGGCCATAAGGTGCATTCATATTTCATCATCAATGATAAGCCCACCTCCTAAAATACAATGATGGTCTATTTTTCATAGGCCATCATTCGCAGTAACTCCTAAAATACAGTCATACAATTCATAATTCATCATTAACCAACAATCCTAAAAATACAATTATTAAATCAGTAAGCATTTGAAATAATTATCTAATTCATTGATACAATTATCACATAAAAACATTAAAGCTGCCAAACTCATCTTTAACATGCAGTACTAAATACACAAATTTAAATGTATTATTGTCCTTAGCCTCTAATAATCTAAGATCAATTTCATTATAATCATCATGCCCTTAAATATTCACAGATAGTCACTAAATGAATGAACAATCTTATCAACAACCCAATTTCATTAGGGAAAACACAGTTCATCAAATCTACAACTCAATCCTCACTGGGGGGATAAAGTAATACATTATGAGTAAACATCTGAAATAGGGGTGCAATGATTAATCGATTGGAATAATTGTCGACTACTTTTGATGATAGTACTTATCTGAACAATACAAACTCTAAACACATTTATTTATTTTCATCAATATTACTCTTTCTTTGTAAATACTCTCTATCTCAAAGCCACATTTCAACCTTTTATTTGGTAAAACATTTAAAACGGCTCAATGTACAGTCGAGATAATCGTTTGACCAGTCGATTTATCGAAAAGCCAAACCCATAATCTTTTTCTTAACAATGCCAGGTTTTTTTGGCAACATCTGTGTCTGCTGTTAGAGGTGTCATTGTGCGACTTTTTTCACTTAAACATTGCATATATTACGTTGCACTGAACACATACAGTATGAGAGCAGGCGCTGCAAATGCACTGGGTAAAAAGCTCTGAACTCGAGTCTGTCCGCCACCTAAATGCACTCTAGCGCCAGAATTTGTTGACATTTTTTGTGCTTGAAATCTGTAAACACACGTTACATAATCCGAAGCCCCCTCTGTGACTCTGTGCCAGGAGTTGAAGAGATCCCGGAGTCTTTGGATTTGCGTTTGTGGCTCTGGAGTGATGGGTGGATTACTGAAGAGGTGCTTTGAGGATTTAGACACTCTCGGAGATTGTGCTTCGAAAACTGCGGGGGGCAAGCCTTGTGCCAGGACGCGAAGGAGTCATTTTGTGTTTATGAAATGTTGTGGGGCTGTAAGACTTCAGCGGTTTAGTCGATTAACGGGTCAATGCAGTCTTAGTCGACCAGAATGAATATTGGTAGTGGTTTTGGAGTGGAGTGTGAATCGAATCTGCCTTTTTTTTACGCCCAAAATAAACCTTTTACTAGTAGTTTTCTTGCCTGTTACTGTGCACATTGGGCAGTGTTTGAAAGAAATGATACATAGAAGCAAAAGTGAATTTTTTTGGTGTCTGTACTGAAGTGAATTTACTTTTTACCTTTACTTCGCTACATCTGAGCGTCGCTATCATTTTTGAATAGGTCTGAAAAGTAAAAGGTCCTGTCTATATGGTTTTGAGTTTTTTTTCTTTTTCTTGTTTATGGTGACACCCGCCTTAACGTTACTGAGTTCCAGTCCTGACCTTGAATAAACATATTCATATGTATAAAAAGTCAAGAAACATCGAGAAATTGATTGGCATGAAAAAAATAAAATCAAAGTTCAGCGTGAAATACTTTTTACTCTACAAGTACAATATAAAACATGTACAGCAATACTGTTACTTAAGTAGATAACTATATGTGAAATCTTTACCTTTACTTGATTACATGTTTGTGTTTTTTTCCTTCTGCATCTTTACTTTCACTGAAGTTCTTCTGCCACTGACTTTGGGTCAAATATGGTCGGATCGTTGAGTTTTGAAATCTTTTCCTTTTATGTATGCCAAGTCCTGTTTTTGTCAAGTAATCGATACACAAGTCGACTGCAGCCCTAAAATGTGTGCAGTTCGGCATCGGAGCTAGGGCCAGGTTGAGTGAGTTCTTATTATTTTATCTAATGATTAACAAGGCAATGTCCTGATTCCCCTGATTATAACCGTTTCTTTTCCTGTTGTGGCAGCATGTTCAAATCATAGTTACATTTTAGCTTCATTCTATCTATTAATTGCAATCGTGTGTAAAACAAAATGCAAAATCTTTATCTTTTATCTTTATTTACACTGGGAGGACATCATTTTTTGGTCATTGTTTTATCATATTCATATTTGATGGTTGGTTTCGCAATAATTTACTATGTTGTAGTTATTTAATATTAAAAATCTATTCTGACAGACTTCTCGCTCCGTTGTTGCCGCAGCGGATTAAACAACTTTATTAAACCTTTTCCTTGCCCAGCCATGTTGTTCCGTTGCTGTGACATGGCGGTGGCGAGGGGAAAACACGGTTCATTTCTGTGGAGTAGTGTCTGATTGCAGTGGGCGGCGCTTGAGTCCATTATGGATAAAAATACATCAACAGCACTTTGGCCTCTGAGATGGGAAAATAATACTTGACATGCAGAGAATACACCAGTCGCTGTATTAGTTTAACATGGACACAATTTATTGATCCAGGTGGGAAGCTACTTTACTTGGACATGCTTGTTACCGTGATATAATAACACTGACAAAGAAATGTGCATTATTACCAGTTCAAAACAAACAAAACAAACAAAACAAAATAATAAACTTTTGTGAAGTCCTCAAAATGGCTCCTTTATATATTTTCCACATATTTTGTTCAATGAAGCCAATACAAGATTTGCATAAGTAACATTTAGATCTATCAATATTCAGAAATAGATTGAATGACATTTAAAGAATTTGTCACATAAATAAAATCTTAATAAATATAAAACGCTGATGCACGAATTAGTTTAACTTAAGAGGGACTCGTGCAAGCAATGCATGTTTTCAAAGGTTATTAAAGAAGTATAAATAGTAATGTAGTGCGTCTGAAGTTAACATGTGTCAAAATTGATAAGCTCTGATGAATTTAATAAGATTGGAGCACTGGAAACTCAGGTATGTGGACTTGTGTTAGCTGGATTTTGAATCATAAGAACACTTGAAGGACCAATCAGGACAATCTTCTGTTGCTTCCTCTTCGTTGGCCTAGTTTAACTCCAGCACCTCCGGAGCTCCTCCCCCCGGTTTGTGAGAGAAAAGTGGAATTTTCCAGTCATCGCTGCGGCTCCTCAAGTCTCGCTCCTCCTCCTGCTTTCCAGTTTTCCCGCCTTCCACACTCTCTCCTTCTCTTCCTCCATTTTACCTGATCATTCCTGCTTAATGCTGCGCTCAAGGCCCTCTACTGCCCATTTACTACAGTTAAATCAGTAACAGCTCTCCAAACTAGCCTTTGTTCTTTCTTTGGATTTGATGAGCTGAACTGCCCAGCATCAGAAAAACACAACATTTAGTCTGAAATTTAGTTTATTTTCTTATAAAAGTAGATGGATACACATGAGACTTTAATTGTCTGATAATTTAAGAGCCCACAGACATGGCTATATTTTACCCAGGTTTGTCTCTTTATAACGGTTTGGCTGCTAGTAATACAAACCACAATGTTCCAAAAGTATGCTTGGCGTTTGACTAATTAGCTTTGACTAATTGGACAGCACTGACTGAAACCCCATTTGGACAACTACTTAACAACCTCTTGTGTTGTGCCTCATTTACTGCTATTATAGTTTGTTAAAATGAATGGGAAGAACAAGTCACAATACTTATTTCTGACAATTCAATACATTTCTTTTGTCATCGACGAGTCCTGAAGTGTCTGTTTAGCCTGCTTTGGTCTCTTGGGTTAAATTGCTGTGGGGCATTGACTAACAGCTTGGAGATGATGCAACGAGGCTTAGAAATTGTGTAAAATTATGTTTATTTTTCTTTTGATATGAGGCACAAGGCTCATAAGAGATGCAATCCAATCCCGCTTTTTCAGTTCTGCCGATATCCAATATTAACTTATACCAGTGCAGAGACGGAAAATGTTTAAGTCCTTAAAACTGTATGTAATTTATCCTTCAAGTAAAAGAGAAGCTTTGTATAAATAATAGTCTACGTCCAGATCAGCCAGTGAATGGTCTTATTGTATAAATGGACTAGGATAACGGTTAGGCAGACCAAATATCATGGAACCAAGACCTGATTCAGCTATTGTTATGCCCATTTGCATCCACAGGTGAATGGGCATTACAAAAACCTCAAGAATGATAACAATACACCGTACTATTGACACATTTCACAAGATGTCTTCATTTTTCCTTCATTGCAAAATTACACCTTCTTAAATCTAGAAAAATGCACTTGTTTTAGGCAAAAATGTCCTTGAAATAATTGAAATGATCTGCCTGTGCCGTAAGTGTATTTTTACTCATCATACTTTTACTAGTGTTTATTTAGCAGAAATGCCTTCAAACAAGATAAGTCAGATTGTTTTATTGGGTCTAGATTTGAGTCAATTATTCTTAGTTAGTTTTGTGAAATTTGCAGTGAAGCTAACCAGCACGGCTCCTTTACTCTTGTTAGACTTTAATCCTTGGATTAAAGTGGTCAGATTTTGATCATTAACAAAATCTGACCATAAAGGGCTGACTTGATTGGAAATATGAACTCCAACAGGTCATAGTAGCTAAGTATATCAATAAGGGCATGCATACAATTTAGAATTTACAAATAAAATAGACTGAATATATAGACAATTTACAGATGGTCTGAACAGTGCAAAGAAGGGTTATTGGTTTGAATAATCGTTGGTGGCAGGTGTTAAGTGTTCTAGGTGAGCTGATTTGTGCTGCCCTTCTCGCCCTCGTGAAAATCAAACTCACGTAAACCATGGACACTTCTTTCATCACAGAGTCCAGAATATTTGTTGTTTGAATCCATTGTGTATTTGTCTCAGATCATCTAAACGCTTATGAGTCTGTGTTTGCTAATGTGTGCATTGTGTCACCATGGTAACTGTATGTAGACGTATAGTTCGCCCCCCTCCCCGCGCTGTGTCACTGCAAAGTAACAACACTCATTAAGCACAAGGTCGAGTAGCTTTTGCTGACTATCGATACAAATTTAAAACCTTAACCCCAGGAGTTAAGCTCCAGACATGAGAGGTATCAAAAGATGAGTTTAATTGGCAAAATATTATTCAATCAGTCGTGTGGCGGTGATGGCAGTGTTTAATTATGAGATTGAGTAATCCTCTGTATTAATCTACACGTCACTGTTTGATTAGGGTTTAAATAAGGAACCAAAGTGTGGGATCACAGAGCAGATGGCGGATTTGCATTTCAGATTCGGGGTTGTTTCAGAACGATCACATGTCCTGAGCCATGCCAAACGCACACAGCCCAAATGATGTACAATGACAGAAATTACATGGAATTTGGAGGTTTATCAGCATGGTTACGTTCGTTCTATGTGTACTTAACCTTAACCACAAGCACAGGGAAAGTAATGACATATTTTGATATATACACACATGTAGATTCAGTGCACTTTGATTTTGTTCAGGCATTTTTATGTTATGGTTCATTTAGCCAGGTAAGAAGAAGTGAGAAGGCCATTGGAGGGCTTTTATACCAGATCAATACTGATGTCCATTGCCCACAAAGCAGGCAAATGATATGTTTTGGCAATGTCATGGAAAACATCATTTTATTACAATAGTTTGATTTCTAGAGATACGTTTTCATATTCAATAAGAGTTCGTTCACAACATTCAAATTGGGATTCAACTTTGACTAAACCTGGAACTAAACATAGACAAGGCCAGGACTAGAACAGTACTAGAACAAGACTGAAACAGGACTAGAACAGTACTAGAACGGGACTAGAACAGTACTAGAACAGGACTGAAACAGGACTGGAACAGGACAAGAACCGGACTAGAACCGGACTAGAACCGAACTAGAACCTGACTAGAACCGGACTAGAACCGGACTAGAACCGGACTAGAACCGGACTAGGACAGGACTAGGACAGGACTAAGACAGGACTAGAACAGGACTAAAACAGGACTAGAACAGGACTAGAACAGGATTAGGACAGGACTAAACTGGGCTCAAATCTGGACCAAAGAATTATAAATGTTGAGCAAACTCTGAGACATAATCTTAACAGCGAATGATAAATGCAAATACGTGTATCTCTTTGAACTAGAAGGGATAACGGGTGAAACAGATGGATTTCTACTCTATATCCTTCTGCATTGACGCGTGCCTCGTGGGTTGCTGTACTCAATTTGTTGCAAAAGGGGAATCATCCTTGTAAATCAGGCCCAAATTAAGCCATAGGCAGCTGTAGCTAACTTTTACTTTGTTCATGGCGTGAGGCACATTAACCTTATCCCCATTGTTTTGAACCAACAAAGCGCCATCTGCACAGCAACCAGCTACGGCCCAGGGACTTGGACACTGGGGGGCTTCACTGCAACCTGTGGGGGGAGGGCCAGGCCTGCTGCTGAGGGGCAAGGGACAAGACCGGGACGGAATAATAGAAAAGGATTTAAAGGGCCTCTGTCAGCTGTACTTAAGCTTTGTACTCAAGTAAAAGTGTGCAGCCAAATACACTCATATAGAAGTGAAATACACGCCACTGATTGGTTGTTTTCAGGCTCTAGTGTTTGACGTCAGATGAAGGCATCAAGTGTACAATTCATTTTTTATAAGGTAAAGGGAAAATCCACAAATCATTTTATTAGTGAAGAAAAGGGCCAACCTATTAACAGCAGTAAGTTATAAATGTGTACTTATTGCTATGATTTACTTATATATTATATTATATTATACTTGATAATTAATTACGTTTTTTGAAGCTGAGACCAACTGTCTGCACCTCCGGGACACTCTCCGTGCCCTTTGACATCAGCTGTTGTATAAATCATTCAAATTCTGCGCTCCTCGTCTTCCTCGGCAGGTGGGAGGAGTACTGATCCATGTGCTGATGCATAAATAAAGTAAACAAGAGTGTAATTAACAACCTACACGTATATCAGTTTTTTTTTACCAGGTTGGTTACCAGGTAATGTAAATTCAAACACTTTCATTCTTCATGACTAATCTGGGTAAAACATGTTAATATCTATGAATGGCGTATGCATCAATTGTCCGTGGCCCAGAGCAAATACTTTTTTTGACAACATTGATTATTCAGTCACTGGCCTGTATTTGACAGCTTGAATAACAATTATGGAATGAAAAAAACTTGATTTATGGAGCAATTTACATGCGTTATACTATAATAATAATAATAATAATAATAATAATAATAATAATAATAATAATAATAATAATAATAATAATAATAATAATAATAATAATAATAATTATAACAATAATATCTTGATATAGTTCCATATCCAAAGAGCTTTACAATGCATTTTTCCTTCAGTATTCACACTTTGTTGTAAAATTGCATTCCAAAATAACGTAGAGTTTGTACTTGTTTGTTTCCACCTGTGGGAATAATAGACCTGGGTTTGATGGTGCTTCTATCAGCTGAGTAACGTCTAAAAGCTTGCACACAAATCCAGTATAGAGCTCTCTAGTGCTGCTACAAGTGCAGATGGGAACTGCAGCCTAATCAGTCAAGAGCACATTTCTCTGCCTTCATTGAGCGTAGCAGGCTAATGTTTAACTCTGAGTGGGCTCTCTACGCACAAACAAGCAACGCTGTCAAGGCATCGTTTGTAAAGATGCATCTATGGACATCATCACTACATTTTAAATGGTTGAAAATATCAGCTAGAATCTCTACTGGGATTACATGCACTGTATAAAGAACAAGGTGTCATGTTAAAACAGTTGACCTATCAAGACTTACAAAGGTTAAACTACGGTGTCTATTGCTGTCATAAAGGCATGATTATAATGTGAACCGTTTAATTTCATAGTAATACTTGAATTTATTCAAATAACTGCAATAAAATGTGTTATGATGTAAACAAAAATGGTGACCAGATGAATCACAAAGGCAAAATTGATACGTGTAACAAGTTTAGACTTTGAAATCACACAATGATTTCAGTTTTGTTAATGTCCCGGTTTATTGTTGTCAATAATAATCTGCTGACATGTTTTGTGGAGTCGTGTAAGTTGAGACAGAATGGTGTCAGGGCCATCTCTAAAAATCACAAATATTTCACAGGTAGAAAACCAGTCAGGATTGCTTAGCAACAGCAGTGAAAATGTCCTGGAGCCTGTGTCAATAGCGTGACTGAGTGCAGTGCCATCTAGTGGGGATGGGAGGTATTTATTTCAGGATTGGCGCAAGTAAAGTACATTTGGACAGACTTTGTTGTAATTTACTTGAAAGAAGAAACTGGAAAGCTTTGGGAATTTATCTTTTATTTAAAGCTGAGAGGATTGTCTTTAACTGCGGCAGACTAAATAAATACACCCGTTATTGCATCGTTTTCTTTTTAAAGTACACATTACATTGCATATAACTAATCAAAAAAAAAAAAAAAAAAAAAAAAAAAAAGCACATATAGGTGAGCAGAGGGAAGACGCTAAATATTTAAGGTTCAGTAAACTACACATTTACAAGACACATCTCACATGGTTATTGTTGGGTCATAAAATAATCAAGAGCCTAAAAAATAAAAAAGCATATAAACATATCAATCTATTTGTTCAATTGCTAGCCTCACGAACGCTCAATAATTAAGGATATATACTAATGTTAAACCTTCAATCATAAATCCATGGCTATAATTCAAATACGTATCCTGCGCGGCGATTGGCCCGCTAACAAGAGTTGCTAGGAGACAGGTCTGAAGTAGGTGTGGTTTTGAAATGTCTGTTTTCGGAGAGGAGAGGAGCGGAGAGGGAGGGGGGAAGAAGGGGGCTGGTCACAGACAGGCTGGCGGGGGAAATACCTGGCACTAATCCCAAATAAATAAATGAGACGCAGAGACAGGACATGGGTATTTTCTGTGTCTGGCCAGTCAACAAGAGAACGCCGAGTTAACCACCACAAACGGGCAGCCATATCAAGAACAAGGGGAGGCCCGGGCTGGTGGGAAACAATGTGACCACAATGAGGAACTAGATAGAGGGACACAGTGTTCTCCTGAAACTAGTGGTGGTGGGTGACTGGAGTTGTACTTCAGTGTTTTTAGATTGTGCAGTTTTTTCAGATTGTTTGAGTGACGAATACAGACTAGTAATAGTGGTGGTGGTGGTAGTTGGTAATAGTTAGTCAGAGCAGTTGTATTATTGGTGTGAAGTAATAATCTAACATCACAACAGACATACTCACAATGGAAAAAAATAACCTCAGGACTCAACTTAAAAATAGACACATTTGAAAAATAAAGTACAAAATGGGACAATTATTCAGAACTCAATATGCTCTAATTCTTTTTATTTCTTTTTTCCTGATGCCCCTCCTGCCTTTATTTTTCTACTTTTACTACCTTATGTTCTCTCTGGTCCAGCTTTTTTTTGGTGTTTCTTTTTATCCATCGTTGTTGTGTTGTTGCTCTGTTTTTGTTCTATGTTCAAATAAAAAATCAATTGCAAAAACGATATAGCCGGTTAGCAGATTAAACATGTAGTAATTATAACAGCAGTAATAAACATGGAAGCAGGGAAGCTACAGTTGAAAATGTCAACGTTATTCTTCGTTTTAAGTCCTGAGTACATTTAACTGAACACATTCACAGTTTAGTGCCCTAATAATATGTTTAATGTGAAGTAGCAATGCTTATCATTTTAGCATTCAGTTTCTTTTTTCATATTATACAGTAAAAGTATAGGATTAACAGAAATGATAGTAGGTGCAGTTGTAGAAAAGGTATATGTTTGTTATAACCTGACATATTTCCTCTTTTTTTGAGCAAAAATAAATAAACAAACAAACTAAACTACTCTTACTTTGGGTTTAGTTGTTGCTCCAATTCTATACCAACTTGCGCGTGTCTATGGTTGAAAAGTAATGAATTATTCACTTGAGGGATTGAGTGATTGAGCCGCTGAAAGGAAGAAAAACTTGGCAGAACTTTGTAAACATTGCCTGTAGTTACATGTTAGAGAGTGTGCATACTGTTGCAGGGGTTTTCTAAGAACGATTAGTTTTGAAATCTCTACCCTCCGGAGCAAGTAGCCGTTTTAATAGGTGTGTAGCCAAGTACGTTTTGTAAATACACCTCTACTTTTGTATTTGTTCCAGTTAAAGTTGTGGTCTTGAGTTGCAGTGGCGGTGGCCAATCAGCCCAGAAGCATCCTGTCTGTGCCTTTATCAAAAACAATTACTGATGTGCTTTTGCAGCCAATTTATTCGAGCGAAAAGTGGAGATGTGCTGAGTTTTTGAGTGCTTCTGGTTCTACTTGATATTTCTGGCAACTGCACCACTGCGCTGAAGTACTACAGCATGATGCATCCAGCAAACAGCAACACACAGACCCGTATTTTTTAATGGCATTCTGCAAGTGTTTTTATTTGTGATTCAATTAGTTGCTAAATGAACATGTAGAAAGAGAGTCATTTACTTATTCTATTCCATCTCTTCCACTAAACTGTTGCTTTTTAAAATGGAAAATTATTAAACAGCACAATTACACTTGTGGTCATAGTTATTATAGCTGTGAATCGTTCTACTTAAGTATTTTGGCAAGTACTACCTTTTCTAACTACTGCTTCTACATGACTGAACCCGTGTTGGCCAGTGGTCTCGTATTTAATCACAAAAATGACAGTTTTGTTGTTGTTGTTGTTGTTGTAGTCGTTCTGTACATATTTTCACACGTGTATGCAGGTAAACGTAAACACTATATGTCGGCTCAAGTGTATGTGAAAAGCCTGGAGTCAGGAAAATGTTGTAAAATGATCTTTGTGTGAACAGAAGGTGACGAGGACAGAGTGGGCTGGAAGTCCAGGCAGGAGGTGGGCCTTAGGAAATAACTGGAGCAGTGTCTCTCTCTTCCTCACTCTTTCGCTCTCTCTCCTTCTCTCTATTTGTCTCTCTCTCTTTTTTCTAACCCTCCTCTATCGCTCTCTTTGTTCTCACTCCTCTTCTGTCTTTTCTATCACCTTCTCCCTCATTCTTTTCCCCATCTACTCTACTCTACTCTACTTTACCGTCTCTCTCTCTCTCTCTTTCTTTCTTTCTTTTTGTTTGTATTACCTCTTTCTCTTTTTTCTTCCCATTCTCGCCCATCTTATCCCTCTATCATTTCTCACTCTTTTCTATCCACATCTGTCCCCCTCTTCTCTTTCCTTTTGTCTCTCTCTCCCTTCCTTTTCTTTCCCTTCTCTATCCTCCTCTGTCTTCTCCCCCTCCTCTCTCTTTCTCTTTCTCTTTGTCTCTCTCTCTCGCTCAAATACCCCTCTCTCTTTTTCTCTCGGTCAAACCCCCTGTTTCTTGGTCACCATCTCTCAACTCCCATTTCTGCTCTTCTCCTTTCTCTCTCTCTTTCTCTCTCTCCCTCTCTCGCTCCCCCTCTCTCTTTATTCCTGTTTCCTCTCCTTCTCTGTCTGTGAGATCCCAATCTTTCCTTCTCTCCCCTCTCTCCTCTCCCTCTTCCTTCTTTTCCGATCGCTCTCTTCTCTCCTTCTCTCTTTACCCCTGTTTCCTCTCTTATTCTCTTTCTCACGCTCTATCTCTGTGAACCCCCCTCTCTCTTTGCCATTATCTCCACTATCTCCTCTCCTTTTCTCTCATCTCATCTCTTTTACCCTACCACTCTCTCGCTCTCTTTATCCCAATCTCCTCTTTTACTCTCTGTCACATGTTTTTCTCTCCCTCTCTCTCACTCCTCTGTCTCTCTTCCTCTCTCTCTCTACCTCTCTCTTTCTCTCCCTCCCTCTCTCTCTCTCTCTCTGCAGGCAGGGCAGTGAGGAGGGCTCTTTGTGAGGAGCAGGAAATGAGGTTTGTGTTGTGATTAAAGCAGGTTTCTATGGGGATGCAGTGGGCCGTGTGCAAAGGGTGAAGGAGGGGGTGATGGGAGGAGAGAGGAGCGGGAGAGAGTGTTGAATTTCAAAGAAAACTCAACCTCCATCTCCGCTCTCCCTCCTCCACTCCCTCCTGAACCACACACCATCCTTTATCTCCATAATCTGTGTTCATAGCCTCACAGTTAAGAATGAACGAAGGATCAGCAAAAAACCAACAAAGTCCCCGGTCGATTGGTCAACAATTTCATTGTAACATGTTTGCATTCTTCAGTTCATGGGTTTCAGTTTTCTGTTCATATTAGTGTCATTTTGAGGACATTTGACAATTCAGTTTAAATGTTTTATTGCTATGGCGTAGAGATGTAACAATATGTAAACTTCAGTGCAATTTCATCACAATGTTCATTTAACGGTGCAATATCTATTATATTTCTTTTTACAATGCCTTGACAAGCCTTTGGGGTGAATCATTTCTGTAATATTCCAAATTATGAATTTAAAAGTGCTTAATAACAGTTATTTCTTAATGTTCTGCACTGAAATGGAGCAAAGGATCATGGTCTATGTAGTCCCCTCTGTTTTCTAGCTGCTGCTGCTGCAACAAAACAATGTATTTAAGAAAAGGAGCTTGTAATTGAATATATTGTAATAGTCCACGGTACAATATCACGATACTTACATACAATTGTAATCAAAATACATTTTATTTGACCAATTTACCTTGTTAAATATCTTAATCTACTTTGTTAAATGTTATCAGGAAATACAAATACTTATTGCTTACTTAAATGTACTAACATTTACAGTATGCCTTTCTAAAAATAGGTAGTTCGCATACTGACAATAGTAGTAGTAGTAGTAGTAGTTGTTGTTGTTGTTGTTGTTGTAGTTGTAGTAGTAATAGTTGTATGAGACTGTTATATGCAACATTTTGAGGACTTTTCCTCCATTTAAATGATGTCATATTTAGTTTTGTTAAATTGTTAATTGCTGTGGAAATGAGCTCTAATATTTCATCATTCTGAAACCCATGGATAAAAATTATGGAAACTGTGAACGATAATATGGGTCAGTATAGTAGATTTGTGGCCTTTGAAACTATGATATATATAGATATTATGCAAATTAAGGTCCTAAAGGCAAGGTATTCCCTGTACAGAAAGCTGACCCACCTTATAATGCCCCTGGGGTAGACTGTCAGGAGTGTGGGACGACTGCAATGCATTTCCAGACAAAAGATTTGACAAAAATCATCAACTTCACATAACATTTTCTCAGAAATGAGAAAAAACATGAAAACTTGAGACAGTCTGACATTTCTAGACTGATAAAGACTTGTTTTTCAAATCGGTCGCTGGCTGAACTTGTTTGTCAATTTGCTGTTCAGCCTGGGGAACATTTGGCCTAATGGTTAAAGTGTGTGACCTCAAATTTCCTGTATGTTCTTGAGAAAACCTAAATCAAAATAAAGCCTATCCACCAATTCATACATTGATTTAATCTCTCACGTAAAATTTTTGTGAAAGCATGTATCAAACTGCATTATTTGTGCTTGTTATTTCCATTGAACGCTCTTTGATATTTTATACATTTGTATTTTCCTTTTACCTTCGCAGTCAGAGTTTTAAAGCATTTATTCTTGTGGCAAATTGAGGTTCTTTTTGTAAATCTAATAGCAATTATGTGGCATTCTCAAGACTGGGAACTGAACAGGGTTAGAGAAAGTACATTCATCAGATGAATGCAACAGCACTCTCTAAAGAAATCTCTAAAGAAGCCAGTATGATCTCATGTCAACATTTGAGTGTAATTAGTCTGGGTATTCTGTTCAAAAAGTATTTTCAAGCTTTTAAAGTAAATGCAGCAGCTGAAATGTAGGTAGTTTTTTTTAAAAAATCAATTAAAACTTTATGTTTGCCTAACCATTGTATATAAAGAAGCAACACATATACGCAGAAGTTAGACAGTATAAGTATTGTTCAGGCATATATTTGCTTTGTTTTTTTTAGCTTATTGTTATCAGCCTTATAGTTACAGCAAAGGAAGATATTTTGAACTGACCACCATGACTAACATAACACAAAAACTGCACTAAATTTGACCACTTCTCTCGTATAGGGGTTTGTCAGCTCTGTCTAAAAATCCTTTATGAAGATGTTTATTATATACACGCTTTTCTTATTTTGAGCAGCGCACTGTCGGGGCACTTTTAGCAAATTTATGATATATTTTGGAGTTATAGAGCCAAAATCTGCCCTACATATTGGTCATTGGCTGCTCTTGATCAAAAAAAAATCAGCATAACAAACTATCTGTCAATCTCTAGACGAAATCATGTCTAAACCAAAGCCCAATGTCTTGTATTTTAAAAAGGATTACTTTACAACTAAGCATAGCGTAATAGGCCTTATCACTCCAGTTCACTGTCGTTGTAAATGTTCTTGCCTAGAATAAAATGGTGGCATCAGTTTGCCCTTTGAAATCCAAATATAGAAACATGCTTTGTTAATTGTTCCAGACAGCTGAGGATAGATTATAAAAATATATTTCCGAAAATAAGTTCTCCATCCTGACTTTCTCTTTAGTGCCGAGGAAATACAGAGCAGCTCCAGGATGTTTGGACAAGATGACTTTTGGACCACTTCTAGTCGACAAAATCAAAGTTTGCTCAAAGTTCAAGAATTCAAGTGGTTATGTTCTCAACAAAACATGTCCACGGTTTCAGATGTCGCTAGTCACTTCCAAATGACAACCTTTGGCTATCAGTAAGGAAAGACAGTTGTATAGATCAATTTCTTATTATCTTTATACTTTGGAAAACTGACTAAACAGAAGTAAATGTAACCGAGAATGATTCAATCAAAGCAAAACAACAAATTAGTCATAAGTAGTGTGAAAATCAATACTCTTAACTTCTATTAGTTTTATAGTACTCACTTTATTCTTCTAACATATCTGATTAATATCCATTGCGTCAATCATTTGGTCATGGTTTGATTCAGACAATAACATCATAGTGCCACACATATAGTACAGAAGCAAAGTGACATTAAGCAACATTTATTCAAAGTTGTCCAAAGCCAAAACTACACAAGGCATCTAGAAAGAACACCACTTGTTTCCATCTCCCCCTACTCCACTGCGACACACGCAACTCATTTAGCTGACCATTGTTCTTTGTTCATTGTGAGCAGAGCTTCCATAGGCATTCATTACCAACTCAATGTAAATAGATGCCTTGTTAAATACCTCATTGCTGCACGGGTTCAGTTCAAATGGTTAACTGTCTCATATCTAACATTGTGTGAGGAGAGGAGAACCTGTCAAATGTACAAAATGGCCACCTCACCCGCTCGCACTAATTAACTTTTTTCATCAACACCAGAAATTTCACTCATTTCCTATTCCATTGCTTATTCACACGATTTCTGGCCCTGCTACTATGGGCCCGTGGCAGGATACACCTTGAACAATGATCTAATACAATTATACCATTTTTACAATCCAGGCCAATTTGAGTTTGGACAAGCTTTAAATGTCGTATCTTCAAACAGTCCAAGTAACCATACTGAAAGCATTCATTTTAATTCATTAATTTTAGAAAACATTGTCACTGGGCTTGGATCCAGTAATTGTTGCCAGAAGCTCCTGAGTCCCAGCATGCCAGGCGAGAATTACAAAAGCATGTGCTGCCCCCCACCTTTCCCTCTGAGAATTGCACTTAACAACAGTGAAGCAGAGCCAGGGATAGATGCTTGCACCAGGAGAAGACTGTAGTCAAAGCCAGATGGTGAGTCCCACTTCAAAAGGACAGCTGCCTACCAGACACACTCAAGAATCTTTATGGTCCCAAACGTAATTACCAACAACTACAAGCAAACCGCGCTAAGATATAAAAGGGAATTTGTGAATGGAAGATTGTAAAAGAGGTGATAAAAGAGATTTTACAATGTTTCCAACTTGTACTATTTTAACTGAGGCCGTGCAGTACGGCGCAGGAAATGTAAGCAAGGAAAATAAAATAGCCTTCACTGTTTTCAGAATAAGAATTACTTTATTTATCTCAGAGAAAAACATTACATTATTCAATATTAAACTGTTTAGTTTACTTCTGTATGTCAAAATTGTTTATCTTTCTACACCTTATCAAACATGCTGATATATTTTAAAAATTGGCCATGTTTAATTCATACTTTAACGTTTAATAAAAATATAATTTTATTATTTTGGTCACTTCAAGATCTCACCAGTGACAAATTTGTAACAATTATTGTGGACATTTATCCACAATAAATGTTGTATAAATGTTTTACATTGGACCTGAAATGTAATTGTTTTGTTCCAGAGTTATGAACTATAAGTAAAAATTGCGGCGATAATTATACAGTTTTCCACAGCATTCTCAAACAAAACACACAAAAATTAACAAACTAAAACTTTGTCCTTAGTCCACAACAACATATTTTCCTGAGATGAATGATGGGTCAAGGGCCAGATTTATTCACTTTGAAGGCCGGATTTGGTCCCCGGGCCTTATGTACCCTGCTGCAGGGGGTCCTCCAGGGAACGCTGTCTGCTGCTGCTCTGCAAACTGGTCTTGGAGTTTTTTCTTTCCATTTGTCCAGATGAAATGTCTTTTTGCATGACCTACAATTGCATAAGTCACAATGATAAAATACTTTGATTGTTTGACAGAAGTTGACACAGACATGTAGATTAGACGGGTATAATTATTATGCGAGCAGCGTATTGAATCCTAGATACTGTTTGCGTTGTATGGGATCTAACTTGTACAATAGTAATAAAGATATTGATGTTAGTTTGTGTATTTAATAGACATTTTTGAGACCTGGCATCATCTTCATATGCTTTTTGTGGGAGCAATTATGGGAATCTGAGTTATAAAAATTGACATCAAACTGAGGTTCACTGACCCAGTCTATGCCATATCATTGTAGACTTGATGCATACCTCATTTATAATTCTCCTCCTCAGTTCTCCTTTGGACAGAGGCCTTTCCTCATTTTCAGTGATGTTAAGCTCTTCAGTGTTGTAGTTGACACTGTGGAGCACAAAAGGTATAATTAATCAGTGATAGTTAGGTAGATAGATACATTCAGTGGCACAAGAGGAAAATGTGTCCTTAATAAGAACCTGTTGATGGTGGTCTGAGCAGCATCGACATCCTGAAGTATAACTGGATTCTGGCCAAGAAGAAATTTAGCCAAGTCCTTGGGACTGTAATCCTTTTCCAAGTCCTGATGCGAATAACATGTTCAAAAACAGAAGCAATTATTTTGCGTAGGCAGTTTGGTGTAGGTTATTTTAAGAGAATTCATTTAAAATACATACATTGAATTGCCCGTTCTTGGCACGCGGCGCATCCAAGTGGAACCCTTTCCCCAAAGTTTTGTATCCCACCCGGACAGTTTAAAACAACGGACCTCATTGCATTTTGTGGTCGTAAACAAGACCAAACATGGTCCAAACAGCGGTGCAAGCTGTTACTGCCACTCAATCTAAAGGCATAGCTTTTTCTGTCCTTGAATGGCCTAAACCTCGAAGAGGAAGCTTTACACTGCAGCAAACACTCCACAAAACGTGAAGGACTCCGGTAAGTAGATGGAAAAACGCAGTGCTCTGTAAAACTGGTTAATGCTAAATTATGTGGTTAAAGCGCGGGTTCTTGTCTAGCTGATTATGTACACTCAACGTAAAATGCACACGGAACGTTATTGGATTAGGGTTGAAACTTAGTAGAAATGCGTTATTGTGCTTGACCTGTATTGCGTTAAAATATATATAAATGTAGCTATTAAAAGTTTGGTTATATTTTAATTAAATATACAACCCAGAACAAAAATAATGCTAAAATCTACTTGCAATGTAGCCTTCTAGAAAATAAGAGCTAAATTATTTTGTCAAAGTCAAAATGTTGATGCTTAAAGGATGCTTAAACAACTAATATTTACACGTTTAGCTGAAATGGTAAAACTCTAGAATGTTTAAATTACGAAATTGATTGCGATGGTTAACTTGGATTCTAATTATTTTAATATGAATGGGTAAAAACATTACTGGGTCAGTAAGATGACTTGTCTTAGCTTTTCTTTTGACATGTATATTAACAATTACCTTTTGTGTTCTGTTTGAGGGGGTTTACATCAATGATCAATGAATAAGCAGTGGAATTATTACCAGTGACGGACTCCAAGAAAATAGAGTCTACTTCCCTGCTGCAATCAAGATGTCTGACTCCCTGGTGCTGGTGCAACTAAAGACCAACAGAAACATGGCCAAGCGCCAGTTTTCACGCTTGGCCAATAATGTGCTAAGAATGTACACCGTGATGTCTGAAGAGGAACTCAAAGACAGTTTTAAAACACTAATAATAGAAGCGAATAAAGTGTTTGAAGCCAATGATGATGTGGAAGACCAGTATGTTCTGGAATCGCAGCGAGGGGGAGATGTGCTCTCTGAGCTGCACAGTGCAGATTTGGAGAAAACAAAAAGTGAGTGTGAAAATAGACTAGATGAACTGAAAGATTTAATTTTGACTACTCTCTGGGCTAAATATGGAGAGGAGGAGCTAAATATGGTAGTGGAAACAGCAGAGTCTGAGGCAGAGCGTGTTGGAGCCATTCAACCCAATGAAGATGAAGAAGGTTATGATTTCATGGTAAAACACCTGGGGACGCTGGTTGGAAGAGCTAAAGCTCTTCACACAAAATGGAAGTGCTGGGCCCCTTCCACAGTGCAGAAGAACCTCCAGTCTCGTGTGAGTGACCTGGAACGAGCGCTTCTAAAGCTAACTTCAAGGAAATCACAGTTCATTCAAGTCAGAGTCAAAGACCGGCAAAGCTCCACCACCACTGATGACAGTGCAATACCAGCCGTAAAACTGAACGCAAACTCGTTGGCCAAGTTTCCTGGCACCAAATGTGACTTCCAGCTCTGGAAGAAGGACTGGAAGAAAAAGCAGGAACAAGGGGCAAGAGAAGTTAAAAAGCGTCAACTACTCAACAGCATAGATGACTCAACAGTAAGAGATCTTCACTTGTCAACCTGTAACACTGCTGATGACATTTTCAGAGTCCTTGATAATCATTTTGGCAACAAGACCTCTGTCGCAATAGAGATTGTAGAGAAACTCCAGAAACTACCACCTGTTGTCAGTAATAATCCAAGAAAAGTAATTGAACTGATCCGGTCAGTGGAAAAAGCCTCATTAGAACTGAGCAACCTCGGTGAAACTGCTGCCCTGAAAAATCCACTTGTGATAAAGTCAATAGAGGGCAAACTATCAGAAGCTATGAAAAAGGAGTGGCTTCTCTACACAGCTGAGAATGGTGACAAGCAAGACGAGCGCTTTGACATCCTTCTAACTTTCCTGAGAAGTCAAAAAGACATTTATGAACAGCTGAGAGACAAAGATTCTGACTCAAAGCAAAATGGAACCACAATGTCATCCAGTCTTTCCCCAGGGTGTGTCGTCTGTGGAGAAAGCAAGCACAGTCAAAGATTGTATTTCTGCAAACGATTCCAAGTACTCAAGTTAACAGAGAAAAAAGATGCTGTTGAAAAATTGGGGGCCTGTGTAAAGTGCCTAGAGCTCCACAGTGAACTTGACGATTGCAAAGAAGAATTCTTCTGCAGAAGACCAGAATGCAGCAGAAACAACGAGCATCACTTCCTCCTGTGTCCCAGACCCTCGCCAAAGAGCAGGGTCATTGCAGTGGGAAGTGACCATCATAGGAGCTACACACAAGCACAGCAAGATTTTGTTAAAAAACTCCACCCAGGACTTTCTAAAGAATGTCGCCGTGTTTTCAGTAATTCCGTGACCAAAACTTCCCATGCACCTAGCAATCAGTCTGCTGGTGAAGGATTTGAAGGAGTTGCCCGTCATCATGATGCTGCTCAAGGCAACAGCCAGCGATGGGTAAAAGATTGGCACACTCAGCGACCGAGCTTCAGATACAAATCACACCAGTCACAGTCCAGCCAAAAAACTCAACCTCAAAAGTGAAAACGTCACATTCACGGTCGTCGGAAGTGTATCCCAGCTTTGCCTCCTGAGAATCCGGGTGGTACATAATTCAAACCACTGCTGTGGACTAAAAAAGATGCAAGAATCCATAAGCATGTGTTTGTAGAGAATGTTTCAGCCAAGTACAAGATATTCTGCCAACTTTGTATGTGATGGTACAACCTAGGGAAATATCCATGGTAACAGTTTGCTAATAATGCTAGATAGGTTATGGTTAAAATTAACTATATTAGATGAAGAACTTCTTTTGCAAAATTATTTAATAATTAGATTTTTGATTTGACTAAAAATGTGTTACTGATGAGATGATTAAAACTTGAACTGTTATGGGTTTCTAAGTAACTGAGGGGTTAAACATACTCTTAACAAAAACCTGCCTTATTTAAAATGTATGTACATTTGACATCCATATTTACATTTGCCTTCATGTAGTTTCAACTGCCCACCAATTACTTAAATAAAAATAAAAAAGTTTGGTGATTGGAGTCAATTAATTTAAAGTTTTTGCGCAGAATGTTACACAGTATGGCATTTAATTTATTTCCTCTAGTCCGGAAATACGTAGCCTTTTTAGCCTTGTCATGAGGAATAGTTTCTCAAATACTATTCATATGGTTGAACTGAGGGGGCTTACTAAACACAATTGCTAAAAGCTAAAAACCTACTTGACCTTCAAAACCGAGCCCAAAGAGCAGTCACAATGTTATACTATAATTAGACAAGAATGACCTTTGGCCTCGTGGCCCGTCATTACCTTGGACTGAAGATATGCCCGTACAGTGAGCATCTCGTTGGTTTTTTGCTCAATCAGTCTCAAATAGGACATGATGTTGTTGTCGTTGATCTCTGTTGATGAGCCTAAAATGTCTTCTATCATAGATTGGTCGCACTCTAGTTGAATGAATATGTTGCTGACCGCTGTAACATTGGACAATACATTTCAGTGCAGTATGGAAAGAAGTTGGTTCCATTTTCCTATTCATTCAAAGTAGAGGTTATTACAAACTTGACAAACCTGTTTTAACGAGATCCAGTGTTTTGCTTTCGTTGTCTGCTTGGGTTTCACACTCTTCAGCTTGAGATAAAATGTCCTTTTGTTGGTCATCGATTTCCTTAACCAGCAAACCATGATTCTCCTCCTGCAACAGACCCTCCACTCGGAATTGTTCCATCTCCTCTTTAATCTAAAACAATACAAATAATACATGACATTAAGTCCATTTAGTTATTTATTTATTTCATTTCAAAACACAATAAGTCTTACCTGGTGGATCTGTTCCCTCAGAACTTCAGCTTCCTTATTTTGCTCATTTACAAAATTGAAGAGTGCAAAGTTCCTGTCTTCAACTTTAATAAGGAATTGACAATTAGGAACACTGAATATTCTTTGTTATAATAAAACCTAAACAAAGTTATTTTTAAATTATTGTTCACATCTCAGAAAACACCATATTTCCATAATGTTCATGCTGTATCATTATTTGCTTTGGGGCTAATATGAAATCTGACTATCGTGATATAATTGCGCTTTTCTTCTCAGTGGCAGGAGAAGCTTATTGCTATCACTTACGCCCAAAGCAACGTAAGGAAAAAGTTTGTGTAAATCACGGCAGTTTTATTGTCAGTTATGGTTATCACGAATGGCGTCTAGTTCATCATTGCTCCTTTACCTTGAAGGAACTTGGCCACCATCACTTCCAGGTCGTCTTCTCCCGTAACTTTCTGAATCCTTTCAAACACTTCCTCCAGAGTTTCCAGTGACTCCTCCCCCAGCGAGTCCATCCTCCGCGCCTCCTTCACATCCGAAACTGTAATCAAGTCTTTATCAATAAACACTAACATCTCAACAAATCACACAAATGAAATATTAACTAAAACAAATACAAAAATCCCAAGTTTGTTGAGGTCAAAACGTTTACTTACTACTCATTATCTAATTAATAATAATACTCTTTTGATTTGCTTTTTGTGTATTTGTTTTGATCTTTCTACCCTGTTTGTGGTCTCCGTCGCTGGGCCGGTCATTGCACTTGGTGGTCATGAACGATTTGTAATTCTGGTCGTGTGAAATCAGCCTCTCCAGCTCCTTCATCTCTGTGTTGTATTGAGCCAAGTCTTTAACCGTCTTCTCTTTCATCAGGGTCATTTTGGTCTGGGCCTCTACTCTGAAGTTTATGAACGTTCACATTATTTACACTCAAATAAGTTGGCATTAAAGCATTTTTCTACCTTTTTTACCTTGTGTCGTAAGCGGCTGTAGATTGGTTGATGACTTCCCCAATCTTTTTGCGAACTTCTTGAAGCTCCTTTTTAAAAAATGTGTTAAAAGTAACAGATTTATGAATAAGGCACTTGACCACTTGAGAAAAATAATCCCTTAATCTCACTTAAAGAATGTTACTTGAACGGGAAAAACTATTCAGCCACACATTTGTAGTAAAACAGTAAATATACATAGTTGTGAAACAGAAGTATTAGTAACCAAAATAGTAATTCATTGGTTTCAGTTTCCTGATTATAGTTGCTTTTTGAGGAATATAGACCATTCAAAAGCTCTAAAACCCTAGATATTTGCTTCCCCATTACGAATATTATTACTACTTCGATTGCTATAAATACTAGTACCTATCACCATTGTATTGTTCGAGAAAGAAAAGTGAAAGTACCAGTAGAATATTGTGTTTCTGTAGTTTTTTTTTTTTTTGCAAACCTTGTCCAATCTTTTATACAGCTGTTGGAAGCGAACTCTTTCGATGTGCAGGAGTTGCAGCTCTTCTCTCAGCTGTCTGTTCTTCGTCAGCTGTTCACTAAATCGAGCCAAAGCCTAGACAAGTATAAGGAAAAAATAATGGTAATATAATAAAACATTTCTCTCTGTTAAGTCTGTTGTGAATCAGGGCTGGTTGTAAAGACTCACTCGGTCCAGTTTGTTCTCTAAAGTGCGCATGGCTTTCTGAGATTTTCGGACCTCAGTCTTGAGTTTGTCTCCTCGGCTCACCTCTCTTCTCCTCAGCTCATCCATCTTCGATTCCATACCAGAGAGCTACAAAAACAGCCGTAATTATTATAAAAACTCTGTAGTCTTTTATCTCCTAAATTAAATGTGATTACATTTTAAATAAACTCTGTAATTTTTGGTTGAAAGGTTTCCAAAGTGGTCATCTGGGCTGTGTTTTTGATGTTTCGACTGCCATCGGGAAGTCATTTTAAATCTGAAAGTACTACTCTGAGAATTTAGAGATTAACTGCCTTGAGCTTTATTAGTCCTACGTCATACAGATTCAACATTTGTGGATTTTGGATATTTATTTTGCCTATGCCACAAGTGATACTGGGAACGCGATATAATTGTATATTTTATAATCTGAATATAACAATTTTCTTCAGAAACGCACATCAAAATTGATTTTATTTTTACACACATACTACAGCCATCACAAACTCATATTAGTTAGCAGTTCTCAATAAGCATATCATAATATGACCTCTTGTTCCAGTTGCATTTGGCTGTCCCTCTCTTTTTGGAAGTCCTCCTCGATGAGTTGAATCTGGTCCAGTAAAGTCCTGAGTTCCTGGGCCTCCTCCTGGTCCTGTTGCTGTCTGCTCAGGCTCTTACACACACCCAGTTTGCACCGCAGCTCCTCCTGCTCCTTCATCAGCTTCTCTATCTCCTGTCTACACACAAAAAGCACTTTTGACTCTGAAGCAAAATAAATGCAGTTATATGTATTCAAAGACATTCAAGGCTAGTGGTCAAGAAGACGCTGTAAAAAAGAATATAGCATCGAACATTGGAATATAGTATATTCATTCAGTGAAATTTCCTGTGTGAAAACAGGATCATGGACTTAGAATGGATGTTCTTATGAATGAATGTATGTTGATTTTAGAATGGTATTTCAACGATGTGGCCCCAAGTAATTGCCATTTCATTGATTTATGGTAATTTTTTCTATATTTACACTATTTTCTACCAACCTGCTCTGTGACTGCAGGTGTAAATTAGTATTCATGCTATAACCTGACCTCCACTGTAATATTAATAGTACCCTTAAAAACATGTAAGAATTCTGCATATACAGTTGCAGTAATGTTTACACTAAATGTAGGCAGAAAGTCTCAAATCATTTGTTACATAAATGTAGGAGCACCAGTAACTCCAATGTTTTGAAGTCTGTTTTTGATGACTGAACGTTACTCCCAGTTGAGCTGTGGGCAAAAAATAGCAGAGTCATTGAAAGAACGTAGTTTTGACATTTTGAGAGCTGAGGCTGCAACAGCACATCCTGTATTAGTTACTGAGCTGCAATCTTATTCTGAGTAGGGATGTCAAGATTATTAATATATTAATTGATAAATGTGATTTAGGTCACAATAAAATTATAAGGGCTAAAATATAAATCGTGGACAGCAAAAATAAGTCATTTCAGTTACTCAGTAGGTTAGTTATATACTCTAATTCAAACTTCTGATTACTTTATCAGGCTGTGCAGATATTACTTTTTTGTTCAGCAAGTTTTATTTCATAACACTAGTATGACGCTTGTCATTTAAACTTTTTAATGAAAGCAAATAAAGGATTTTACTGTTGTTTGGTTTTAGTCCCAATAATCATGAATTTGTGACGTTTCTTCTCACAATAATCGTAACATTGAAATTTGATATCATGACATCCCTTGCTCTGAGTAGTTTAGATGTATTTCTTGATAGGACCTGAATTATTAAATGTATAAATATCTTGTGCTAACAACATAAATGTAAATATTGTAATCTGGATAATGATTTGCTGAGCAGCAGTATGTCTTTTACAATTTTACACCGAGGTAATACTTCGATCATTCTTCTGCTGGAGTAATATTTATTGTATAAAGTATGTTGACCATTTATTTCATCATTGTTTCTAATGTGGTTCAAGATATATAGGAATGTATGCTTTGTGTTGTGATATTTCTGGACCAGTGAAGAAATGTATTTTGTGAGTGTGCTATTCTTACTCTTGTTTGCGGATCTGCTTGCGAGCTTGAATACTGTAAGACTGTCGGTCTCCATCCATGATTCTGAACTGTCTCTGCAGCTTGGCAATTTCTAACATAAAGGAAGTACTTGTAAATGTATTTTATTTGACACTTTACAAATATTAACATGATTATTATGATTATTATTAGCATTAGTAGCAGAAGTATTATTGTCCATTTAAGTAGCAGTACAGTTGTAGTATTGTGTTTTTCTTCACCTGAGGCATCCACATCCATCTCGCTGTCGTCTGTCCGGGTACTGATGGCGGACCTTCCTCGTGGCATGATTGACTCTGGTCTTGCGGTCTATACTTTTTCTTTTTGTTGAAATAATTTTATATAAAGGGCAAAATGAGAGCTGAGAATATTGTGCACGTCATACGTTTACTACCTAACTACTACCACTAGAGGTCAGACTAAAAGAAGGTTGAGTTTCAGTTCAATAAAGGGGGACTAATACAACTCTTAACATTCACAGCAGTTCCCTCATAGTAATAAAACTACTGCTTATACATTCCACAGCTATGATGAAAAACTAGGCAACAGCTTAATAAGTTTAACAAAATAAAACTACTTCCTTACTAGCTGCTGTAAAAACACACACTTGGCAATCAGCAGCATTCACGTTTCAAATATCTTATTATGTAGCATTAGCATCTGTTTATTTCTATAGAATTGGTGATGGTACATCAGAAACGTCTGTTACCATGAAAAGCTGCCGTGTTGTTGCTGGTGTGCTAAATGTACATAGAGTTGCCAAAACAATGTAAAAGGTTAACAAAAAGCCGCGGAACAACCTGGGCTGGGTAAAATACTGGTAAATACATTTGTCCATTGAGTGAATGCATTTATCAAACTAACGCTATAGTGTTAGAATACTTTTGAATGGACGCTAAGTTTAGTGTCCAACAGTTAGCATCTTAAAATTTCCATTAGTTTAACATTAGGCTAACTGCAAATTCTTTAAAAAGTATTCTGACTCTAGAGTGATAAATGTATTTATGTATTATGTTACCAGTTGTGGCTCAGCTGTTTTTCAGGATGTTCCATGACTTTTTTTGGCGACTTTTTACAATGTATTGGCCCCATGGTATCTTTAGTATCTCTATGGACGTTTAACTGTTCACACCAGCAACAAGCATGGCGGATTTAAATGGTAACGGTCATTTTCAGTCAGTTCCTATAGTTCCCACACGTTTAGTTCATATTGAAATTCTATTATTGTAAAATGCAATGCAATGTGCTTTATTAATGTGGGACGAATTCCCATACAATAATAAAAAGTACTAGTAACTAGTAAACTAATGCAACAAGTCTTACCTGCTTTCTGGACTGAAAAGCTTTGTTGTTAGCAACTGTTGCTATGTCACATGACTACTGCCCTGAATTTGGTCTGAGAGGAACCAAGTCTGTTCCCCTTTCCGCCTAACAATGTACAATAGGCTCCCTCAATCAGGACCCGTATAGAAAATTCTGGCTCTCATTGGGGCTTTCCTAAGTAAGTAAATAAAAAAAGAGATATCACTGAATCATATTTGTTTGGGTACAGTGTATTGAAAAGATGCACAAAGCTGATTTGTTAATGGGAGAACAACACACTTTTTGTTAACAATACAATACAATATAATAATTTCAACTGCACGCTACAGTAATCTATTATAGTGGTTCTTAACCGTAGCACCGGGGTCTTGTAGAGAGCCACTTTGGGGAAAATAGTATAATGCAGTTTCTATGTTAATGAGCTTCAATTTACTTTGCACTGAAAAGGTTGAGCCCCAAGGTCAAAGTTTAAGAACCCCTGTTGCATGTTTAACATGTGCTTCACTGAAAAGGTTAATGCACAGATTCGGCAGGTTCAGTCTCAGTTTTTGGCTGTGGCTCGTCCTGAGGAGGAGTGGGAGGGACTCCTTCCAGAACTGTGCAGAAATACTCTGCCTTATTGAGCTCAGGCTTCCTCACTATCAGATAGCACTCTGGGGAAAAATAAGCAGCCATCAGCCCAAAGTTACTGGAAAGAGAGAAGGAGACATGGACTATGGACTTCATCATGTCCTTCTGTCCAATGTAAATGGGGATGAAGGTGACCCAGATGACGCAGTAGATGAGGCAGGAGAAGGTGATGTCCCGGGACAGGTTGTACTGGTGCAGAGGCTTCACAGCCATGAAGGTGCACATGAAGGAGACCAGCGCCAGGACACGTTAAGCCCTGTAAACAGAGCGAAGCCTATCAGAGGCTCCACGGGGCACGTCAGGAACGCATGTACAAAGTTAATCTCCATTTTCTCCATGTAGACAGAGAGAGAAGGGCCCTCCTGCACAAACCAGCCACAGATGCCAGCCTGGCCACACAGCAGGACAGCACCAGGAGCCAGCTGCCTGGGCCCCTGATAGTGCGGAGGTGAGGAGCGCCCGCTCAGGGAACTCTGACACAAAGAAGACCTGGGAGGATGTGAATTTAGTGCTATAGATTAATAATGAATTCATTGATAATGACGGAGAGATGCAAGGTAAATGTTACAATTAACAAAAGTGGTCATATGCGTCCCTGTAGAGAGATAGAGGTGATGATGGACAGAGTCACTGTTTGCCAAATGGAGGTGAGCGGCAGCTGCAGACGACACACTGTGTCTGTAGGCTGTCCAGGAACAGCACCATGCTCAAGCACGCCCCATCAGGCTGAGGAGCGCCGTAAAGGCCATGGTCCCGCCTGAACCAGCACCAGCGGAGTGGTCCCGGCTGGTCTGAGGAACAGGAGCAGCACTGAGCTCTGGAAGAGCAGCAGCAGAGCTCCAGCTAACACCATCAGCACAGACTCCGTCCTATCCCACGACAGCACCTCAAAGGTGGGCTGTGTACAGGACGTGCTGCGGAGGGTGGACCACTTGCGTTTTGGACACTGTGTGCACTGGATGTCATCTGAATAGAGTGAATAGAGATATTATTATGTACCATCCCAACAGAAATGTACATGCTATGTTATGAGTCTTCACCGGGGCTGGCCTGGTAGGTCCCGGGCTGACAGTCGATACAGTCAAAGCAGCAGGAGTGGAACCCTTTGACTCTGCGCACTTGTCCAGGCTCACAGACCGCAGAACATGTCGACAGTGGCACCTGTTTATAGACAAATACAGAAAGCTGGACTGAACTCATCTACCACACCCATTACAGTAAGATACTTTTTGCACAATAGGTTTCCAAAAACTAGAACACTCCATCCTCATGTGAAGAGATGAATGCAACATTACCGTTGAATTCTCAGTGTGCCAAGTGAAGAGGGATTTGTCTATGGACAGATTACGCAGAAAACTCCCAACATTTTGAAGGTGTACATTTGAGTCATTCCAATTCCACTGAACCACTTGGTATCCAACATTTGGGTTTCCATCACTGTCGAATTGAAACGTCGTGCCATTTATGTCAATGGAAATATTCTTTAAAATTTGCATCAGCTGCAAAAACATAAAACAATATTTTAATCATTTACCATTAGTTACAATACTATTAAAAAAAGGAGTCGAGACCTCTGCTAACCCATTTGTCACAATCGTAGACATGCATGGGGTACAGGCTATTTTTCAAATCAAAAATTTTATTTGAGTATTTAAAAAGTATATTATGAACACTATATATAAACACTCTAGCATCTATGAACTATGATTTGGTCCACACCAAACAAGCATTTTGTCCTGTCCATTCCAAAAGTACTGTTAGCATATCCCTTTTCACACACAAGAAAAAACCATATCAAATACTATCAGTCAAAATTACCTTCCATGGATAGACCTTGGTTGTACCTCGTTTCCAGTCACACCGAGTCTTATTACAGTGAAGAAGTTTATGTAATGCCTCTGCCACACTGTACACCGCAGCATAGACACTGAAAGCCTGTCGTTTGACCCCAGAATCCTCCATGATGCTTATATTTGCAAGAGAGAGATTCCAGCATTGGGGACAGGGCTCACTTGGATTGTTGCTTTTGCTGCTGTTCTCTGGTGGTTGCCTTGAGGTTTGTATTTCTTCTCTGATTTTAGTAAAAAGCACTCGTGTGTATTCAGTGAGATAGGGCATGTCCTGAGTCTTGTCTGTGAATCCAATGATTGTACCAATGGTTTTCATTTCGGCGATAGAGGTGAGTTTCCTGCTGTTAGTCCAAGATGTGCTGCCGATCCACACACATGTCAAATTTTGCTTCATGACCTGTGATAGGGAATTCGTGTTATTATCATTAGTATTCATTTTGTTCAAGGATTTTTTTGGCCTGTATGCTTTATTAGACAGGACAGTGTAGTTTGAAACGGGGGAATCGATCTCACAACACTGAGGCCAGCCGCACAATATCTGGCATATGTGCTGCTGCTTAGGCCACTTGACCACCAGGCAGCACAGGAATTTATATTTATGGACTATCATTACTTTGATATTGATTTTGCTTTAAAAGTGGAAGAGGACTGGGTTCCGCGCATGTCTCCCTCATCAAGAAGTTCTGCTGCAAATATTTCGTTTTTACTCTTAAGGCAGATATTTCATTTCAGGCAAATGAAGAAACATATTGTTCAGGAACAAAAAATGTATTCCTGTGCTACGTAGGAACCTGAATCTTGTAAGGAAAGTGGCCAATCCCTGATTCATGTTTCACGAATGCTGACTACAAAGCTAAAAACTCTTTTGACTCAGATCAGCTGAGTTTAAATATTAGAAATACATCATCTTATTTTGTGTTGCACTGTATTATACCAGAACAAGGTTGCCATGAGACTAGTAAACCAAATGTATGATCTTACTTTTTTGAAAAATGCAAGAGCCGGTTCGACCAAAGAGAACACCACGATGACGCTGACGTTGGTTGTTTTAATGTTGCTGATGATGATGTCTATGGTTGGTCCTGGATCAGTGTAGACTGGGATCAGGCCCTGGTAGGCCACACACACGGAGCTCTTCTCTGCCAGTTTGGAGAACTCCTGCATCCCCATCTGCCCATACTCTTCCTCACTGCCAATCACTGCCACCCAGTTCCACTTGAACTCCTGTATCAGCAGCACCATCACCTCCACCTGCCACTTGTCACTGGGCACCGTGCGGAAGAACGAGGGGTACGTAGTTTTGTTTTTTTCACTGAACTTGTCACTCGTAGCGCCATAGCTGATCTAGGAAAGAATGTATATGTAATTGTTTCTGCAGTTCTGTTATTGAAATGAATACAATTTATCTTTAAACTTAAATGCTAAAACAATGTGTGTGATGTGGATTTAACTTTACTGAATGTTTTATTGATGGTTTTATTTACATTTTATGTTGATATTCTGTACTTGTTTTATGTGTTTTGTGAAAGGGTGCTCTTGAAAAAGAGAGCTTCTCTCATTGAGGTCTCCCCTTGTATATAATACATTTTAAAATATTTTAAAAACAGAAAAGATGTCTGAAAGTTAGGATGAAGATCAAGTTTGATTGTCCATTTGTGATGACAATATGAATACATCCAATCTACAGCTCGTATGGGGCGCTTGTGTTGGGACCTGTTAAAAGATGTCAAGGAATGTTTTTCCACACTAAGATAGTTCAGACTAAGTATAAGTTTGAGTTGAAACATGTCATTTGTCCAAACTTGGTCTGTAACTTTAATCAAATGTAATTCACTGTGAATCTGTATTTGCGTTATCGTACGATATGATGAGTTTATTTCGGTTGGGTTAAAACAAATATCTCTATCATTTCTTTACATAAAAAGATCAACCGAAAAGGTGTTGGCTGGACACAGCTTATTACGCCTTCCCTTTTTACAGCGTCTACCAGATACTTGATACATTATACAAAAAGAAAAGAAATATAATATTTCTTTTATTTATATATATATATATATAATATATATTATATATATACACTATATATACACATATATACACTATATATATATATATATATATATATATATATATATAGTGTATATATATATATATATATAGTGTATATATATATATATAGTGTATGTATATATATATATAGTGTATATATATATATATATAGTGTATATATATATATATATATAGTGTATATATGTGTATATATATGTGTATATATGTATATATATATATATAGTGTATATATGTGTATATATATGTGTATATATGTGTATATATGTGTGTGTATATATATGTGTGTGTGTATATATATATATATATGTATAGAATGTGTATGTGTGTGTGTATATATATGTATGTATATGTGTGTGTGTATATATATATATATATTGTGTGTGTGTGTATATATATATAATATATATATTTTTTTTTTTTCAGATTTCACAAATACATTATTAAAGTTCCTTCTTATATATATCCTTGATAAATCATTGACTTGAACAGTTTTTAAAAATAGAATTTCTCTTCATAAGTTCATCTGTTAGACCATTCCACAAGTTGACCCCTTGAACAGAAAAACTATTCTTTTTTACATTTGTTCTAACCAATTGTTTTTTAAACTTTTGCTTTGCACTTTGATCATATTTAACTTCCTTAATTTCAAACAAACACAATATTTTTGCAGGCACAATTTTTTGTCTAACTTTATCCATGAACAATGCTGTATTAAGATTGACTAGATCGTGGAATTTTAGCGCTCTAAATTTGAGAAATATTCGTTTTGTCGATTCCTGATATGCGGAATGATTGACAACCCTAACAGCTTCTTTTTGCAAAATAAAAAATTTATTTGTATTTATCTTGTAGCTATGTCCCAAATTTCAATGCAGTATGCCATATATGGCATATATTAGCAGAGAACAATATAAAGTATACATTGGACATACTGTACCTGTGGCATAAGAAAGAATCCCAGTAGTTTACCAATAACAGAGACCATCTCTGAGCTGTAGGGGCCGATGACAGCAGAGATGCTGGTGTCATAGTCTGTGTAGTTACACTCCACAGACAGTTCCTCTGTCGACCTGTTTGTCAGGAAGGACAGCGTGGGCTGGACGATAACTGCCGGCTGTCTACATGTGTTGTATATTTTATAACCTAATGTAACTCCAGGCAGAAGTGCTGGATTGGCATTTACTTCGTCTATGGCGTACTTCATCACTATGGATAGACCAAGTCCGAACCAATCCAAACTGTAACAAAAATAAATGAGAAAATAGAACTATAAAATACAGTGTAAGACTGCAAACAAATATTGATTCATGTTTCACCATATTTACTTGCACTGTATTTGATTGGGTACGAAACTACTATGAAATTGTTAATATAATGTTTTTGTTGCAATCAGAGATGAACAGATTGCCCATCGTGCCCCAGCAGCGCTGGTACCACCTCTGTGTGTGACTGAGAAGTGAATTAGCAAAACGCAATTGTTACGTGACTTGTGTGTTTGAAGCTGGATATAGTTTTTACCTTGCACATGTGACCTTGTCCGGCTGGGTCCGTTCACTTAGGTTGCTGGTCAGCAGGCTGATAGGAAATAGCCCTCCAAGCATAATATCTCCCGACAAATTGAACAGATTGGTGGGAATATCCTTAAACCATTCATTTGAACTTAAACTATGACTCTGGCTCAGTACACAACATAAGACAAGAAGCTTGAAAGATGTTGACGCCATTGTTGAACCAATGAGACTCAAAAGGACAGTATTGATACAACAGAAATATACTGGGATGTTATGCAAAGTTGCTTCGAAGCCAGTTGGTGTGTTAGGTCCCTCCTTTTTCTTTCTCCTAATGGTGTGAATCCACTACCAGTTGTCTCTAATGTACCGTGGAAATTCCCTGCATTGACTTCCTTACCAGAAAAAATAAGTACATCATTTTCCTTAACGTTTGTGCTCTTTTAATTGGACAAAACTAATATTGAGAAGACAAAATAAACCTATGAATAGTTTAAGTTTCTTGTTTAGTATTTTCTTTCATTTCATTCATAAAAAAATCAAGCATAGGAGATAACTACCGGAACATTGAATCTGTGTGTGAGGCATGAAAATACAAGTCATAATGTCCAGTCAGTAATGGGAACATGTGTAAGTATAACAAGTATGGCTACACAAAAATGGCTAATTTGTCAGGTAAGTGCTACAGACATAAAACATGCAATAGAACTAGTGATTTAGGCAACCATTTTAAAAAGGAAAAGATCTATGAACAAGACAACTCAATGGTTGCTACTAATGTAGTGTGTTGTGCATAATGTCGGTGACACTTCAGATGTTATGCTTTGTGTGCTCCTGCTGAGTTGGTGGCATTCATCTTTCCGGAACATTTTACTCTAATTTGTTTGTGGGTTTCTCTTTGCCTAAACCAGGTTGTGCCAGAAGATGAGCACATCATTTTGAACTGGCTAGCTCTTCATGTTGCTTTGGTATAATGTGTAAACTTGAACAATTTTCTCAACCAATTCCCAGAAATGTATCAATAGTATATTCTTGAGTTTCGGACTTATGAGAAATTTGGACCGTTGCCTGGTGTTTCAAGTGATTCAAGCAATTAGCAATTCACAATTTAGAAAAAGTAATTGAATGGTGAAAAAGTCCACAAAGTGTTGCATAAAACAGGAAGCTGAAACCCATAGTGGCTTCCAAGGCTTGCGTTCCCTTACAGAGAAAGGAGTTTAAGACACTATTTACTTCACCTAAATAAAAATGTGTTGACTTTTTGTTTTGAACTTATGAGCCATATTTTCTTTTAGTGTACAATATATACATTATTGAATTATGTTTAAAGAAAGCTTCATAGGGAATAGAGGCACTTTTTCCTTTGCAAATACAAAATAATAACAGAAATCATATTTTGTATGCTGTTGATGGCATGTGTAGCTAAACACATTAAGGAAACTAAACTTACTGTTCACTGCATGTGATGATTTTGAATATCAGTCTGAATTGAGTATATTTTCCCATAAAACCCAAAACAAATACATACATAGTGTATCTTTTCTATTTCCTTATATTAAAATTTTCTATTTGCATAGTATTATACTCATTACATTTAGATAACTTGAAAAGTATTCTGCCTGCGGCAAATGCAAATTCCCAGGGATGTTGGCTGTCACAGCAGAGGCAGGTTTATTGTGGTTTCCAACAGCGGCAAAACCTCTCACACAATCATTTGGATACACAACACAACACAACACTATAGTCTTACAATAACATGCATTTACTGTTTTCTTGCTGGTTTATCTTGAGTTGAGGACAAAATATATTGACAATAACAACCACTTCATAATGGACTTCATAATGGACAAACATTTGACTTATTTCATCAACTGAATTATATTGGGCCAATGCACCTGCCAAAGCACATTTCGAGAATTTGAACACAGACTGTTGATTTATCGTAAACTTGACATATTGTTATTGTTTTGTCACACAATCTAATCTAGCTACTTTTATATAGCAAAACAAGCTTACTGCACAGATTCAGTCTCAGTTTTTGGCTGTGGCTCGTCCTGAGGAGGAGTGGGAGGGACTCCTTCCAGAACTGTGCAGAAATACTCTGCCTTATTGAGCTCAGGCTTCCTCACTATCAGATAGCACTTGGGGAAAAAATAAGCAGCCATCAGCCCAAAGTTACTGGAAAGAGAGAAGGAAGACATGGACTATGGACTTCATCAAGTCTTTCTGTCCAATGTAAATGGGGATGAAGTGACCCAGATGACGCAGTAGATGAGGCAGGAGAAGGTGATGTCCCGGGACAGGTTGTACTGGTGCAGAGGCTTCACAGCCATGAAGGTGCACATGAAGGAGACCAGCGCCAGGACCACGTTAAAGCCCTGTAACACAGAGCGAAGCCTATCAGAGGCTCCACGGCGGCACGTCAGGAACGCATGTACAAAAGTTAATCTCCATTTTCTCCATGTAGACAGAGAGAGAAGGGCCCTCCTGCACAAACCAGCCACAGATGCCAGCCTGAGCCACACAGCAGGACAGCACCAGGAGCCAGCTGCCTGGGCCCTGATAGTGCGGAGGTGAGGAGCGGCCCGCTCAGGGAACTCTGACACAAAGAAGACCTGGGAGGATGTGAATTTAGTGCTATAGATTAATAATGAATTCATTGATAATGACGGAGAGATTCATGGTAAATGTTACAATTACAAAAAGTGGTCATATGCGTCACCTGTAGAGAGAAGAGGTGATGATGGACAGAGTCACTGTTTGCCAAATGAGTGAGCGGCAGCTGCAGACGACACACTGTGTCTGTAGGCTGTCCCAGGAACAGCACCATGCTCAAGCACGCCCCCATCAGGCTGAGGAGCGCCGTAAAGGCCATGGTCCGCCTGAAGCCAGCACCAGCGGAGTGGTCCCCGGTGTCTGAGGAACAGGAGCAGCACTGAGCTCTGGAAGAGCAGCAGCAGAGCTCCAGCTAACACCATCAGCACAGACTCCGTCCTATCCCACGACAGCACCTCAAAGGTGGGCTGAGTACAGGACTTGCTGCGGAGGGTGGACCACTTGCGTTTTGGACACTGTGTGCACTGACTGTCATCTGAAAAGTTTGAATAGAGGTGAGCTATTACTATCCCAACAGAAATGTACATGCTATGTTATGAGTCTTCACCGCGGCTGGCCTGGTAGGTCCCGGGCTGACAGTCGATACAGTCAAAGCAGCAGGAGTGGAACCCTTTGACTCTGCGCACTTGTCCAGGCTCACAGGCCGCAGAACACGCCGAAACTGGAACCTGTTTATAGACAAATACAGAAAGCTGGACTGAACTCAACTAGCACACCCATTACAATAGGAACACCAGATGTCTAAACTGATTCTGTTCACATTCAGTTTATTGGCTTTACTGTTTTTGCGTCTTACCGTTGAACCCTCTGTGTGCCATGAAAAAAAGGATTTGTTGAGGGACAAAGTTTGAAGAAACTTTCCAACATTTTGAAAATGTAGATTTGAGTTGTTCCAAACCCACTGAATAACATTGTACCCGATGTTTGGGTTTCCATTGCTGTCATATTCAAACTTGGTGCCATTTATGTAAATGGAAATATTCTTCAAAACCTGCAAGAGCTGTGAAAAATATATTTTGAAAATATTTATTTTATGGTATATTTATTGCATGGTGTAAATTAGTAGTTGGTCTAAACACACCTTCCAGGGATAAACCTTCATCTCAGGCTTCCAATCACATTCTTTGTCATTACACTTGAGAAGTTGGTGCAGTGCTTCTGCCACACTGTAGATGGCAGCATAGACACTGAAAGCTGCCTGCTGCACTGCCGAATCCTCTACAATGCTGATATTAGCAATTGACAGGCTCCAGCACTGTGGGCAGGGGTCATTGGGATCACCGTGGTTTTCTGTTTGTGTCAAGTTTTTGTTTTCTTCACTGATTTTAGTGAAGAGTGCTTTTGTGTATACTGTAAACAGGTCCACACTCTGAGTGTCATCTGTGAATCCAATAACTGTTCCAATGGACTGGATGCCTGGGAGGTCACTCACACTGTTGCCTGTTTGCCCAACTCGTGGTGCCAATCCACACACCAGTGATGTTATTCTTTATAACCTGTATTCAAAAACACATGAAGTCTTAAGTTGTATTTTAAAATCTCAATCCTACTTTACTCTGTACCTCTGTGAAGAATGCAGCCGCTGGCTCTGGTAAAGCGAACACCACGATGACGCCGACTTTGGTTGTTTTAATGTTGCTGATGATGATGTCTATGGTTGGTCCTGGATCAGTGTAGACTGGGATCAGGCCCTGGTAGGCCACACACACAGAGCTCTTCTCTGCCAGTTTGGAGAACTCCTGCACCCCCATCTGCCCATACTCCTCCTCACTGCCAATCACTGCCACCCAGTTCCACTTGAACTCCTGTATCAGCAGCACCATCACCTCCACCTGCCACTTGTCACTGGGCACCGTGCGGAAGAACGAGGGGTACGTAGTTTTGTCACTGAACTTGTCACTCGTGGCTCGGTAACTGATCTGCAGTTAGGATAATGGGACGCGTAAAAAACATTTAATTATACTATTTGATTTTTTACACAAAGTGGCCATGCTTAGTACACAAGTAGGCCACAAGTAGAGCTCTTGTATAGTGATTAGTAATATGTAGTTATCATATAGTAGAAGAAACAACACATTTTAAGGAGACATTTTGCTTTTTGGAGGATATTTAGTATTAAACTATAACATACGTAGACCATTATTTTATATTCTGTCAATTGTCTTAATGCCTTAATAGTAGAAAAGGGTCCATTAACTTCCTGTTCAAAACTGCAGAACTGAGATGCCCTGCCTCTTCGTAGTGGAATCTTTTTCCTTTCATTTTTAAGAAGAAATTCCAAATACAGAGTAGTGAGTCGAGATAGGGGGTTGGTGAAAGCAGAAATTTGACAGAAACAATTGAAAAACAACTCTTGAGTAAGATAACAATGAGGGAACACTTTTATAATGTGGTTAAAAGCTCATAAAGGTTGAGTCCTTTCAAAATAAGAGTGACCTGGCAGTAAGGATGGCAACAGTGACAAAAATGAATGCTTACTCGAATGTGGTCTTATCAGTTTGGGTTAGATATTGTATAAAACAACTGGACAACATATTACTTCAAGGCAAGGCATGCAAGGCAAGACAAGTGTATTTGTTGAACACAATTTGTACACAGGGCAATTCAAAGTACTTCACACAACAGGGAAAAACGCATTGAAATCACAAAGACGTTTAAGACATAAACATACCTGTGGCATGAGAAAGAATCCCAGTAGTTTTCCTATGATGGAAACCATTTCTGAGGCATTTGGACCAATCACTGCAGCCATAGTGGTCTCATAATCTGTGTAGTTACACTGAACAGAAAGAACTTTAGTGGATTTATTTGTCAAAAAGTAGATGGTGGGTCTGACAATCACTGAAGACTGTCTACAAGTGTCATATATTTTATAACCCAGCTTGATCCCAGGTAAAAGCTTTGGATTGGCATTCACTTCATCCACTGCGTACTTCATCACGATGGCAAGCCCCAGTCCGTATCTATTTAAACTGTAAGATAAAATAAATATCTACTTGACTGGATAAAGTTTGAGCATCAGTGCCTTGGAAGAATTATTGAATTCAAATTTCAAGACCCTTACCTTGCACATTCAATATCGTTTGGCTTGAGTCGTTCTCTGAGGTTGCTGGTGAGAGAGTTAATCGGAAACAGCCCCCCGATCAAAATGTCTCCGGACAGGTCAAACAGGCTGGTGGAGATGTTTTCAAACCACTCATTTGCAGTACATTGTTTAAGTGCTAACGCTAATACAAGCAGCTTGAAAGGAGAAGCCATATCGTGTCTGGAATGGGACTTGAGCTCATGGAACAGTGGCCAGAAATACTGTGATATTATGCAAAACCGCCTCCATGGTTGAATGAATGTATGTAAAGATGCATGAAACACAATAAATCACATCAAATGGAGCAAGGTGTACTTGCCTGAATTTACTTATATGTGGGCAGATATCTAGCTTCTTCCAGAATATTTATTTGTTTGTGGTTTTCCTCAGTGTAAGTGCTCTGGAGCCACACATGATGCTTTACCTTTCTGAGCATGTTTAGCCACCACCAGGGATTTCCCACTTGAAAATTGAACAGTTTGAAGACTTCCTGCAGGACTGCGTAGTTACATAACAAGCATATAAACCATAATAACAGTTATGAAAATAAAAGCTTTTAGTTAATCCTGATGCAAATATGACGTACTTGTATAAACTATTGGCCAGTGTAATCTGAAGTTCAGAGTTTATTCATTGTGGCATTTGCATTCACCTCCGTTTGGGTTTTGTTTGTTAATTTGCCTACATTTTAGTTGACCCCTGTATGCAAACAGGCACCTCTCCCAAATGATTTGCATTCACTTATACAGTCAACATTGTGTTTCAAACCACTGATAATGGACATTTTAGTAATCTATTTTTAATAAAAGATATGTGTAAATAATTCACATTTTATAGTGTTGTGAAGGCTAAATGTATTTCAACAGCATAGTCGGAGTAGAACTGAGTCTGTGCCATTTCAATGACACATTCCTCCTCCTCCTCCTCCTGACGAGGGAGCCTTCATGCTGATCTACTGATAGTGTGTTTTACGTCATTAAAGAAAAGACCATTTGTTTAGCGTGGACAAACTATTCTCAGGAAGTATTTGTCAAGCGTGGCAAGTAGGGTTGTTATCTTGAATCCATATCTTGATGCAAAACACTTCTATCAGTTTGACTGATCTGAACTTAGTTTCATATTTAGCCAATTGCCACGGGTCACTGATGTTGGTTTGTCACTGATGTTGGTTTGTCACTGATGTTGGTTTGTCACTGATGTGGGTTTGTCACTGAAGTTGGTTTGTGTGCAGAAAAAAATGGTAAAATGAGCAAATGCGCATCTGAAAAGACTAAGATTGAAGAGCTGTGTTTTTAGGCAGATAGTAGAGTTGCAAACGTCTAATTTAAAGTGTCTTAAGCATTTACTTTACAATGAATACAAAAATAAAAGGTAAAGCTATTTACAGATATTATGTCTCCATAAGTTACTATACACGACTGCTGGTTTTGCAGAAGAACTAAATTGTGTTATTGGTTTGCCTGGAATGTTCCACAATATGGCATTTATATCACACTTTTATTATAATCTGACCTGTAGCCTGGCCTGGTTGCACTGCTGTTGATCTTTGCAGGCAAAGCGATAACAAAAAAAAAGTTACACAGGCTACTGCACCAGTTAAGAAGGCAAAACTGAATAATGAAACACAGATATGAAACCACATATGTTTTGAAAATGAAATACTTTTTTTCAAGCAGTGGCTGGAACAGAAGTATAATTTGGAGACTTAATTGAACTCTCTTTGACCACCAGAGGTCATTCTGTCTTCTGTCACTAGATGTCGCTTGTGTGTTTTGAGCAGTAGTATGATGAATGTGGAGGAGGCGGGGCTTGCTGCAGATGTGTGGGCAGCAGCAGGTACATTGTGTAGCACTGCTCTGTTTGAACAACTGATAACACTGAGCTGTGTGCATAAACAATCCAACCATTTACTCATGTTTTGGAACACTTAGAATAAAGAAATAATGTGAGTTTTTGTTGTTATAGAGGATAGAGGATAGAGATCCATGTTATGTGTCGCGACATGTAGTTACACAACACAAAGTTAAGTAATGAGACAGTTGCGACAAGAGGACATCATGTTTTGATGTGAAGTGTCAGATGTCGGGGTGCTGGGAATAACACGTTGCAACATCATAACATTACGTTGAACTGCATGTGTCGTAATCAAGTTTGTGAGCGACACAATATTTGAGATCAGTTTTGAAAAGTTATGAATACACTATAGCTTGCAGTATTTTAGAGTTTTAACCGTTAATATAATAGATCCATGGTTTTGGTGCATAAACTGTAGTTTGTTGTTACTAAATGGTTATTGCTTTTAACCTTAGTACTATGCAGCCAGGGATGAATGTTATCTTCTTTTCGCCTACTCGTCCAGCCTGGCTCGTGAAAACACAAATATTTGATCTGTTTATTTTATTGCATTGCATGTAGCTATCTTAATGCTAACCGTTTGTTATATTTATATCCTTTGCTTTACATTTTTACGCTCATACATTTGCCGTATAAAGTATGCCAACAACCTCTTTGGTTTAAAATGTATAGTGTGCAGATTATTGAAATTAAATGATTAAATGACTAAAAATAAAAATGGAAAAGAGGTTGTAGAGGTTTCCAAATAAGGGTAGTGATATTTGTGCACTTTTGCGAGTCATTTTACAATAATTTGTCTGATACTTAAACCTCAGCTAATAAATTTAAAGACATATTTTAACACATTTATGTTGAATTGACATTAGATTTGTAGACAGATTGGCTATATATTGAATATTTGCTCATAATTTAGTTAGAATCATTTCACTTTTCTCTCTTTGCAGAACCGTGGTTTATCCCGACTTTCTCCATCTCAGACATGCTCGTTTCCATTGATACTTCTCTCTAATATAAGAACTGACCAATGCTCATCCAGCGTCTGGGTGCTGCGTGGGGACAGTATGACCGGTGAGTGACGTTGTGATTTAGCTGGAAACTTGAGACGGTCCTGTTTAACCAAACCGTGGGCGGATCAGCTCTGAGTCCTGAAATACATCAAAACTTTCAGACATATATGAGTTTAACACACACTGCAGATGTGTTTGGGCATTTTAGACATTGTAAAAGAGTTATAATGAAATACATACAGTATATGTGTCAGTGTAATCCCTCATTCGTCCAGGAGTCTTCCATTGTAGAAAAAGATTCAGTTGTAGTCATCTTCTAAAACAGAGTCCAGATGACTACAACTGAATCTTTTTCTACATTTACCTCCTAATGAAGACGAGATGTGCTGTGCGATTCTGCGGCCACAGCCGTCACAACTTTAAAGATCAGGGTTGAACGTTTGAAAAGAAAAATAACATTATTTTGCAGAATTCGCTATCTCTTTTTGCTGAGACCTAATGTACCAATAAAATGTACCCAAAATAATATAAGAAGTAAACTAAAGAGCCAGGGTCACTACTGGTACATACCCTTTTCACACTGTAATGTCAGAATACTTAAGTGAGCATAACTTGTGTAGTTAGCATCTTAACATCTCCATTTGGCAAACCTAAAAGTGCAACTATATACGTAGCCCCATTCACACATAATTCCCCGTAAATGGCCATGTGCAGATTGTCAGAACACTCAGCTCCGACCCACAGTCACACATGCATCAGTCCCAGAACATAGCCAGGTTTGATCTGTTCACACTTCACCTGGCATTTGTCTCCCTGCCTTCTATCACTATAGCAATGTGCTGCATTATTTAACCTGCACGAAAATGGAACTGGAATTGCACAGAATAACCTGGGGAACTAAACTCGTAACCAAAGAAACAAGCGCTGGCATTTTTCTGGCTTTCTTTACACATGTCCTTCCCTGCATTAGTCCTGGCAATTTACCAGGGACATTATTACCAGGGAACCAGATAAAAAAAATACAGGGCAATCAGTTCTAGCTTTTTTCACACATGTCCCTGCTGGAGGGAAATTCCCAGGTCAGGCAGCATGTTTGAAAGTGGCTTTAGTCTCTATTAACCAGCTACAAGCGTTAAACAAGAATAGGCAAGGCAGGTGAAATGACAAAAACATATTTGGGTCAGTCTTTGCCAAATTAGCTATTGCTGCGATTAGAAGTAACCACTTGTTTAAAATCAAGAAGATGAACGAGTCTAATTATGAGCTTTTCCCGCCGGGGACGATGAACCTGCAGTGAGTTTTATTCAAAGGGGAGTTTATTCGAGAAAGCAGGTTTACATTAAAATATGGTGACAGGACAATTGAGTTCTAACCATGGCCATAGTTTACTTAGTGCAGTGTGCAACAGTGGAGGAAAGGGTTAAAGCTGATCCATCCTCTTGAGTGTAGCTGTAAAACTCGTTCTTCCTCGTGTCTTCTGTGTCTGACTCAAAAAGTGTTGCAACCTCTTCCTGTACAGAAATCCACATGTAAGATAAGATATTAGAAAAGGACAAAATATGCCTTATTCTTTTTTATGTTAATAAGAAACTACTAAATTGATCTGCTATAAAATAATAATAATACAAATCTATAGAAAGAAACATAGAAACTGTTGAACGCTAGAAAGAAGATTTTATTAAAAGATACAAAAAAAAAGAAGAAAAGAAAGTAAAGTAAATCAAGTATCAATGATTAAATAATGTTAATAGTATCCATGGGTATATCCTGTTGACTGATCACTGCTGATGATGCAATCGCTAAAACCAGAATACAACCTGCCCCAGAGAAATAAGTCATAAGTTGTTATGTCAGTCACCATGGCAATAAAACCTGTTCCAAACCAAACCACATTTTAGAGCCAGAAAACATAAGCCTGCATCACGCAACAGGGCATCGGACTTGTCATTTCATAAAATAAAAAAAAAAAAAAAAAAAAAAAAGAAGTTGGCAGTTCGGTCCCCGCTAACATTCATGACATGTGTACCGTCCTTGCATTTGGACAGAACTCTCTCGCGTGTATGACATGTACAGGATGTTTCTGCGATTGTGTGGTTAGTGATAGTTTACGAGGCGGTTGATATCGCATGTTTCTGCCACGTTTCTGCCAGACTAACCCAGGCAACTACAGTTGTATTAATTGTTCACAACAAAGAGTGAATAATTAACAAACCAAATAGTAAAGAAACTACATAACTACATAAGGCTAAGGTTAAGGGTAAGGATACTGGCAATACAAGCAAGTTTGAAGCCAAAATAAATAAATCCAAAAGGACATTTCCGCAGTTAAAATCCGACTCCCGGCCTCGTAACAGCCAAAAAAAATTCAGTGCTTCAGACATTTACGAGTGTTTTGAAAAATCACACAACATTTCTACCACATTAAATCATGGAGTGTGGTGCCAAACAGCTGAGTGCAGAGTTTCTGGATTAGTTGAGCTACAGAAGAATGCAGGACTCTGGTGAAAGAGTGACCACAGGCCTTGGACAGCGTCACTGCAAGGATTGATCTGATTATTCTGTGTGGAACTGCCAGGTGTGTAAACCAGCTCCATCGCGTTTTAAAGTTAAGCTTGTACCACTTTGCAATAATAACTATGCCTTAATTAGCCTTAATAAAACATGACTTAATTCATCATGAACAAACAGTTTAATAAGAATAAATCAGGCTTAGTGTCAATGATAAGAGGTTAGGGTTTGGAGTTTAGACTAAGGTATTAATTACTAAGCCTGAATCACTCTTTATAAACTATTTGTTCATTGTGAATCAAGTATTAGTTATGCTTCATGAAGACTGTTGTTAATATAAAGTGTTACGGTCTAATAGTAGGTAAAGTTAGTTTGTATGTAGAGATAAAGGCAGAGGCATCAAATCAGATGTCTATAATGATGACCATTTGGGAACAGCTGCATTGATAAATAAACGCACACAAAAAAGTATTTGGTAGGACCGCCTTTAGCTTTCATTACAGCACACATTCACTGCGGCATAATTTCAATAAGTTTCTACTGTATTAAGAGATTTATTTCCATCCAGTGTTGCATTATTTTTGCCCAGTTGATCTTGTATTGATGCTGTGAGGGAGTGCCCGCTGCACAAAGCCTTCTCCAGCTCGTCCCAAACACTCTCACTGGGGTTCAGATCTGCAGTAGATTAGGTTCTGCTTCTCCTTAGATGCTTTCTCTGCTCGATGCCACTGATTTGACAATTCTCAAACACACGGACATCTTTTCCAGTAGGAGGCTCGTACTAATGTATTTGTTTAGTTGAATCACATGCAGTGTATATAGACAATACACGCTATTGTACACAGTGCTCATCTAGGCCTCTAGAGGGCACACCGCTTATAAACTTTAATTTAAGGCATCTGCGTCATACTTAAATGCTTCTTCCTGGTCCTTCCTGCTCCCTCTTATCAATTTAAATGAGGTAAATGAGAAGGGAAAACAATTATATCATGATTAAGAAGTGTTTTGTGTAATATGTCCCCTTTAAGCTAGATACGGTTATTGCTTCAACTTCAGTCTCTCTCTAAGAACCATGACTGCCTCACTAGAATAGTTAGAATAGCACCAACATCTCTGATTGGATAAAGTGCCCTGTCCCTTGCTATTATCTTATTTTTATTCACAAATATCTGCTTTTACTATACCCTGTATGGAATAAAAGGTCTGAACATGAAGGAATAAAAGTCACGGTACAGGCCCTCACTTTTTTTTGCCTCAAGACAAACCTTGTACGTTAAATCCAGCCTGTGTTTATTTTGAATCTAGTACAACGCTTCCTGGACAGAACATGAACATTGCTGTAACAAATGACATCTGGAGCTTGTTAATGTGTTCCAGGTCAGTGGCTGCTGCCCCAGGATGCACCACTGAGACTGAGGACCAGGATCTGGACTTCTGGACTGTGAGTGAGTCTGTTCTCAGGGTGAATGATCCCTCCTCCTTGGCTTAGCCTATACGGTCACGATGTCAAGTTTTAGTGTCATTGTTTTTGTAGTACTTGGAAACAACCTTTACAGATTGTATCACATTTAAAGCTGACTTATTTGTTGTAAATCAGTAAAGCAGGACTTCACCGTCAGAAAATGCTGTTTTAAAAACTGTGCACGTGGCTACAATGAATGCATGTGGATATTAATGATGTGCACAGGGTTTGTGAGCGCTCGATAGATTTCGTCCTTGCAGAATCAAGTATTTAAATTGTAATTGAAAAATTACTCCTTGAGTGCAAATTGTCCCTGCATTTAGTATAGAATTTAGTTTATTGATGATATATAGATAGAGGGATTCCTTTCTACATCTCAGCACTAAATCCAGTGATTTTCAACTTTTTCTCACTTCCTGCAACTTGATTGGTGTAAAACTAAATATTGACCACAATATATGCACTATAAATTCAACTCTTACAATCTTCAATGACAAACCAGTACATGTTTTTGTACATTTTTGCTGGATTTTTGCAACACAATAAATTGTTTGTATATCTAATAAGGCTTCACAATATATCGCAATCAAATTGAAATTGCAATTTGACTCCAATTAGATAACCGAATGTCAAAATATCATGTCTCTTTATGTACCTGTAGTTTAGACCTCTAAAAACATGACATTGAAAAGGACTTATTATTAGTTTATAAGTTCACATTTCAGTTTTCTTTCGATTGTTAATGCTCCTGAAGTTGTTTACAATGTGAACAGAATCCTTTACTTCTTAAAACATTTCAAATCTGATCCCTCCGTTTGTCTCCTTCTGTAACATCTGTAATGAAGCAGGGACGTCCCGGGCTGTGCAGCTGTGGAGGCGGCGGCTGCAGTAACAGTAACACAGTGTCATGGAGAGTGAGCGGACACAGTGGAATTTTACCAGCTCACATTATGTAAGAGTCTGAGACAAGTAGACAACAGACTGGATGACGGCCAAGGGCGAAAAAGATGACATTACAGGGATATAGATTTGGATTCAAATGAAAAGAATACATTACTACTACTACTACTACTACTACTACTACTACTACTACTACTACTACTACTACTACTACTACTACTACTACTACTACTACTACTACTACTACTACTACTACTACTACTACTACTACTACTACTACAACTACTACAATTCCTATCTTGCTCCAAACATTTCTGTCTGATCTTTGCCACATTGGATGTCCTGCACAGCCATTTAAGCTTCCTGTCCTCATCCCAATTATCAAGAAAATGTTCTAAACGTTTCAAACTTTACAAAGAAAACATGATAATATTTGTCTTTTATTTGTTTGTTTTTGTTTGTCTTTTTTTTTTTTTTGCAAAGAAACCAACTCTTTTTGGGTGCACAAACTTTTATGGCTGTAATATGTTGTAATCTGTCGCTATTCTAAACTCTCACTGCACGTTACGATTGATAAAAACGGAAATCTTGTTACTGGGGTTTTTACCTATGAGCCCTTTTTCCACTATTTGAGTTGGTCACCCTAGTGCACTCCTTCTTTAGTACATAAACAAATCAACAGTTACAATTATTACTTAAAAAAATATATATATATATATATATATATTATATATTTATATATTTATATATTTCAAGAACCTGCTGTTTGAGTACTCCCAGGGGTTCCCATAAAAACAAATCCAAAACAAATAGTACAAAATAGTACAACTATGACACTAATAGTACAATTTCTACTAATGCCACAACTTCTTAACTGCTTGTTGTTACATGTTACTACCATGCTTCTTCTGTTTTGTGGTGAAAAGCATGCCGAAATGCATTACAGGGATAAATGTTAAGTTAGGGTTACAGTTACATCTGCTTTTGCTCCACCGCAGAGTGTCTGAGGATTTAGGGAAGCATAAAGACGAGTGTCAGGCTTGAGTGATGAGTGAGTTCTTCATGGTCAGGGACAGGACCTCCTCTTCACCTCCCTGTCTGTCGGCCAACCCCCTCTTCCCTCTCTCTCTCTCCTGACTCAGCCGTGCGCCCTCCCTCTGTCTGTTCTGTTCTGGTTTTATTAAAGGGGGCTGTGTATTCTCTGTGACTCAGTGGTTGCTGTGATCTGCAGACAGACACAGGAGGACATCTGCTACATAAAGACCAGGGTCTAGATCAGGAGGAGGAAGAGGAGGAGGAGAGGTTCACACTCTGTCCACCACACGTGTGTCCTCCAGGTTCTCTGCTGCTCATGAGAACATATTAGATGACATGGTAACATAGTAACATAGTAACATAGTAACAACGGCCATTCAAATCGATTTTTTTTTAAGCATTTACTTTTTTACTCTCAAATCAAACTTGAAGTGATATGAATACCAGTATCAGGGAGATACTGGTATTCATATAACCAACAGTGCTCATGGGAAAAGGTACAGTCCACATCCAAAAGATAAATGTTTATCTTTTGTTGTGTGAAATCATTTGTAAAGTACACAGTCATTTGTAGGTAATCAAGACAAAAACTTGTCGTAAAATGTATAAAAATAAGGATGTGTCTTGTGTCTTGCCTGTAGACACAATAGAACAGGAACTGGAGGAAGATACTGCTGCAACTCAAAATAACCGGATACATTTCCTAATTTAAGTTGTAACTTTTGAAATAGTTTTACTCTTATTGACCTCGTCACACGTTATGGCAGAAATGGGCAGCTGCCATCAAAATTATACTGTTTCATATTGAAGGCGGACTATGTACTTTTTTCTACTGGAGGGAGACTTGCTTGTCTCCATGGAAATAAAATTGGTTTGCCTGGAATGTTTCACAATATGGCATTACATGTATCCATCTAGAGTGTATTACAGGCATTTTTATTGAAGAAAATACATAAAATGACTAAGCCTCACACCTGCTTGTCTGCATCGAGATAAATAAGCTCCACCTGAAAAATATAGTGCACATTATTTGTATAGAATTTTTTTGTAGTGACATTTTTTCATAACAATCTTTTTATTATATATTACACGTTCTCTCCCTTTTGTCTTTGGTAATGTCTTTAGCACAGCAACAGTGTAAGACTAGCCCTAAACTCATCATCACATTACAGTTCACACTGGCCCCATTTTCCACTGCTGCTGATGAGATCCAGATCAGCACTGGCCCCTGCCGTTTCCAGCTCTCATTAAGTGGCTTAGTGGATCACTATTTCAATTATTTTTAGTGTAGCAGCCCAAGGGCAAGTGTGCAGCTGAGGAGGTGGAGGAGGTGAGATGGCAGTAGGAAGGGAGATAAAAGGCTAAAATTAACATAAGGAAATGAACTGTGCCGACGTTTGTAATAAAACGTCTTTGTTACCCTTAAACGAATTCAACTCTTGAAACTATTCGCATTCTCTCACTTTAAAATACATCAGCTCTTACCCAATGTCTCAGTCAAATTTAATGGCTAAAACATTCAAAAATGACCATCTGTCTAGTTACTGATTCATTAATTGAACTTAAAGCGCATGACAGGTTCTCATGTTTTTCTAATTATTATACTTTGGTGGGATAGTCCTTGTGTTGAAAAGTAGAAAATGACATGAAGTAAAGCTAAGTTTTCTAAAACTGAATACCACCATCTATGTCATCAATAAGCAATATTCAAATAAAAATGCAATTTTATGACACAATTTACACAAGATGAACAGTTTGAACAATCATTTCACAAACTAAAGGTTTTATCAAGTATTATTATTAGTCAAATGATAACTTATATGGATTTTGGCCCTTGTTTACAGTATGGTTGCTAGGTAACAGTTGAGGAATTACCTTTACCTTTGTCACTTCTGCCGCTCATGTCCAACATTATAAACTTCATAAAAATTGTCAAACTGGGGAAAAATAGGCCACCTTTTTTTGTAAGCTCATAAATGTTTGCAATGTTTTAGGGAAATGTGTAGGAACCTGACAAATCCACTTACGGATTATAGGAAAAAGCTGATCCCCTTGTGCTTTGTTGTTGCATTAGCTCACAAACTAACGATTGTAAAACATTTACTTCATGAAATAGTAACATTGTAGCTTATTTATAGTGTTTTAAACTCCAACCAAGAAGTGTTATTGGTGTTCAGTGAGGTCCATTCAAACATGCCATAAATAATAAAGGCTTTTTAAAAATGTAAGGGGTTGGTTTGTTTTGGGGATTTTTTTAATTACACATACATTGTCGGTCCCTTCACCAAAGAGCACCTCTTTTACACTGCCTGGAGGTCCATGAAGTGTTCCTCTTTACCCTTTGTTCTCCAAAAGTGAGAACAAAGGTCTGATCTTAATCCTGAGGAGAGTAAAAACACATGGATTTACACCGACCTATTCCAAACAGTTTAAAAAATCTTTGTAAATATTTGTCATTTATTGAAGACTGAGCATATTTATCATGATGAGTGGGGCCTGCACCTCATTTTGAAAAGCACTGCTCTATTTCAAAAGTCCAGAAGCATCTGTCAGTGTTGCATGTCTGTAGTATTTTATTTGGATTGATGACTCAGGCCGTGCTGTTGAAACAGGTTTGCGTCACTTAGGTTGATGTACAGGTAAATCCACATAGCAGCGCTCCACAGGTGACAGTGTAGTTGTCCTGATGAGAGGACTGGGCCCAGGTCCAGGGCAGGGCTCACTGCAGATCCATAGACCTCATGTGGACTGTAATCCCCAGTCTGTGTATTTAGAGTGTTCATGTTTTCATAGTTTCGTAATTGTAAAATCCCTCAAGCCTATAGCTATAATAGTTATGATCCTGATAATCTGAAAGCACAATATATTGCCATCGTCCATGAAAACCCAAACCAATTATTCATTAAGACTTGTCATAGTCCAGATTGAGCTAGATTTCTTGGAAACACTGAATTGGCAGATGTAAAATACAGCAACAAAATGTGGCTCTGATACAAAGCAGTCACCTTCCCACCAGGGTTAATTAATGCATGAGGCGCACATTGTAGTTTGTTTCTGGGTGTGAAACTTCACTCACAGTAATGTTACAATAATGTGACTGATTCTGATTCACTTGAGAAAACTTTAATATGAGATCTTTCTTGGATAGACTCAGATTTACCTTCCCATGATACTGCATGTTGTCATCTGCATTTGACCCACCCTTTAATGCCGCTGTGGCAACCAATCTGGAGCAGGGGGGCAGCAGCAGTGCAACGCCTTTTTTTTTTTTGCGGCAACATTCATTTATGTCGCATTTTTGTTCGAAACCAATCAACTTGTGCTGCAACTATTTAAGTAAGTGCTGCTTTATAATAAGGTTTTGCTCATGTTGTGCTCCCCGGTGTAGCAATAACTATTCTTACTAAAAGAGCACATAAACAATTAAATATAAATCACATTAATTTCAGACAGATACAATTTGTTAGTAAAGATTAGTTTTACAAGCCAATAATGTTTATTCATCCATTTTCTAGCGCTTGTTCCTGTTGGGGGTCGCGGGTTACTGGAGCCTATCCCAATGACTTTGGGCCTTAGGCATCATTCACTCTCACATTCATTCACTAGGGCCAATTTACCTCACATGCATGTCTTTGGAGGAAGCCGTACAACCCACGGTGACACAGGGAGGACATGCACACTCCACTTGGAGAGATCATGTGATGTTGGTCTGAATCTCCTTCATGGCGAGAGCCATCTTCATCCCTTTAACCCAGTGGTTTAAGGCGATGCTCATTTGTGGTTGTTACCACCTTGGGGTCGAGGCTTCCTGACCTTGACTATTTGCTGAATGTCTCTAACCCTCTACATTTCGTGCTACAGCTGCACTGCCAAAGACAATAGAAATAGAATTACATAAAATTGTGTATGTTGAGTAAGACCACAATGAAGGGTAATTTCATCATTTCCTTTCAACACAAACACAGTGAGCTCTGGCAGACGAGGCTTTGATCGCGCACACTTGTGCTGCAGCCTCTTCATGTCTCTGAGCTGCAGCAGTGATGAGTGATGCACGGAGCTGAGTGACACATTGCTTGCGTGTGAAGATTCTGACTAGCTCACAATTATCGACATAAAACAGTGGGGAGGGGGCGGGGCTAAAACACAGATTTCTGACTCATGCACAGGTTAATCACACACCTTCATATCTCCAGCCAGCTCTGTTCCGTCACACATGCGATCAACCCGTGCCAAATGAAAGCCCACGGTCATGGTAAAACATAGAGTTCACACAGGATTCAAGAGGACACTTGTGATAGTAGTGGTTATGAGTAGCGCACTATCATTAGAAGTCTGCTTCAGTACTTCAGTAATCTTCTATTCTTTTAGGCTTAATTTGTGGCTTTAGTTTTTCTGCTGACTTTCTTTTGTGGAAAAATACACAAGGGAGAATTTACATAATGATAAAATATATTTAAACGCAATTGATCAAATGTAATGGTATATCGTATTTATATTCTAAACAAATATTGTAAGTGTTAGCTAAGATTTCTTTTTATGGACATAAAAGAAATTAACATATGGAGAACAAATTTTTTTCCCCACTAACATGAATGACAAACTGTACAATTACATTGATGGAATAGTGTCTTCTAAAGAGTACCGGCAGTTGCAACAGGAAGGGAATCCTGTGTACAGAAAACAGACACGACAATATGCAATAATACTTTTTATTTATTTGGTCAGACTGTGCTTTTTAATGAACATACATGATACACATGCAGCCATGGACCGTTGTCCCACATTTACTCTTACACACCAGCATACATGGACACTGGAAGCAATGTGCGAGTTGAGTCTTGCCCAAGGACACAACGATAGCATGCACTACTACCACCCCCCTGTGGTAACTCGCATTCCAATGGTTTCCCATCCAAGTACTAACCAGGCCCCTCCTTGCGTAACGTCAAAGATCTAACGAGATCGGTCTTTGATAAGTTGGTATCATACCACAAGTCGCCGCATTGCGACTCAAAACACCTTCAATGAACAATTATTTTTTTTTTGGGTTTGGGTTGTCAAAAATATATATGAATAAAATAAATCAATACTGAAACTGGTATCAAAACTAGATATTAATAATGAAAAATCAATATATCAATATCCTGAATTCTTTTGGAATAATATTGGCACATACATACACATAGTACTACATGACCATTTTAAACAAACTGCTATTATTATTAAATTATGTCAAAATGGATCAAGACACTGGCTCACATATTCGTTTGAAACAGTGTAACTTTTGCCACTTTAGTTAAATGCACACCTCATACATATTAAAATATATAAATACCTAAAATAACTACACTTGAAACATAAATAACTTGCTGCCATAATTTAACCAACACCACGACTGATAAAAGGGCGATCCTCATTTCTCTTATCTCTACTGTACTATCTGTATATAGTTATTCCAAAGTAGGTCAACAGCCTGAATACACAGAATTGGATGTTGCTCACATTTACTTGAGTACATTCTTGCATTATTTTTCAGACTGCACACTTGAGTAATATTTAGTTTGAAGTAACAATCCTCTTGAGTAAAGGTTTTGGTTACTCTTCCCAATTAAAAGTGACAAGTACTTTACTTTAATATTGTGTTTCTTGCACAGCTCCTTCAGATAGTGTTGGTAAGAATACTTTGAAAATGTATTTTGTATTGTATTTAAATACTTCAATTAATACAATCAGAGTACTGTATTCTGAATACTTTGAATACTTTCATACTTACATTATATTATAGTGTAAAAACACAACACAACATAACATTAAAAATGGTTTTGGTCTTATTCTTTTCTATGCATTTATTTGTGAAATAAGAGAACCTTTAACACAAATTAGAGAAGGAAAACATTGCACATGCGCACACTATAAGAGATGTGTTTCCTACTTTTCTCACTAATTCAGTGCAGTTTGAAGCCTAAATGATGTGCTCAAATACTGAAAAAGAGATACTAAGTCTCAGTGGTCAAATTATTAAATATTAGCTGTGCTGGAATACAGTTACTCTAAATTTGTATTCTGAATATATATTTTTGGTAAATGTAGTTACTTCGCAGCACTCATTATTTAGTTTTTCTCATCCCGAAGTACTCTTTTTATTCTAATGTCACGGACCGCGACCTTGCACTATTACTTGAGTAATGTTACTTTGAAGCAACGTTACTCTTATTTGAGTAACATTTTTGGCTACTCCACCCACCTCGGCTTGTAAGACAGAATGCACAGATTAAATTGATTGGCTGGTGCATACCTTACATTGGAGAGCGGTGGTGATGCATTCAGGGTCCGCTCGACTGTCAGCAGTGGTGTGTTCAAGTGGCGTGGGTAAAGTGGAGAGTGACTCCAGTGGAATGTGGAGCTGACTCAGGCCATGTCCGCTGTGTGGACTCATTCACACTGCCTTTCACGGAACAGGAGGGGGAGAAATCAAGGAACTCAGCTCCAGGAAGTGGAAGCTTCAGCTACAGCGTTATTTGGGTGCAATGAATGAATGGAAAAGTGGAATAGTAGAAAAATAAAATAAAAGGCTAAAACAAATGCACTTTACGTTTTGCTTTTCCCCCCCCCATACTGACAGACTGTACAATAGGGCTGTAGTCAACTAAAGGAATTCCTGGTCGACAAGACCACAATTAAAGGAAATTATATATTTACTGCTACAGCAGTTAGAATAGCCTTAGAAAAATCAATCAGAACAATAAAATAAAATATAAAAATAAAAAAATAAACCAGAAGGAGCTCACAGTTTGAGAAACACTGAGCTATCCAAGCTCTGCTATAGCAATGTTCTATTTAAGACCCAGTTTAGCCCAAAGTAAGACTGGAATAGTCTGGTTTGAGACCTGTCGTGGAAAACTTAAGTAATAGTTATCAAGAAATAAAGTAAATCAATAGAACAGAGATGTCTTCTCTCAAAAGTGAATGGTTTAATTCTGTTGTACAATCAGAATGTATTTCTGTCCCTTCTCCATCATCTCATCTGTTCCTTCCTAGTCTTAGGTCCCGACTCAGCGGTGACACATTCTTTTATAAAGTTTTACACATGGCAGCGGAAAAGTACTGGCTCAAGTCAACTGCTAGAACAAAGACAGAGTTAGTTGATTGCATTTACATTCTGGCCGTCTGGCACTACAATAAGACAATACCCTGGCCAAAAGGCCAGGTGTTCATGCAAAGAGGCCCATCCTGGACCCCCGGAGTTTCAGTCTTTTGGTCAGGGCACTTCCGAGTAGTTTATAAGTTGTGTGAGAGCATGAGGGGTCATTTTACATAGAATCGACAAGTCTGGTATTTTCTGCCACAACAGGCCCACTGAGATAGTTCAAATGAAATCAAATTAATAAAAGACACACACAGTTTACTCAATACCTTCTCATTTCTGCTGTTGTGATTTTTTTTCTATTTATACAGAGAAAACCCAATGAGAAAATATATCTTTTTCATGGGTACCCTGTTAAAACACAACACAGAATAAACAACAAACACAGGATACTAAAACACAAATAAAACATTCAATAAAATTAACTAATACATAAAAACGCATTTATACATACAATATGAGATCAAATTGTATAAAACAAGTGCATCGGCACTGCGGGTAGTCCTTGACCAGTGCTTTAAAATCATTACATTATTTAATTAAAAAAGTCTCTGGGTTTTGTTCCACAGCGAGGGAGCAAAGTTGCTGAAAACCTTTTTTCCTGTCTCTGTGTTAAAACGATGGGATTTTAAGATAACAATGTCCTGAGACCTCAAACTGTGAATACCTGATCTGATGTGCAATAAACTTGATAAATAATCAGGCAAAATGCTAACTAGAGCCTTATACACAAACAAAAGGCAGTGCTGTTCTCTTCGTGCATCCAATGATTGCCATTCTACTTTAGAGTATAATTCACAGTGGTGCGTTCTGTATCCTTCTCCTGTAATAAACCTTAGAGCTGAATGATAAACCGAGTTCAGAGGTTTTAAGATTGTTGCTGTAGAATGCATATATATAATGTCACCATAATCTAGAACTGAGGGAAATGTATCCTGGATTAACTGTTTTCTACAATTAAGAGGAAAACATTCTTTATTTCTCAAGAAGAATTACAATCTGGCTTTAAGATTATTTGTCAGTTCTTGTATGTGTTGAAGGAGAGTTTATCATCGATCCAGATGCCCGTATTTATAATGCTGCTCGGGTCCTGACTAGAACCAAGAAGTACGATCACATTAGTCCTGTGCTCAGGTCTCTGCACTGGCTCCCTGTGGCTCAGAGAATCGACTTCAAAGCAGCTCTGCTTGTATACAAGTCTCTCCGTGGCCTAGCACCAAAGTACATCTCGGACATGTTAGTGCCATATCAACCATCTCGGACTCTGAGGACCTCAGGGACCGGCCTCCTGCTGGTGCCCAGAGTCAGGACTAAACATGGGGAATGTGCGTTTCAGTTTTATGTAGCTAAAATCTGGAACAGTCTTCCTAAGGATGTGAGACAGGCCGCTACTCTGGCAATGTTCAAATCTAAACTAAAAACAGTTTTGTTTGGCTGTGCATATGACTGAAATGCTTTTCTTTGCACTCTTCTCTTTTATGTCTTGAACTAAGATTGTGATTTCTGCCATGTCTTTGTGATTTGAACGCATTTTTTCCTGTTGTGTGAAGCACTTTGAATTGCCTTGTGTACGAATTGTGCTCTACAAATAAACTTGCCTTGCCTTGCCATAATGGGGTACTTGTTCAATCATATTACCATCAAGCTTGAGAATAGATATATATTTTTGGGTCAATAGAGTGTCTTTTGGCGAAGAGCATACATTTGGTTTTATTTGAATTCATTAATAATTTTAAATCAACACAGCTGTGTTGGATGGAGTGAAAATCCTCTAGAATAATTTTAATCGCTTGTGCACAAGAAGGTTCCTTAGCATATAGAATTGCATCATCTGCATATAAGTGGATGCTACTGTGTTTTAGATTATGCCCAATTGAGTTTATATAAATTGTAAATAACAGTGGTCCAAGGACAGAACCTTGAGGAACACCTTTATCAAGGTAAGAAAATTCAGATTGAAAGCCATCAGCAGAAACAGCTTGAGCTCTATTTGTGAGGTAATCGGCAAACCATTTTTTAGAATTGGTATCAAATCCAATTGCATCCAGACGCTCCAAGAGAATACAATGATCTACTGAATCAAAGGCCTTTGACAAATCAACAACATAGCTGTCCAATGCAACAGCAATATCATTTATAACTTTGGTAGCAGCTGTGATAGTGCTATGTCCTGGTCTAAATCCAGACTGGTAGCTATTTAAAATGGAATATTTGGTTAAGAACGCACGGACCTGGTTACTTATGAGCGTCTCTAAGAGTTTTGCTAGGCAGGATAGTTTTGAGATGGGACGGAAATTATTCAAATCATTTTTCTGTCCTCTTTTGTGCAAAGGGAGAACAAAAGCAGTTTTCCACAGTAATGAGATACTTTCATTTTGAATTGTGAGATTAAAAACACGAGTTAAACAATTACTTTTTTTGGATCTATAGAGAGCAACATATTTAATACGTCATACTGTTTAAAGGGCTTAAGGGAAAATACTTGATCATCATGTCTATTTTCATGTATTTGGGTAGCAGCATTATAAATCCTTTAAAATCCTATAGGCTAATTATTGTTTGTAAAAAGGGACATATTATGCAAAATGAAGTGTATTGAACTTTTGACCATGTCACAACAGTGCTTCCTCATCATTAGTTTACTCAAAGTTGTATTTTAATTGATTCCTGTTTTCACCTACCCCCTATCCCTGCCCATATCCCTGTATTTTGTTGTTTTTGTTTGAAAAATTAAGACCGAGTGACACATGTAGAGTTCTACAATGTCACTTAGCCACTTTTCAAAAATAAAATCATGTGAATGACATTCTGCAGCTTGTTACGATGAAATGTCACCATAAAGAGGCGTGGCTTATCAGTTTTGAACAGGTCGCAAGTCAGTGGACCTGTTTGTATTATTAAGCCTTTTTAGATTAATATTGCAGTTTACAATGAACTGAATGTAAAATGATGATCTGTCTATGTTATTGTTCAATACTAATAAAGTGCCTGAAAAAAACAAAAACAAAACAAACACATCATTTTTCTCCTTTAAAATGTCTACTTGGTGGAAATATGCTGCAATGTAATGCCAAGATCTCGCCAATTCTCTGCTGCCCAAAACAATATACAGATCACAGCACAATGTTGAGGCCTATTGTTGTGGCAACCCCCAAAAGGCTAAAGCCAAAGGGGAAGAACAAGATTAAAATCTGTTTTAGCAGTGGATCAGATTGAATTAGGTCAACGACCAAAAATGTACGGTCGTGATGCGGTGGATATGAAGATACATGTTTTAGCTGCCAAAGTGTCAAGTGCGGAGGTGGCTTCGCTGACTTCCTCTGCTCTGCTCGAGTGTCAGCTCAACGGTCTAGATCTCACCAGAAATATGTGAATCTGCAACGGATCCTGAGGGTTCTGCTTTCGAGGCCATTTCTCAGAGATCTTGTTTGTGTGAAGACAACCATGTTCAGTATTAATAATGCATGCTGAGTTTGCATGTCTTTCTGTCACCATTGTGGAAAGGTCATGGTATTGAAATATAGATCTTAATAGCAGGTTTACATGCAAATGATGTGCAACCTTATGATCTTATGTGACCATAATCAGTTATAAATGATATGACAGCTAATTATGCACATCATATTTTTCATTTCTAACCATTGTTTCAAATGTAATTTAATTATTTATTACATTTTTCATTAATATGAAAGAAGAGAAAATAACAAAGCAAAAAAGAGTGCGGTACAACATTAATGGACAATGGTGGACTGTATCTTGGAGACTATGGAAATAGCAAGAGTTTTAAGTGTGATAACAGAAGCGGTAATATCAGCATAGTTATTAGTGGTAGTAATAATAACTGTACTTCAAACAATGCTTGATGTTCATCAAATTTTCTCTGCATTGCATTGCATTGTACTGCTATGCATATGTACGCTCCTATGGTTATTGCTTACTCTGAGCCCGGGGCAGAATGCCGGAGCGCTGCTGGTATGTGCCCTCCTGACCTGGGCTCCACACTTCCACTTGGAGATGGGAAGTCGGGATGGAGCGACTCGGAAGAGCGGGCCGGAATAGCACTGGTGTCTGGTAACAGCAGGCAGACAGTGTTTGTAAACTGTGGCCATATGACACACAGGACTATGCACCCAGCATGTCTGAGGGGAACACATGCACTCTGAGCTTAGGACGAGCGGCCTGCTGGAAAAGTGAATGGAAAACCCTATTAATATCATGGTTTGTGCTAATAATAGTTAATACTTACTGAACAGTCATTAAATCTGTTATAGCAATTGTACAATTCCAATTCCCTAGTTTGGCAAGAGCACTAGGCATAGGTGGGGAGTAGCCAAAATGTTTTACTCAAGTAAGGTTAAAAAGTATTTGGGGAAGCTACAAATTCTACTACTACTCCTCCTCAAGTAACTGTAAGAGTAACTGTCATGTGATTTTAAGTCAAATCTGGACATACACACACACACACACACACACACACACACACACACATATATATATATATATATATATATATATTATATATATATATATATATATATATATATAGACACACACACACACACACACACAAACACACGTCCAGAGAGGTCAGGGAGTTTCTGCGTTTCTGCACAATATCTTTGCTGTTCCTGCACTGCACTTTTCTGGACTGAGATGTCTGATGTTTTTCCAGGGATCTGCTGTGATGCGTATAGTTTAAGCAAAGAAATGGCATGACTGGATCAAGATTATTTGAATGCTACTGTACTGTACTGCACTTTGTACTTTTCTTCTTGTACAACACTGGGTTAACCTTGCAGCCACACATTTTTCTCTTTCATCAGTCCTGACTTTCCTGTTTTACATACAACAAGATCTTAGTTGCCCTTTTTTTGTGGTTGCAAAAACTAATACAAATTGCAGTGGCCTGAACTTGCAGCATGGGGTTTCTCATGCAAAGTTTACATTCATTTTTTATTTTGCACCAAACATTTACTATGTACAAGACTAAAAACGTGCAACTGTCACAGTGCTGTGTGTTGTACAACCTGCTGAACTGTTTTTCCCTCCTCTCGAGCACATACAGTAGAGTCCAAGTCAAGCATCACAGATCAAGAGATACAGCATAGTGCTCGTGAGTGACAGATTCTATAAACTACATGCTCATAAAAGTACAGTTTAAAGTTACATTGAGTAAAATATATAGTTTTACTATAATGACAATAAAATTACTAAACTACATCCACTGTACTGTACTGCCAATTCACCAACTAACCTAAGCAAAATGGTCTTGAATTAAAGATACGTTACGTAACTTTTCTGAGGAAGGGTCCTGCTTGTCTCCATGGAAATGTTATTGCTTTGCCTGGAAAGGTCTAGAATATGGCATTAAACTTTTCCAGTACAATGGAACAAGTTACAAGTCAAATCTGTGAAGTGGTGTTACATAGTGCTCCTTTTAAGTATTTTCCTTCCTGTAAATTTCAAGTCGAGCGTCTTGCAATAGTTATCATAAAACAAATGCATAACATTTGTTTCATTTGACTTTCAGTTTAATGTGTTGCTCTTGTAATGTACTTTACAGGCTTGTCGAAGTCTCATAAAGCGCTCCACTGTTGTCATGATTCTTTCATCCCATACTCAGGAAAGTACTCTTACTCTGGTATAAGCTACTATTGTAGCCACAGCTTCCCTGGGGAAAACTGACAAAAGCAAGACTGCCAATTTGCGCCATCGGCCACTTCGACCAGCACCAATCATTCACGCTCCCACCAGAATTCATACTAGGCAATGTGGGGGAAGTGTCTTGTCTAAGGACACAACAACAGTTTCCTCTAGACACCTTCATTAATCTTAATGAATGGAGATGGAAAACTACATAAATGCAGTTGACACTGTAGGATTTTTATCCTAAAATGTCTCGAGGATGTAATATCATCATCATCATTGTAATAACTCCTTCATTTTGACCGAAATGAAACTAAGGACCAGGCTTTAGTTTCCTCTGCTTTTTTGGCATGATGCTGCAACAAAGCAATGCATATTCTACAGTTTTGCTCTACAATATCATTAGTTATGGTTGCATCCCTTTTAATAAATTTAAAGCAACAATACACTTTATTATCCCCGCAGTGACACTTGTCAATAAAGTGTAACTTAACTTAACTACACCTCTGACTTATTTGTACCTGTGCCAGTTATGAAACATGTTTGCAGTGGTGTCAGAAGTGTGCAGCGTCCTTCTGTTCTTCAGTCGGCCCAGGCCCCGCCCTTTGCCCTCACACTGTGACAGATCAGGTTGGACCAGTCTCTCACATCCTCACTGTTGCCCCACACTTATCTGACAAACTCTGCAAACCCACTGTCTGAAAAACTTGACAATTTATGAAAACACAACACAAGGTTTTCTTTCCTTGCACAACCATCCCAGGACATATGACTGCCATTTTAACTACAATTGAATCAATCACTCACTGCACTGTTCACTTTCTGCACTACATTTGTTAGTTTTCCTGTACATTTTGTGTGCACATTAAGCATATTTACTTTTTATCTTATAGTAAATTTAAATGGTTTTTCGTCAATGCATGCCCTGTTTGATTCTATATGTGTTGTTTTTATTATTTTTCTTCGTTCGTTCGGTATGTCGCACATAATCACCTAAGCAAGTTCCTATGTTTGTGAATTTTGTTCATTGATGATGGCAATAAACCTTTTCTGATTATGATGGCTTTGTATAGGAAATGTACACTATTTTACTGACTCACTGCATCATCATGCTTATTGCAAGTGTTTTGTAATATTGTAACCTTTTTTTGTTTTTTTTTTGTTGTTGCAACATTTTCAACAGTATGCACAGCAACGGTCAGCCCTGTTGTGGCTAAAGTAGAATCCTCAGAGTGTGCAGTGACTGAATAAAGCGTCTTTGAGTATTCAACTATACAAATCTAATGCATCATCATCATCATCATCATCATCATCATCATCATCATCATCATCATCATCATCATCATCATTATCATTATCATTATCATTATTATTATTATTATTATTATTATTATGTATTGCGATCTTGATAGTTTACCTCCTTATGAACAACAAAGCTGTGTTATCTGAAAGTGCCTCACACGTAATGGCTCTTTCAGCACTAAGCTTAACAAGCTGCATCCAATTGGCAGTTGGTCTATTCATTTTATTAATGTTCATTTAAGTGTACTAAAGAAAAAATATTCATCTTGTTGTTAACCTGGAAAAAAGCAAAATCGTGAAAAAAACTGGACAAGGCATTTATTTAAATACCTGAAATTCTAAGGTGCTATTTTTTATAAATCTATTCTTATTTTTTGATAACTTAGTTTTTTCTGTGTGTCGGTTGCATGTCTGTAACACAAAGAATTTCCTCTTGTGTATGAATAAAAGTAATTCTGATTCTGATTTGCACATGCATTTGGTTCTAGTTGCTAACTTAAACAAACGTCACGGAAACATCCTATAACTGCCCAAAATTAGTTTAAGTCTGTGAAAAGCCATAGAAAAGCCATTTGACTGATCCATTATGGAGCCAACTTCCCTGATATCCATGCAATATCTCCCCTTACTGCCCTGTGAGGCATTAGTTGGTGAAAAATTGAGATCTCGTGTTAGATACCATGTTATTTATATTTTCTAATCAAAAAACACTTCAAATCTGCATGTCTTGTAACTGAAATCATAGTCCACCTTTAATATGGACTCATAAAGTGTTGGGGAGTGAGTCAAACTGCTGTGAGCCGTGTGTCGTGTGTCCCGGAGCGTTCAGGTGTACCGCAGACCTGAGGCAGACCGGCTGGTGCCAAAAGGTTGTAAAGTAATCAGAACTGCAGCAATATATCCAGCTGCCAATCACACACGAACAGGGCAGGGAGCAGAGAGTGCTGCTGACTCAAACACAAAGGCTTGTTCTGTAGCACCTGGCCCGCTCTCAGTCACTGTCACACACTAGAGCTAGAGTTACCACGAACTCAGCACTTTCTAATTGTGATCCGCACAAGACAAAGCTGTTAATCTCTGTCACTGATACTTTTGTTGTATTTATAGTTCAAAACTTGGACAATGGTCATTTCATTTGGTCCTCTAAATGTAACTGGATGTTTGAGTGTGTTTGTTTGTTTGTTTTTTTGTTTTTTCATTTGTTTGTTTGGATGTACAGCTTTATAATCTAAACCGTATTGGTGCCATATTTTTGTGTGCGTGTGATTAGATAAAGAAAATCATGGTAATAAGGCACCAGCATTACTGTTTCCAAATAATATGTTTGAAAACAGTTGAGCGCCAAAGACGAGCTACATTATCCAGCTTCACATTAGGCTTGACTTGTTTATTTAAACTATAATAAACTGAGCTAATGGACTTATAATAATTATGATAAATTATTACTAATATTTTTTATAAACATATTTCTATGAACCAGAAATCACCTGACTGACCGGATGAAAGCCTGTATCTACAAAGTGCATGGCAGCTGGGCCTTCTGGAGAACACAGCAGTGCAACATGACATGATGCAATAAGGTAATAATTAGAATTTCCATGTGAAAGAATTGCATCACATATATATAGTTTTAAAATCATTACCGGTAGCAATTAACACTAATGCCCAGAGCTGCCCGCATGTCCTCACTTTAGGTCATAGGGAGATGCCACCGTCACCAGAGCAACGGTGAAACAAACAGTGCGTGGGTATGAAACCCTAGACTTAAATGAGTGGGAACAGCTCAGTCTGACCGCTGTGGGAGGTGGGAGCACTGGCTCTGTTTAAATCCGTTTACCACAATGCAAAGCTCTGTAAACCTGGCTCTGCCACTTGTTAGTTAAACAAGCAGCCCACAGCAGACCCACAGCAGACCCACAGCAGACCCACAGCAGACCCACAGCAGACCCACAGCAGACTCACAGTAGACCCACAGTCGACCCACAGTAGACCCACAGCAGACCCACAGTAGACCCACAGCAGAACCACACTGGTCCCTAAGGAGACCCACACTGGTCCCACAGCAGACCCACAGGAGACCCACACTGGTCCCACAGCAGACCCACGGTAGACCCACAGCCCACAGGAGACCCACACTGGGCCACAAGCAGACCACAGCAGACCACAGCAGACAGTCCCACAAAGACCCACTGACACTGGTCCCATAAGAGTCCCACAGCAGACCCATAGCAGATCCACACCAGCCCCAAAAGAGACCCACAAGAGTCAGCGGTCCACAGTCCCACAGCAGACCCACAATGGTCCCACAGCAGACCCACAGCAGACCCACAGCAGACCCACAGCAGACCCACAGCAGACCCACAGACCCACAGCAGACCCACAGCAGACCCACAGCAGACCACAACCAGACCTGGGCCTGACCAGCTCTTTCCAAACAGCCGGACACTACATTGATTTGGCCAGTTTTCCAATGTTTTCAGCAAGAATTTATTTTGTATATTTCTAAATTATTTGTAGTTGTTGTAGCAGCAGCCCAACACTGACAGTAGGACTGACAGTATCGGCTGTATTTTGTGTCTTGATCGGTATTTACATTAAAAAGAACTACACATGCTGTGTTTTCTTTCTTTTTGGCCTGACTTTATTGGGCAAGACTCTGAAGAGTATAATGAGTATGAGAGAGGGAAGAACATTCAGCAAATAGTTTGCCGGAATCAAACTCACAACACTGCAGTTGGCTGCAAATGGAGCCTGGCATAGTGCTATCCACTCAGCCACCAAGCGGCATACATGCTGTATTTTCCGACAGTTTAGTAATAACAGCAGTAACAGTTACTGTAAAGGTAAAATGAATTGAAGCAGTTGTGTGAGATGAGCAGAAAGACTTTATCATTCTCATGTTTTACTTACGTAGATGACTGTTCTGCTTCTACTGAATTGAAGTAATTATTCAAATCTTTCTTCTGTGAAGCACTGTGAAAACAGTGCTGTGAAAACAGTGCTTCACCCATTTTCCCATGTAGTATTATTACTAATTATAAAATATGTATTGGTGTAGTCATTTTGGACAGTTGAGTAATCGCGGTGTAACCAGTTACACTCGAGGAACCTTTTATATTTTAGTCTGTGTGTCACTGTGGTGATGCCACAAGACAAAACTATTTAAATTAGGATAAACCCTTAAGCCACTCCCCACTAAGAATGTCACAATCTCAAATGTTAGTGTTACAATCATTGTGAAAAGAAACATCACAGATATAGGATTAATCACTGTGTCCATAGTATTACCAAAACCCTGACCATGTAATTTACAGTCCCTACATTGTGTAAACTCTGGCCTGAAATACATTAAATAACAGATGGGTCTTGTTTAACCAGCATCTTATTATCATACTTCTAGTTAGCGCACTATTCTATTACATGTTATACTGTGCTGTAAAGTAAAGGGCTAACGGGAAATAATATTTGTTTCAATGAGATTTGTATATTGTAAAGATCAAGATTATGAACAATGCCACGTAACTTTTAAAAGTACAAATCTATAAACCTTTACTCGGGTGTTGCAAGTGGCAAGTGGTTATAAACTGTAATAAACTTGATATGCTGTGAAAACTGCAGACATAAACATAACATTGTTGTATTATAAACACAAACAGTTGGTTACCATAACACAAGTAATCTAAACTGTGGGATTTAGTTATCACCAACCCAAACCTCTTTTGATTTGTCTACCAAGATAGATAAAAGATAACTAAACCAATTAATCAAATTGGAGTAAAAGAAAAATCATAACTTCCTGCTTTTATTCTATTTAATTTAAATTGCCTCACAATACTGCATATAAATACATAATAAATCATACACCTTAAAAATAAGTGAAATCAAGAAAAGTGCCACAGTGCTTGACAGATCCTGATTACACTTAATAAATGCATAGTTTATAGTTAATTAAAAAAACTTTCTAGAATTGATTAATAGTGATCCTTTCATAGTCTCTTGCCCAAAGACTCAATATTATTATAAACAACAATACAATACACTCATTGCCAGCTTCTGGAACATGTTGGATATTTCAACATCCAAAGAAGATTGAACTCTCCTGCTCTCTTATTCACAGTAGATGCATGCTCCACTCCCTCCACTCCTGCTGTGACACTTAAGTGCATGACACCAGGGTCATATGTCACCATTTAGATAATTGTGCCCTCGCGCGCTTCCTCTGTCTCTGTGTCGCCAATGGGACAACTGCCCCAGTCTGCCACTGTCCTGCCCCTTTCCTGCCCCAGAAGCCAACCAAACTGCATGACTCAAGACTTGTGGTAACAGTGGGTGGCTCTGACTACACCCTGACCTATCTTCCACTGTATATACTCTCTGGTATATTTTCCATTTGAATCACGGCTCAAAAATGGTGTTTGGCCTAAAAGGAAAGCGCTGTGGATATGAAAACGATTGCGTTGACTTTGAACGTGACACATGGCTGTTTGCAGGTCTGCAGTTGAATCACATGGTCAGGGCTCAGCAAACACTCCAGCAGCAGCAGAGGGAGTGGTCTATGATCGTACGAGGGACACGGCAGCACGTCCTGCATGCAGACTGCAGCCTACAGATATCTGTGTTTGACTCATTACTGAAAAAGCCAATTCAGTATTCAAGCCTATGTGACAATGTGTATATGCTTAGCCTTAAGCGTTGTCTCACATTCTGAATACCTCCTACATTGTGTACTGCTGTTTCTTCATGCAGAGTGGAGGTAAGCAATATATCAAAATATTGTGAATGTTGTTTTAAGGATATGAGAAATTAGACATTTGTATATTGAGTATATTTTTTTTATAATAAAAATGCTACTAAACAAGCTGATTAAAAATAAAAAATATAAAATGTGTCTGATTTTGTGTCTGAAATTTGTCTGATCCTCAGTTGAAGTTGAAACCTCAACTTATATGTTTAAAGACATTTTTGAACACATTTCTGTTGTGTTGCCATGATATTCAGGCTATAGTTATTGGGATACTCAAAAAACAAAGAAACATAGAAATATTCATTTTTGTCTATAGCGCCCACCCCTGCTACAAAAAATATTTCATATTCAAATACAGTCCAGTTCCACCTGGACTCATTCCAAGTGTCCATGGCTAATGCTTGCCTGCCCCCAGGGGTTTCCGTACCACAATTGGGAAACGATGCACTACGGTATTAATGAGGAGACAGTAGAGCAGTGGAGGAAAATGGTGGTTTGAAACCTTCCCCACGTACTTACTTTCTGTGTGCCCCTGGGCAAGACACTTCACCCACAATGCCCTCACATGAAAATGATTAAGCAACTGCTTTGTATTGGCAACCTGAAGAGGAGAGAAAAGGGACAAAGTGAATAAGTCTTTCTTTACACAATATGTTTGTTGTGAGAAGCATTGTTGGGTAGTAATTGCAATTTCTACATTTCTGTTTTCTTTTGAGATTTTTGTCCCGTTGGCTTTATTAGACAGGGAAGATAGCGTGAAATGGCATGAGAGAGAAGGGAGGCCTTGCAGTGAACTGTCAGTCAGGACTCACGACACTGCGGCCGGCTGCACTTGGAGCCTGGCATACATGTGCTGTGTCTTAACCACTCGACCACCGGGAAGTACTCTGATGTATGTTTTCATCAGTGCCAATCATTTCGTACCCTGGGATTGCACTTTGCTATTGTGTCTCTGGGCCTCTTTATGCATCGTGCTTTTATGAATGTGTTAATGTGAATAGAGAAACAGTAGGTGCACCATGGCTGCCACATCTGAGGGGAGCGTGTCTGAGAATAACACACATCCTAATGCAGATATACTGTAGCTCTATTTTATGTGATATTAAAGCAGACATATGATGCTTTTTTAGTGTTAATCTGTAACATATTTAAATCATTATATTACATTTTGTATCAAGTAAACCACAATATCGATCTAAAATGTTCTAAACTTCCTGTTCAAAACTGCAGAACGGATAAGTTCCGCCTCTTCATAGTGACATTTCACAGTAACAAGGGGAAGGTTTTCTATAATGCGTTTTTATTGTTTAAATATGTCTATTCCAACATGTATGACCCAACACGCATGACCCACAGTCTCAATTATTTTGATATACAGGAATGTGGGTGGAGATAGGGGGTAAATGAAAATAGGAAAACACTCAAGCCTCAGTTACAGGACAATACAGGATTACTCAAAAATGCATGAATCAATTAAAATACAACTTTGCGTTAATTATGAGAAAGGATACCATTGTGATATGAGTAACATGTTATTAAAGTAGATTTTGCATAATATGTCTCTTTTAAATGGCCTGAATGTGAAAAAGACTTGTTATTGGCAATTGTGTCACATCTTAATCAGTCTGCGCAAAGAGCTAAACATACTATAACATCTACTCCTAACTGTATCCTGTTTTTAAGTATTCACCCAACACTTACTACCCATGGTGCAAGTGGACATAGGGTTCATGAACTCAATGTAACTTCAACACGCTCACTTTTATCAACTTCCTATTAGCACACTTTTGGAGAGGAGAGAATAGCCCTGAGCTGCTGTGTGTCTGTTGGGTGCTGGGCTCTTCCTGTCCTGATATCACACAGAGGAGATATCGCTGAAAGGAACTGTGGGCTGGCAGGATGGACCCCTTTCAATGGGACATAATCTTATCTGCTGTCATGTTGGTATGCCTCCACTGTTCAGAGTGGGCCAAAACGACTCCCCCAGCTTTGCAACAGGACTTCATGTTCTCTGAGGCTCAGGACAACCGGGCTTTATTTGTTTGATTTAAAACAAGGTCCTAATATTTGACAGGGAGTGAGACTTATGGTGTGTTCACACTTACACAAAGACTGTGTCAAAATTGGAACTAATCCTGGAACTAAACCTGGATTAGAACAGGACCAAACCAAGTTTATATCTGGGTTTTCTACAAACAGTGTCCAGATGACTAGAACAGAATCTTTTTCTACAATCAGGGTTCACTGTACCTGAGCTCAAGCCAGGAGGACCAAACAAGAACAAGGGTGAACGCACCCTCAAAGTTTAAAAAAAGTTTATCAATGTATTACAATGATATAACCTTATTTGAACTTCAAAGTAATTTAAATATGAAAATATGGGTTGTACTGTCAGAATGTCAAATCCTTTTGTGCAAGTTATACTGAACAAACAATAGATGGAAAGACATTTTTTCACTCTGAAAAGCAGGCAACTTCTTCTTTACGCTTTGAAAAACTTGTACGGCTTGTTTGTATTATTAGGACATTTAAAAGCCATCTATTTTATTCATGACTTGTTATAAATGCAATGCAGTCATAGGTATGACAAGCAATTTGCATATTGATTTAGATTTTTTTTCTGTACTCTTCTTTTGTATTTTGGTTTATGGCTCAGTGGTTTAGCAAAATACTCAAAGCTGAAAAGGACTATCATTGTTACCATCTCCTGTTTATCCGCATTTTATTTGCTCACACCCACATCAAGGTTGAGAAGAAGTTGTTTGCCCCACAGTCAGTCTTCCTGTCCACATGTGCCCCCATGTGCCCCCTGTGTGTCCTGACTCATGTGCATTGACTCTGGGTTTGGGAGGATCTGTGGGAAATGCTGTGAGTGTGGCTTTGGTTGAGTTGAAGATAAACAGAGTACTCCTCTTCCTCTGGCCTTCATATAACACCTGATAAGACTTGTGTACGGTGGCCCTCAAGGACAAACAATGCAACTAATCAGTGCTCAGCAAAACAGTAAAGGCTAGGCTTGAATGAATAAAATAAGATAAATAAAACAACGTCTTTATTAAATTACAGGTGTTTTTCTATTGTTCCCTTAAAAAACATGTAGTGGTAGGGTAAACCATAGTGCCCAAAGGAAACCTACGCAGAGAACATACAAACTCCACACAGAAAGGGGGAACTAGGAACTTCTTGCTGTGAAGCGAGAGCGTTAACCACTAGAACTGCGGTTGTGAAGATGTTTTTGCTGAGTGTTCCACTGTATGGCATTCATTGTGTCTGACTTGCATTGATTCAATTACGGGAGTTTCTTAATTGCTCAATAACTCTATTTTAGACTCATTTACACATTTCATTGGTTAAAAAAACCAACAAAAAAAAACAAATACATTTATTTCCATGAGTTCATTCATCATCCATCATTTAGAACAAATTCCAACTTCTCTCACCTCAGATTAACAGAGTTTGTGCTTTGCTCATTGATTCTAAAGATATCAGTGTTTTTCATTCCTTGTGACATTATTTTCCTCTCCTTTTTACTCGTAAGCAACAGCTAGCTGATTTCCTCTAAATGAACAACTCCTTTGATGTTTTCCAGTCAGGTTTTAAGACCTCATCACAGCACTGACACTGCTCTTGAGTGAACACTGACGGGGGCAAAGCCTCAGTGTTTAGTCTGTTAGATCTGAGTGCTGCTTTTGACACTGTCGATCATGGGATCCTCTAACAGAGACTAGAGGACTGGGTGGGCATCACTGGTTAAAGTTCTATTTGGAAGACAGGGAGTATTTTGTTGAAATTGGTAACTGTGTCTCAGACCAGATGCCCCTGACCTGTGGGGTGCCCCAAGGGTCAATCCCCTTCTGTTCAAGTTCTATATGCTGCCATTAGGTCAGTTAATAGGCAGCGAAAAGTGTATCAATTATACAAATGAAACTCAGATCTATGTTTCAGTGTGTGGATGCAAAACAACTTTCTCCAACTGAACTCAGACAAGACTGAAATTATTGTCTTTGGCCCACAGAAACAAAGATAAAGCATTAGCAGTCACCTCCAGAGTCTCACTCTAAAATCTACAAATCAAGTTCGAAATCTGGGGGTAAAAATGGACTCAGACTTGAATTTTAACAGCCACAAATCAATAACATCAGCAGCTTTTTACCATCTAAAAAACATTGCCAAAATCAAAATTATAGTGTCTAAACCAGACTAGAACCAGGAAGTACGATCACATTAGTCCTGTGCTCAGGTCTCTGCACTGGCTCCCTGTGGCTCAGAGAATAGACTTCAAAGCAGCTCTGCTTGTATACAAGTCTCTCCACGGCCTCCGGACCTAGCACCAAAGTACATCTCGGACATGTTAGTGCCATATGAACCATCTCGGACTCTGAGGACCTCAGGGACCGGCCTCCTGCTGGTGCCCAGAGTCAGGACTAAAATTTGCAAATTTGCATTGCAGTTTTATGTAGCTAAAATCTGGAACAGTCTCCCTGAGATTGTGTGATAGGTACTCTGTACTCTGGCAATGTTCAAATCTAAGCTAGAAACTGTTTTGTTTGGCTGTGCATATGACTGAAATGATTTGATTTTGATTTGATTCATGTCATGTTTTTGTAATTTTAATGCATTTTGTTGTGTGAGGCACTTTGAATTGCCTTGTGTACAAATTGTGCTCTACAAATAAACTTACCTTGCCTTAAAGGTACAAATCAAAATGCTGCACATTCACCATGACCTTCAAATTGTGTGCATGTTGCAAGCTTACAAATTCACCAGTACCAGTCGTCTATTAACAATCATGATAACATGCTAACATCTTTTTAAAAACTTTATTTTCTGCCTGATCTGATCTTCTCATAATGTAAACTTAGTGTGGGCGTCAGCGTTGGATGTTTGCACAGCTATATATTCACTCAAATCTGGTTTTTCACTTGATGAGGAAGTAGCAGCCCATCTCATCCTGCTCCAGGCTCCAGGCTCCAGGCTCCAGGCTCAGGCTCCAGGCTCCAGGCTCCAGGCTCCAGGCTCCAGGCTCCAGGCTCCAGGCTCCAGGCTCCAGGCTCCAGGCTCCAGGCTCCAGGCTCCAGGCTTCCCATGTTTGGTCTGCAGAGCCACTTCCTGTGAGGCACCAAAATGCTGCTGTCTGTAGGAGTGTGCCGTCAGTGTCAGGCTAACAGGGTATGAGGAGGAGGCGCAAAGAATATCGCAGTTTGTTTATTTAGAATGCTATAAAAATTTCACGAGACAATCAGTTCCAAGTGCTAATCTCACCCCAAAGCCCAAACACCAAGTACACAGTGACTCTTCTGTATATTGAAAATTTGGTGTAAGATATTGATATATTTTAATATGGGACATATTAGACCTATGGTTCTCCTACTCTGACTTCACCAGATTATTTGGACCTGCAGTTATTTACACTTTGATTTAAATGTATGATGTATGTACGTTTTCGGGTGTCTGCCACCTGATTGTCTGCATGGAGAAATTATTGGTTTTGCCTGCAATGCCCCACAGTGTGGCATTTAACATATCTATCTTGCTTTTTTTTATTACATAAGTTTTTATTGCCTTGAAAAACATACATTCTTACTGAATCTCATGGTCACATGATTTACTTGGTCACATTGTAACTGTATAATAAGTAATATAAATGCAAAGATTTCGAAATGTACATCTTTTACATAATGTTATTCGCAAGTGAGGTTAATGATTTATATAATATTAAAAAAAAAAGAAAAGGGATTTCTGTAGTTTACAAAATGCCAAAGCCGTTCAAATTTCAGTCATATGTTGCCGCCCAGAGATGCCAAAAATAAAGCGTACATTTGACATAACCTGTTATTTCCTCAGTGCTCTGAGAATATTCCTCTAGTCCCTACATAATTACAGTTTTTGTCTGAACTTGACAAAATGATAGTTCACTCCACTCAAGGCTAAATTTACAAATCCACTGTCACCACAATCATAGCTTTCTGTTTCTATTGCCTGCTAATACCAGGTCACCACGCTGTTATGTGTGCTTGTCAAAAGATGATTTTATAATTTTCTGTATTCTGGCCCATTGTAGCTAGATTACATTATATTCATACAGTCAGCACACACAAAAAACTGCATAAATATTGTTATCTAACTGAACTTCTGTTTGTGTAGAACTCATTTCAGAGTGATACACATCTCAATCTGGCGTGTCTCTTGTTAAGGTTTACATGCATTTTCCTTGAGATACATATGTTGAATAATGCTGTATTTAAAGGTGCACTATAGATTTTCTGGTAGAGGGTCTGTCGCTTGCTTGTCTCCACAGAGATGTTATCGCTTTGCCCAGAATGTTCCACAGTATGGCATTCATCATCATGGAAACAAACAGGCGATGCCACCAAGGCAACTAATCGGAGGTGACCACTCAAAGTCAAAAAATAAATAAAAATCAAGCAATAAAAACACCTGCAATTTAGTAAATGCAAGATAGACTTGTGTAATACCATACTGTGGAATATTTCAGGCAAAGCAGTATTATTTCCTTGGAGACAAGCAGGACGCAAACAAAGTGAAGCTTTAAGTGGTCGGATATTTAATCTTCTCTTTAAATACGTGTATAAAAAAGTCAAAATAACAGAAGCTTACATAGAGTACGTTGATCTCAAATCTGTGCAGCTTTGTGCTCTTTTGTCTTTGTCAGACATGAGCACATTGTATAGACGTAATGTCTAATTAATAGCAACACTCCAGAAATGTTTCTTGGTATTCAGATTTTGCTTCTTAAATGCACTGTCAACCCCTTGTTCAAATTAGATTTAGCAAGCCAAAAACTGGCAGTTCTCTTTTTGCATGTTATTGTGTGTTCCCATGTTGCATTAACTCTGAAAAAACATGCAGTTGGCATGGGTAGTTCTTCGTCTGGTCTGTGTTTCAGCCTGAAGGCAAAGTCCTTCGTTTCCAGATCTACTCAACATTATACTATTCTGCACTACATTTAACCCCACACACTAATGCATGTGCACGGCCATGGAGTTTATTGGCTGGGACGAATAGGAGCTGGACATTATCAGCGCTCACTTATTCTCTTTATTCCCTGCCACTGGAGGTTATAGCGAGCAGTGGAGCGGAGCGAGGCTTCAGCCCGGCACAGCGCAGGGACATGGGTTCACTTAAATCCACATGTGAAGCGAACAAAAGGCTGTCTGACGGAGTACTCACTCTGCCCAGAATGACTCAGGCCTTGTCATGCATACACTTCAATGGAAACTATGTGAATTCCTTTCTTGTATTTGAGGAAAATGGTTTAATCACCAAGCTTTAGATTGAAATCACCTGTGGAAAAAATGAGACCACAATGACATTAGGCATTTATCATTAATGGTGCTCTTTAATTCAGCTGTCTGTTGCCAGTATCGTTACACAGGGTAAAAGTGCTGAATAAATACAGGCAGAGAAAGAGAAAGTGTAATAGGTATCAAATATATCAATGCGTTTGTGACATCATAAAATCATAATATTTAAAGCTGTCACATCTTTGCATTGTAAAAATGACATTATTGTTCTACCAATACCTATTTTCCATATAGGGCAGTGGTGTAAGCTAATCAGTGGTCCAGGGGCCAAATGTGGCCGTCAGAATAGACTTTGTCGGTCATCAGGCTTCCCAGTGATTGAGCCCATTAAGTACTGTTTTGCTTAAAAATGTTCTATTGTGCTGCGGTTGAGTGGTTAAGGTACAGTACATGTTTGCCAGGCTCTTGGTACAGCTGGCTGCAGTGTCGTGGGTTTGAATCCCGACTCCGACATTTACTGCATGCTCTTCGTTCTCTCTCATCCCCCATTTCACGCTGTCCAATAAAGCCTATGGGACAAAATCTTTAAAAAAAATAAAAATGTTCTATCATCGTAACTTTAATAACATACATTTTAGTTCAGGAGCTCACATTAAAGTTCCAACCCTGAATACAGTGAGGAGGCTGTGTCAAACTTCTACTAAATGCACCAACCAAAAATAATTTTGGGTTGTTCCGATCAAAAGTCTGAAAAATAAAGACCAATCACAGGAACAGTGACATCAACATTGTTTACTCTTCTTTTTGTCTCTAATTTATTTCATTTGATAATGTTTTACTGTGTGGTTTTGCTGCGTCATCTTTTCAACCAAAAAGTGTGCTCTGACTCAAAAAAGGTTGGACAACTCTGACCTGAAATGATTCACCATGACCCTCAACTTTTTTGAGGGTCGCCATGAGTGACAAAGCCCCCTCACAAAGGCTATGGCAATATACCATGTAACTCTATCAAGTGGAATCATGCCCACAACCTCCTTGAACCAGTCCAGACAACTGTGATGAGTTCAACTTTTCTGACGGTAGCCAAATACTTGAGATAATAGGCTGCAAAAAGTGGTTCAATATGGAGCACATTTAGTCACACTTTTGATTTAAACTTTTCACTCATTTATAGTGACCCAGCTTGTTCTGTGTAAGAACTTTACTCTCAGATTGAGAAACAAGACATGCTCAGCCCACTCACGACAGTTCATCTGCTGATGGCTGCTGTGTCCCTCATTACACATGTGGTTTATCTCTTTAGTGTCCCGGTGCTTTCTTAACCTTGTGTCTGTTGATTTATCCCCTTTTCTGAGAGCCTCCTTTGAAGACAGATCCCCTGATCCCGTCGGTGGACCACATCTGAAATCTTTATCAGCCCAGCTCAGGTTAGTGCAGTGGGCCTAATGTTCCCCACGAGTCTGACTGGAGCAGGAAACTGGAGGAAGTGCAAACTCCCAAAGCAATCACATGTTATTTAAGCTTAATAGATTGCTACATTAAGTGAAGCTTTAACTGTCTCCGCTCTCTGGCAACCGGAAGCCTGGGATAGTCACTGACTGAAACTGAAACTCCTCTTTCAGCTGTTTGAAATTGAATACAGCCATTACATTTTTGTCAACTTTATTGCTGATCCTTACAATGTGTAGCTTTTAGTTAATGACAAAGACAGTTATGGCCTATTAGGCCAACAATAGTCTGTGTATATGTGTTAAAAGGCAAGTTAATCTGGTGTAGTACATTTCAACAAGGAGGCAGGGGCTCAGAGCGTTCGCCCACAAACAGAAAACTTGGCTGTTTGATCCCAGCTCTGAACAGTGCTTACTGTTGCTGTGTCCTTGGGCATGACACTCCACCCACCTTGCATGTATTTAAATGTGTTGTGTCAGCAATGGATTTGTAGTGGTTGTAGGCACAGGTTGGCTGTCCCTTTTCTGTCAATCTACTCCCAAGAAAGCTGTGGCTTCAGATTTCAGCTTGCCACCATCGAGTCTGGAGTGAATGAGACTATTGCATTGTGATTATTCAGTCAATGGCAAAAATAAAAGTATCAGCAAACGTAGGTCTAATAGTTTTAGAGTATTTTAGTGTTTATGTAAATATCCATTGGTGAAATAAACATTGTTACGGACCAAAGCAGTGGCCGGTGAATGTCCATACTACAGTTCCATCTATAGAGCCTATACACAATGGAGGTAGAACTGATCATAAAGAGAGAATTTCCCTCTGTGGACTGAAGCAGCGTGACGCTCCCAGTCTCCACAGCTGTTGTTTTCACAGCTCCTCTAAACATCAGACATTAATGTGTTTTTGTCAATGGTGTGAATCTCATATAATATCTGTTCCCATACTTTTCACTCCTCCTCAAAAACATGGACCAATAAATCTGTTATCATTCAACCCACCATGTCTCGATCCAACAATGCTTTCACTCACTTGCTTGTTTGCCATTACTTTAAAGGTGCCACAAAACTTAACTTGACTCGTATTCATCATGCACAAAATAAATGAAAAAGCATCCAACATCATGCTTGCTGCTATTTTCTACTTTTTAATTGTGTCTGCTTTTAAACTATTCTTGGTCAGAGGAACGCACAAAAATGTCAATGTGTCTGTACCTATGTAAATTGCAATACATTCAATTCTATTCTTCTCAACTTCTTTCCTTGTGTATTCATAGTAATACATAAAATATGTATATGGATAAAATGTTGAAGAAGGCCCAATATTGATAGCCAGTTGAGCACCCACCTTCTGCTCTGACATGTCGCCACCGCAGCAGAGGTTGATGAAGAGCTAAAACGCAAAGAAAAAAGATTCACAACTGGGAAACATAATATCTGAAAAATGAAGACCCCCATCATCATATACCGTTTTAAAATCTCACATAGCCCCTTTTTAAAAAACAAAAACAAAAACAACACGTAAATCTGTTCATTGTTACAGTGAAAATGCCTCTATGAAGGCTTCTGGAAACAGGAAGTGAATGGACCTGTTTCTAATATTGAACCATTTTAGATCAATATTGCATTGAATAAACAACATTTTCAATTGTCACCTATTTATTAGGTTGTTGTTATAGTTCCAAATTTAAAAACAAGCATAATATGTCTCCTTTAACAGTGCGTTGGTGCTCTGGGGTAGACGGAAGCAAGGCGGCAAATCTGCGTCATCGGCCCCTTTGACCTCGACCAATCACTCACCACAACATTCATTCTACGAAAGTGTTAGGGTTAGTTGTTCTGTCTTTTGTTTTTGTCTTCCGGGTGACAAAATAAGTACATTTTTCTTCTAATGCTTAATGTATTGCCAAAAAAGGATGGACTACCGTAGTTAATAAAGGCGTTCATTGTGCTTTTACAAAAACTTGGAATGAAACGCAGGAGTCAATGAGGAGTCAAGAAATCAGACAGTCCTTCTGCTCCCAGTTCTCATACTTTACTTCTCAATGCTGTGGCCTATAAATCCACTTATTACCGGTCCTGCGTATTACTAACATACATGACTTTGATTCACTCATTGGACGCGCTCGCCAATGCCTCCCCCGGTCTGGAGTCTGGACGGAACCTTCTTTGGAGCCTTGAGACTAAACACACCTTGTCATCAACCCCGACGATCCACCCGGCTCGAAAGGTTCACACTTAAACCTCTCAACATAACAGACGTGAATGATGACGCAAAGCTGAGTCGCAATTGCTGCTATTGATTATGTCACATGTGAAAAATACCAGTGTTACTCTGAAAGGCCATATTTACCAGAAGTGCCAAAGGAGGAAGTGACTAATCGGGGGAAGAATCTGATCTGTTTGGAGTAGATTACATTACATGGTTTTATATGGTAATATTTGCATGAACGTGACGGATGACAGTGTTGATTGAGGTTTTGTGTTGTGGGGGAGTCTGCAAACCACAGTCCAACAATGTCATGCAACGATGTGTCAAGTTCTGGCTTCAGCGTGAGCCTACAGCTGCAATGCCTGACACACACTCAATTAGCGTGGGTAAAGCGCCTGGGCTATATGCCATTTTAAACAGAAGCTATGCATTAGCCATAAAGTATTAACTGGATAAAAAAAGGTTGGCACGTAAACCTGAATTAGATCGTATGCAATATTCAATTTGACCTATGATTTAGGCTGGAGAATGGGCTTTTAAACACACTCACACTTTAGTAGTCGCCTCTTAATTTATATGGTATTGTTGATACATTTATTGTATTTTTCAAAGAAACTTTGTTCGCACAAACAGGTCAGTTTTGTTAGGCAGTGAGAAAGCATCTGTATTATCTATATAGTTTTGTTTTATGAACTCATTTCCATCAATCGCACTGCATTCATTCTCGCAAAAACACTCATTCATACAGCGTACAAGGACACTGTGGGCAAGGTGGGTGATGTGTCTTGCCCAAGGACACAACGACCATATGGAGAGAGTGGCTCAGTGGTTAGAGCTCTCGTCCACCAGCTGCAGGAGGTTCAATTTCTGCTCAGAAGATGTCATTAGGCAAGACACTTCCACCCTTGCCTTTTATGAATGTGGTTGGCGGTGGAGAGAGGGGTTAATGGTGTAGATTGGCAGCCTTGCTTGCGTCTGTTTGCCCCAAGGCAGCTGTGACTACAGAAGTGAATGAATATTGACTACAGTGTGGCGCTTTGAGAGTCTTTGTCAAGTCTGTAAAGCGCGTTACAAGTGTGGCATTATTATTAATATGCACTACAGTCACCGTTGCTCCACTATAGGCCTAACCCAATTTAGAGTCAAGATCAGACAGATTATTCTCAAGGTTATATACATTTAAATGAGAAAACAAAATTCAGATTATTTTTTAAGGCATGCTCAGGACACCTGCTTAAAGAAGACATATTATGCTTTTATTCAGGTACTTATTGAACTATAACATAAGTAGATCATTATTTTACATTGTGTTCGATCTAAACCTCAATAGTGATCTAAAACGTCTTAAAAAAGTAACAGGTCCATTGACTTCCTGTTCAAAACTACAGAACCAAGCAGCAGATTGTCATTTACATGTTTTTATTTTTAAAAAGGGGCTAAGTGACGTTTTAGAACAAGACATATCACCTGAAGTTATTGTTCAAATAATCACAACTAAGTACAGGGATGTGGGCAGAGACCTTGAGCCTCAAATGCAAGGAAATACAAGATTACTCAATACGTACTCAATACAACTTTCAGAATCAGAATCAGAAAAGGTTTATTGCCATTGTCAGTGAGCAAAATTCACAGGCACGGAACTTGCTTTGGTGATCTGGTGCAACATACAACAATGAACAAGAAAAACAATTGTCTTGTTCTTGTTGAATAAATTGATGATGAGGAAATACCATTGTAACAAATTTTAAAACTTGGATATATTTGATTATTTGTGTGAATAACCTGGTTCAGTTTACTTTTACTGACAAAATGAAACAGGAAGGATTGCTATGTTATTGTTGAGGCTTGAGGCGTGGTGAAGGGAGTTTTCAGATAACTTCAATTGTCAAGTAGGGCTTAAGATTGCCTATTTAGATGTTATTCAACAGCAGTCAGTGACGGTCAAAGTGATCTGTAATCTGCAATTACCTATAAATGAATTTAAACATCACCTAGTTTCTTTAGCTAGCTTTGTTTAATATGTCAAACATGAGAAAACATGTCTCTCAATTGGTTAATTTAAATCATTACTTTTTTTTTGTTGCCTTTCCAGGCTTTATTAGACAGGAGAGGTAAGTGTGAAATGGGGGATGAGAGAGAAGGGAGGACATGCAGTAAATGTAGGAGTCAGGATTCAAACTCACGACACTGCGGCCGGCTGCACTTGGAGCCTGGCATGCGTGTGCTGTGCCTTAACCACTCTACCACCTGGAAGCACTAATTCTTTACTTTTATAATTACAATAGCAACATGTAGTTTACAGGCGTATTCCAAAAGCTATGTCCGCAAACAGCTTACGTCATATCACCAGTTTACCCTCCCTGTGCTCAAGTGCATGTCTCAATGTGAACTTTGGACTGCGCTGAATGAACACATAATATGACTTCAGCGGTGAAGCTCATCACTGCAGAGCATTTTATGAGTTACAATATAAAACGTTCTGTTGTTTTGTTTGCAACTTTTTATATCAGCACATGTCACAGAGTTGTTGCGTGTACGAGGGTGCAGTCAGGTTTACTAACTTCCAAATATAAGTGTGCTTTTTAGATTTTTAGAAGATATCTTTGGCAGACACGGCAGAAGCGCTTTCAAATGTTAATCAGAATGGGAAGAGACATTCAACAAGCAAAAATGTATTTAATTTGATTTCAGTAAGTGGGCAAAAAATATATATGTGTCCAATTACAAGTGTATGCAAACCCGTTCTAACTTTATAATACAAAACTTTCCCAAAAAATAGCATATTAAAAAGAAAAAATTATAAAGTTACAGACATTAAAAGGGTATAACATGATATTTCTGCACTATCCTGTATAATTTTAACAGTCCTTTCACATTTTTCTGATATTGAATTGAATATATCTAAAGACACGTTTGGCAATTTTTGGTTGGATTTATATAATATTGAATGGCATTATTGGGGTACTCAAAATTTTCCATCAAATATCAATTTTGTCCATAATTTGATATTTGATATTTGAATTTGCAACATTCCCAAATAGTATTGCTTCATGAGTTGTACTGGAAATCCACAGAGAAATCCCTCTTCCGGGACTTTGCAGAAACGATAGTTTGCCGAAGGTGTCTATTTTAAATGACAGTGTGGTGAAAGGAGCAGATTGTGAGTCATTGTTGAGTGAAAAGGGTATTTTGCTTGACTCTTTCTGGTGCCAGACACTCATCCGAGCTGGCTGGGGCTCCGGTCTCATCTCCCGCCCTGACGACTTTATAAGGCACTTCCTGTCAGTGTGATGTCACTGCGGGGAGAGGAGGGAGGCTCAGGGATGTGGAGCTGCTGGTTTGTTCTAGTATGTTGTGGTACGAGGCTTTATGCAAGGTATTGTTTGTTTTTGATTGGTTGTTGTTACAGGTTATTAGGTATTAGAAATTACATCAGTCCTGCAGTAGGGCAAGGCTACATGGTTCGTACTGTCTTTTCACCTTTGTGTTTTGTTTTTCGCAATGTTGCTTTGTAAATCATATTGAGGACATTTGGACAGGTGTCATATTTTTTGGGAACAGGGCAAAACAGTTTCCGGAACTTTAACATGACACTGTTGTAATATCTCACATAATAAACTTAATAAAGGCAAGGCAAGGCAAAGCAAATTTATTTGCTCAATTTGTACACAAGGCAATTCAAAGTGCTTCACACAACAGGAAAAAAATCATAAAATCACAAAGACATGACAGAAATCCCAAAACAGTTTAAGACATAAAAGAGAAGAGTGCAAATAAAATAATTTCAGTCATATGCACAACTAAATAAAACTGTTTTAGCCTAGAATTGTGCATTGTCAGAGTTGCGGCCTGTCTCACATCCTCAGGAAGACTGTTCCAGATTTTAGCTGCATAAAACTGAAACGCACATTCCCCATGTTTAGTCCTGACTCTGGGCACCAGCAGGAGGCCGGTCCCTGAGGTCCTCAGAGTCCGAGATGGTTCATATGGCACTAACATGTCCGAGATGTACTTTGGTGCTAGGCCACGGAGAGACTTGTATACAAGCAGAGCTGCTTTGAAGTCTATTCTCTGAGCCACAGGGAGCCAGTGCAGAGACCTGAGCACAGGACTAATGTGATCGTACTTCCTGGTTCTAGTCAGGACCAGAGCAGCAGCGTTCTGGATGTACTGCAGCTGTTTTACAGCTCGTTTGGAGAGGCCAGTGAGCAGGCCGTTACAGTAGTCTAATCTACTGGAGACAAACGCATGAATAAGTCTCTCCAAGACTGATTTAGATATAAAATGGATTGATAAATATAAAATAAACACAAATAAATAACCTGGATTTTATTTCACCAAACAGCAGAGTAATGGGAATGCCTTTTCCCAAATGGGGGAACAAATTTGGCACTTGTTGCTCGTCTCCCAAATGGCATATAGGTTAATCAATATCATTAATTTTACCTTTTAAATAAAATAACATAAAATTCTATTCATTATTCCTTCCTGCAAAGCAAATAATCTGCCTTCTACATTACTTAATATTCACAAATTTAGTGCATGTTTTTAAATTTGATGATGGATTGTTTATTGTTTTGTTTAGAAGATTTGAAATGTATTTTTGTAGGCCTTATGCTTTTTACCTGAAAAAACAATTGTAACAGAGTTTGAACAGAAAATGTGTCATATGCGTGTTCCATTGAGTGCTGTAAGCCAGTGGTTTACTATTCTGGTATATTGTCAATTATTACTATATTGTCTAATTTGTATGAAACTGGTGTCCATAATTCTCAGAAATATTCTTAAAATGTAAAAAAGTTCCTCTTCAAGGACAATTTTTTAATGATAATCCCTGGTAAGTGCTTGCATACCCCTGGTTGGGAAACACAGCTGTAAGTCAATACTCATGCAGCAGCATACATAAATATCACATACTGTACATTTGGTCCTCTCGCTGCTTTGCTGGTCAAAACTGGCCCAGAGGAATTCCAAAAATGTGTCTGAAATCATAAAGAGGGATTAGCACAGTCTGCGCTCAGCGTGGGGCCAGATATGTGATAATAAGATGGCTGCAGCGCTATGCCCCCAATGCCCGACCTGTAAAAGATTTACAAACTCATGCAAGAACACCCTCTCCACACGCCTTTGCTGCTTTTCAGTCACTATTGATTTAGCAGGACCATTGTGTGGCTCTGTTTGAGGAACATGCATGTCACTGTTGAGTTTGCTTAACTCGGTTAGCCTAATGGACACAGAGGGTGCAAGATGGCCACTTTGCAAAGTAGCCCTGGTAACCTAATTATGCATGAAATCAGATGAACAAAAGAACAGGCTCAGGATTGTAAAGACGACCGGTGATGGTACAATGCTTGATGCCAAAACACATGGGCACTTTGGAACTGTCCATTGCTGCATCAGTATGTTTTTCATTCAATTTAAAAAGCAAGCATGCTTAACAAAAACAAAACTACTTTGACAATACTATGTTTTGCCCAATATTTGTCAATAGTAAAATGAACATTGATTAAACACATTTTAAGATATTTGTTTACTATATAAACCAAGTACCACATAAGAAAATAGTTGGCTTTCTGAGCATCAGATCTAAACCTGATCTAAGATAGAGCTAATAGGTCTAACATAGACAGTTACACCATTGCCATAGTACTAACCGAGGACATGCAGGCGGACAAAATTCTGCATACTTCTGGAAGTATATCACCTGTGGTACATGTACCACAGATTGAAAACCAGGTACATTAAGTATCTTGGTCCCTTATATTCTTTTTGCATTCACTGACGCACATCTGGTTGGATGTATGCAATTTTATTTCTATTTTTGTTTACAAATACTAAATAGGTTAACGGTTATGCCATATTACGGCATTACTATGATAAGACTTGGTGAGTTCCTATCAGATCATATTTTTGCAGCTTGTGTTTGGACACTAAGAAAAAGATAACATTCATGTGTGTACTTGATCCACTAAATTAGAGAAAAAGGTCATTGGAACAACCCAATGGCCGTTAATCTCACATGATGAATTTTTGGACTTACATCTGTTAAAAGAGAGATAAAACATATGAGGTCAACCTTTCTCTTATTACGTATGAAATGCGTATAAAGCAGTGTCTCGTGGGTGTTTGGCCGCACATGGACGCGCGCAGCCTGCTGCACGTTATGTGCTCTGCAGAGGAACATGGAGCAATAATACTCTGCGTCTTTAAGAGCAAGTGTGTGGGGAGGAGCCAGTCCCTCTCCGGAGCGCTCTGGACCTTAAAATAATTCTGTCCTACGGGTTAAGGCTAGAAAAGTAACACATTATTACTGGAGCGACGTCTACACGCTCGGGTCCCCGGTCTAATGTTTCTGTAAATCTGAATACGAGGAGACTAATAACAAAGGAGGATCTATATTTTCTCCAAAGACGGGTTAAGTCAGCAGCAGAGCTATACTGCAAAGTTATTTAGGTAAGTTGAGAAAGTATTTTAAAGCTGTAGTAACTTTGGATGTTGTTTGTGCACATGCTTCAGGTCGATGCAGCGACATTACTCCATTCATTATTTTCTAACACCTTATTTACACTTTTACATCACAAACGACTTGAGCTTGTAGCATTTTTGGAATATTCTGGCATTTTACACATATTTTAGCCTGATATTGGGTGGCTGCAAATGCCTTGACGTTCATCTCTCGTGCGTAAAAGTCATTTTTTCCGCGTAAATCCTCAAAAGGACTTATTTTTTATTAAATCATTCATTAGCATAAGGACAGTGCCATAGAAATATCAGCCTTGCATGCTGTGGTATGAGTCACTTGGCTGCTCTGAGTGCTTTTTTACCATGATTATCTCAATCCGGTAAAGTGAGCTGTGCGCGCTGGTTCGCGCCGCCGCTCGCCGCACAGGTAGAGCTGGTATGGCTGCTCACGAACCTCTGCAGGGTTGTCACCAGCGGGGTGTGATCCTTCGTGGCCTCCACCTCCTGCGTGCCCTACTGTGGATGTCCCGTCAAAAGCCTAAAGCGCGCCCAAGTCTCTAAGCCTGGCAAGATAGAGGAGAAAGTCAAGACTTAAAAAAAGAAAGAAAAAAAAAAGCCTCTTCCGTTAATGAATTACACAGAATACGTTGTAATTACACTGGGCAAAGATGAGGTAGGTTCAACTAGGCCTAGATGTCTGGCATGACGGTTTATGATTTATTTAACATTTTGAATGGTCAAAGGACAACTAAAAAAAGGGACATGAATAATGGCTATATAAGAACTAATAGCAATATGTACTAAAATAGCCTACTGGAATGGAGGTTTTGTTGGATGTTATCTTTGCTTTGTATAGGCTGCTTGTATAATGATTATAAAGTAGAATATATTACTGACAGTTGAGTAAATACACCGTTGTAGTAGAAAGTGGAATGTACATTTTACTGGTTTGCAATTTTAAACTAAAAATGGGTTATTGGTGATCATTAAAGCCTGCACTAGTAGAAATAGTATTTGTAGCTGTTGTAGTGGTAGTAATATTAATACATATCCATATTAGACATTATACAAAATAATAGATAGGCCTAGTTTAAGTTAACATATAAAGCTATATGTTGTCACTATACTCAACACGGTAAGATAAGAGAATAACTGTGTGCGTAGTCGAGGAGATTGCTTAAATGGGTGTTGAAATATCCGTCAAACAAAGTTGCTGTGAAGGAGTGTTGAGCAAGGGTAAGGTAAAGATCTTTCAAACTGAGGTAAATAACTAGCTCTTGTTTAATTGTACACTGTGTTGTTTGTTATAGTCATCGTAACTTGTGAGTGGCCAATCATAAGAATATGAATAATAATACCTAATGCAGCAATATTTTCAATATAAAGCAAATGTTTTTTCTTCCATGAAACAGAGAAAGTACCACTTCATATTGACATATGCACCTGTCCTGCCAGATATTTTACTCCGTAGGTTTAAGGCAGGCCACAGATGGATGATTTTAAAGATAAGGGTAATTAATGTAGTATAACACAACTTTGTAGACAAACATTTTTAGTTGGTTAAAAACAACTATTTGCAAATACTAAGTGAATGAATAACATTTGTTTTCAGTGTAAGCCTCTTTGATGAAGCCTCGTAGACTCATTCTCATACATAAAAACGAATGAATTAAGTGTTCATTAATATCTCCTAATATTATCTACACTTTCTGTTAATACAATACTTTGCAACCACAGCATAGTTAAGCATTTACACCATAACTGCATATAACATTCTTACTCTTGGTTTACTTGAGTGTGCGCACTGGAGTGTAAAAGTTTGTTCTCTCATCTTCAGTGAGGATGGTTATGTTTTCAAATGAAACAAACAGCTACAGTTTACAGGTTGCATCACCAGGAAGGTCTTTGGGGTAAAAATCCGTCAGATTAGCCTTGTGAAGGATGATCTTTAAAACTCCTCAATGAAAACAGATCTGCATAGACAAAAAACGCCATTCTTTTAGTATAATGAGATTACCGGTAGTACTTGGATTGTGCATTTGAACCCAACACCCTAAACTGCTTGTCCTACAAATCTCCTCATCATGTTGTCATAAAGCTGCACAATTAATCAGTCTTCAATCGAATGTCCCCCTCATACGTGTTTCCTTGCGTGGAGAAGTGGCTCCACGATTGTACTTTCCTTGTAGAGTGTGTTTACAACAGTCTATTTCTGTGAAATATGTCACCTACTTTCATTTCATCACCCTGTTCGCTTCATTTTAGGCACAATGATGCCCCACCTGCTCTCTGATTGAATGGTTTGAATAATCGTGATTTCATCTAAGATTCAAATAAAAAAATATATATATAATCGAGCAGCTCTACTGCAATATTTGATCTCCCGTTTTAACATAAATCATCTCAGTAATGTGTAGAAAACCTTGACCATACATTTTCTCTCAAAAGTCCTGAATTGATTGCATACAAAACCCTTAACTTAATTCGCCGTATGATCACACCACATTGTAAAAATCTTGTTTCTGTGAGCGCACTTGTGGTCATCTGCCAGGATGAACTGTGTCTGCACCTGTTGCTGGAGGAAGCCGGAGCCCCAGGAGGTTCATTATCGAATATCAAGTTGCTTCCCGTCCCGTTCGAACCCGAATCGATGGCCCTGGTCACAGAGGGGATTGCATTCCTGTTCGGGGCAGTTTTGGCTGTTGCTGATGCCCTGGGCTTCCTGTTGTTTTAGAGCTTTGTTTCTCGACAGCTGTCAGGGCAGAACATAACTTTAGCTCATTGGAGAGCGAGGAGCGAGGGGCCTGTGTGGTTTTCAATCAGCACGGCCACATTATAAGGAGAACAACGTGTCACTGCACATACATCATCCAGAGCCTCCAGGGTTCACATTATGCACCTGTTTTTAACACAGACATAAAAATGACTATGCTGCATTGTGTCATGTGCCTTATCAGCAGTAATACGCGCGTTGATTTTGTTGTAAAGGAAAAAATATATAAATTTTCAGTACATAATCTCGAAAACGTGTGTTTTCTGTCCTGTTGGCTAAAGGTTTGCTTGTACCCGCTCCGGCAGTTCAGCATTTGCTATAGTATTGTAGTAAAAACCACAATGCTTTCAGATGACATCAGCACACGGATCGTTTAAATGCAGCTCTTTGCTGTATTATAGCAAGTTCTATAGTCTGGTCACTAGTAGATGTTGATCAGGTCTAACATCTATGAAATTACCTTTTAGACAATAGAGAAATCTGGTTGTTGGCCCCCGTCACAATCTATAATCTAAAATGTCACCCATTTATTAACCCACTAACTGACCCACTTTTGCTCTGGGGTAATACACTGTTGTACAACATTGGTTTTACATTTCCATTTTCCATCAAAATTTGAATGTAGAAAATAAACAAAATATTTGTTTTGTGCACCTACCCTGTCCATTAAGTTGCTCTTTTCGTACAGGAGGTAGTTTTGAATTAGTCTATAAAAATTGCACGTGTCGGCCTGACTGACACATAGTTGACGCAAACATGCAGGTCATTTGACATCAGCAGCTCTTGCAACATAGATCTTTTGTAACAGGAGAGGCACTTCTTTTGTCTGCTGTTCAGGCCAAGTGAGATTTTAGTGAGCCTTTTGTAACTTAACTGTAAACGTTCTATACTAAAGGGTTCAGAATTTATTGCTGGACTTTTTGTTGTTGTTGTTTAATTTAGCTTGGTTAAGTATTTTATTAGTTTTTAGATGTTTGATCCTTACAGAAGAGATTAGAATAAACTCCCCAAATGAAAAATTGTCTTGCTGCTTCTTTGGGTCACTTCTGTTAAATCACTTAAAAACTTAAAACACAACAACAAATGTGGTTACCTGGTAGTAATGCTTTGCCTTTTAAGTTTTGTGTATGGACCTTGTTTGCAGTTGTAAATTTGTACTTGGTTTGTCTCTGTATCTTGCAGGAGTAGAAGTGTTGGCCAGCCGGGCGATCTCAGAGTTTGCTGGTTTTGATGCGACTCGAGGCTGCCTGGAGCATGTCCACAGTGGGCCTGACTGCCCAGGAGACCTCTTTTCCTCTTGAGAACCCCTTCCTCTGGGGCAGCTGCTACCACAGCATGGACTCGAAGTCATCCTGGGGGTACCTTCATCAAGCAAATCCCAAGTGAGTGCTCAGGAGTGAAAGCCACTACATACCTTCCTGGTGTCACCGTTAAAGTGTAAATAATCTTTCCTCTTCCACATCCTAATGTCTTCTGTTCTTTACAGCTTTAGTATAAAATCAGCCTACACAGATCCAAAAGTGAATTTGTACCACAGAGAGTCCCCTCCTCTATCTCCGAGTCATGAAAGTAAGTAATGCAATATAATTTGCTCAGTCTCCAAACATACTTTGTAATATGAGACTAACCTCCTGTATGTGTGTAGGACACTCGCAGAGTCCAGGAACACAGAGGCTTCTTAAGAAGTCCCGGCCGACCTACCTCTCCCTGTCCTGCACCCCTGAACCCTCCACGCCCAGCCCGTCGGAGGACACCCACATCCTGTCACAGCCACAGTCTGCCCACAGAGGCTGCAGTCCCCCACAGACTCCAGGCAGGTGTTCCAAGCCCCTGCCTCCCATCCCCCTGCAGACAGACTCCTGCTCTGTACAGAGCTTGGACAATGAGGAATATTTTACAAATTGGGATGAAAACTGTCGGCTTGTGGCCGATCAGATAATCAAACCTGTGCGATTTGGACACGGCCGAAGAAGCCTCAGAATCCATGGGCAAGTGAACCATGCTTTCAGTGACCATGGTCCTCAGAGCCCCAGACCCACCCAAACACCACAACATCACCAGGGAAACCATCACCAGGGAAACTATCACCAGGGAAACTATCACCAGGGAAACCATCACCAGGCAAACCATCACCAGGCAAACCATCACCAGGCAAACCATCACCAAACTCAAACTCTTGAATGGCACGAGTCACAAAATGAGCCTTCTGAGCAGCGTGCTTCGTGGCAGAGGACAGAAGAAGAAGTCCCTGTATGTCCCAGGCAGTTACAAGACAAGACTCAGAGACGGGTTCGGCGCACACAGTCGGGCCCAGCGGGTTCATTTAACAAACCCTCTTTTTTGAACCTCCAGTCTAAACGAAACAATCACGGTATGTACAAATCTGAAGTGCCCCCTCCCATCCCCCCACGGCTCCATAAGATCGAAGACCCCCGTCGCTGTTCAGTTGAGGTCTCTGGAGCCTACAGTGACGAGGACAAACCTCCCAAACTCCCGCCCCGCGACCCATTGTCCAGAGGCTGCTCTCGCACCCCCAGTCCCAAAAGTCTGCCCCTGTACGTCAACGGAGAGATGCCTCCTACACAGAGCTTTGCTCCAGACCCTAAATATGTTTCTCGGGGTTTAGTGAGACAGAATAGCGAGGGGTCGCCTTGTATCTTTCCTGTTATGATAAATGGACAGAAAGATAGCAACACACATTACTTCCTATTGGACGGGCCGTCAGAGTGGGACTATCGCAGCCAAAAGAAAGCACCTGTGGATTTTGTTTGACAAACTTTGCATACTGTATTTGTATTAAATAAGCAACATTGGACCATAGTACCCTCTAAACTGCTGCTTTTTATGCTCTATTGTGAACACACACAAGATATGTGCGCACTGCATTAGTTACTGGCAACTTTGGTTAATAGCAGCTGAGATGGTGAGATATCTCTGGCTCAAGGTTTAGGTAAAGATTCAATAAGAAAACCTATTTTTATATAATGTTTAATTTGTTGTATTGACTCTTGTGGTGTAAAGGTACAAGCTGGCCTTGGACCTCATGCTCAGTGTTTGTTTTTGTTTTTTTATATGAAATGCATTGTGGGGTTTCATACTTTGTGAGTGACAAGGGACAATAGGTCAGTAACCACTTTTTATATGAAGAAAAAATTGCTGGAAAATGAAGGATTTAAGCACAAAATGCACCTCTGTGTTCTGGTTGTGTAATGTGAGAGTTTTTGCGGTAGCTCCTGGATAATGATTACATGTACTGTATGTTTAAATGTGTGAGAGATTTGGTGACAAATAGAAAACTGTCTACTGTACTTGTTACTTTTCTGTGCAAGGTAAATGTCGTGAATGTATCCAAAACGTAACTGTCTTATGTAAGTCTGTGGTCAAGCTGTGAGCCTTTGGTTGATATAATATAATTTGTACTACCTCCTGTTAACTACCCTAAACTGACCTGTACTTACAGTATGGATCTCAAGGTCCTGACCTACTTATTTGCACAATTTTAATATTAATGACTACTAACCCAGTTCTAAAAAGTGCAGCAACCCATACTGTTTGCATCTCTGTACCACCATTGAGACCTAAATGTTGTATGACTAACGCAACCGTTCTCCGGTATAGTGGAACCGGATGTCCTTAAAGGAAAATTGATATCTAGCACAGATGTTTGGCCAACCTGTCGCACAGACTAAATAGACAGAACATGGTTTACCTGACACAGACTTTTCCAGTTCTACTCATGCATTCCTGTCTTACATGATTGCAGTGGGTGTGGCCTCTTCAGACACTTTGGCTGCTGGCAGCTCAGAAAATTTTTGAATTTTACTGTTCTCAAACTTGGGTAAATGTAGCATATATCTGTAGTAACCTTGATTGAAAATATACGTTTTTGATACTGCTGAGGTCAAAACACGGACATTGAAGTTTATTGTTTCTTTCCCTTCTGCTCACAAAATGTTGTAACCCCTTCCTTTGCTTTTTAAAGAATGTTTACATCATACACTGATACTATTTAATCTTAAGGTATTCATGTCTTATGTTGAAGATGAAGAAATTGAAATTATCGCTCGGATGTAGGTGAAAAGATGCACTGGGAGAGTATGCAGTGTACAGTATTTAACAATTCCATTTGCTATGAACAGTTGAAGTATATAATCTTTGAACAAAAGGATGTCAAATAAAAAGTACTTATTTATGATTTTGCTTCCTGCTGATTTCTTTAAGACTGTGAACTCTTAGCTCAGCTGTTTGGCCTGTTTTATCACCCACACGCCCTCATGCTGTTCCCTATTATGACTGGCCTCTATCCAGAAGCGCAACTCACAATGGTTGACTGACAGCTGGAGATTTCTTCCTGGTTTGGACGATGCTGATGCTCCTTGTAGCACTCATTGCAGCCCATATTAAATTATTTATCAGGCCATTTTAAACTGCCTGAGCTTTAATTGGGTCAAAGAGACTGAATATACTTGAGTGAATTTCCAACAATTGCAAAGTCTGTATACTTGGCATGTGTCATTAATGTAATAGGTTGTGGAATTGCATCATGTAATTAGACTTGCCGCACATTTTGAACTTAATATTTTTGTTGTAGAATTTGTATTTTGTTTGTTTGGAATTACAAACTTGTAAATTTACACTCTACAAATTCTGGGATTGCAACTTTGACAACTACAATTATTTTTATGAAGCAGTGAAGCAGTATTTCTTCAATGGAAATAGATACTCTGATTATTGCATCGACTGTAATGAATTTGAATTAATATGGGTATGCGTGGATGAAAAGGTGAATGCTATGCCTTGCCAGTCTTTCCTTGTAACACATCAAACTGCTCAACAGCAAGGCACAGCTTAAGTGCATACACTTTAAATTGATTTCATTACAGAAGTAGCATGCTTCATTTTAATCCAGCCTTTAAAACTTTGACTAATCCAACTAACAGAATAAGCAAGCTGTTTTATTTGCACAAAAGTTACCATTTTAGTGATATTTATTACAAGCTGTATTCAAATAAGAAAGAACCAAACAAACCAAGTGTTTTTTTGTTGAAGATTGAAGACTTTCTAACCGTTGCATAAAACTATCACAAATCCTACGACAACAATCAGCGCATTGAGCGCTTTGTGGATTTGAATTGTCTTATCATTCGCATCAAGAGCCAGTCAGTCTGAGAAGTCAATGTTTAACTCTAACTCCAGAGCAGCTGGTTAAACATTACACAGGCCAGAGAATAGAGACTGGGAATTTTAAATATTAATAATGAATAATTGTTTGTGGATGTGCCACTAGATGGGGATATAACTCTTTTCACTTCTGTGGCATCAACCCTAACTCCTGTGTAGAATGTATTTGTTCATTAAAGGTTCTTGGTTACATTATCATATATGAAGGGTACTATAAAATATATATTTAAGTTTATATACAGTATATGGCAAATCTCATTAAATAGTCAAAGGCACTTGTCAAAACCTTGAAGAAAATGCTGCAATTCTTGTGTACGTTTTATAAAGGCAAAATGGCGCCATCTAGGGCCCAAATGATGAAATATATATATATATATATATTTTTTCCCCTAACCTGGAACATTATTTGAGTCCTTTTGGGTGAATAATCAAACAGACGATGAACACCACTGAGTCTGCTTTCACCGTTTTATTTTTGAACAAAGGATCTACAATTATTACAGCGTAAAATTTACACAAATTAATACATAAATAAGTTGAATAATTTAGTGGATTTATTGTGATCAGTTGCGAAGGTTCAATCATGTGTTAGAAATTCCCAAGTTGTGATCTCCTATAAAAGAAGAAAAGACAATGTTAACGCAAGATGAACAGAACACAAGGAAAACATTTGGCCAATTACGTGGGAAATCGTGATACACCGTTTTTTGCTTCTTCATTTCAGCACTGTTCCTTTCTTGGGCCGCATTTATAGATATTGACTATGAGATCTAGAGTTTTGGAGATGCTCTGACCAAGTTTAACCAGCTATTATTTCAGCAGGAGTAAGATTTCTCTCGCTCTTGTTTAAAAGATTCTTTGATTCTCTGTTGGTCAGAACCGGGAATCACTCTTTCAACGTTATTTACAGGTACTCCGTCAACAACTAATCTATGCCTACTGTTCTACATCATTCCACGTGGTAACATGTAAACGCATTAAAATATAAACTGCCTCTCCACATTTTATTTTCTGTGTTGAATTCGTAGTATTTCTCTTTATCAAGTAAACAGTAAAACAAACCTCTGTAATTGAAAAAGTCTTCTTCAAATGTAGAGAGTCGTCTGTCAGAAGAATCTCTCCTTGTCCTGCAAAGAATATTATGATTATCTTATCTAGTTGTGTGGTAGATGTGGTGCTTCATTTTAAAGTATTGTATGAATACTAACCAAATGCCAGCATGCCTTCGTCTTCTGTAAGCAACAGCAGCGATGATGATGATGCAGAGGAGCAGTAAAGCAGCAGCCAGGGCCCCAAACAGAGCTCCGTAGAAACCTGGACCCCAGCTAAAAAGCTCACACCGCGGGCCGTAGTACTGCTCCATACTCGAGTTATAGCAGCTACAGGAAAACAAGGATTTATGGAAATAACTTTCACATTATGTTGTCATAATTGATTATTATAAATGTGATCGTGTGTGTGAGTAAAAGGACAACATGTGTGCATTGTACTTAATAATAATAACAATAATAATAATACTAATGATAATGATAATGATAATAATAAAAGCAAAATTGAATGAAAACAATGTTTAAAAAGTATATCTTACAAGCAGATTGGTCCAAGATGAATATGATTGTAGCACTGCCCGTGGCGATTGCAGTAGTTTGGGATTGTCGCGCACTGCCCAACACACTCCCAGCTCCCATTGATCAACTCTGCAGTGTAGTCAGCAAAGTTTGTGCAGTTGATGTAAGGCTCCAAATGAGTAATATCTGTAAGGTGGAAGAACTGATCAGTTCTTTATGTTATATAATATTTTAAAGTAATGGACAATTGAGACTTACTTGTCAGTGGAGGTGTCTCAAATGTGACAGCTTTTAAAAGGGGGGTTGAAGTATTGAATGCCACTCCAATGTTGTTCAAGTTTGTTGTGTCATTTAAGATAATTGTCAGTACAGTCTCCAATTTGTTGTTAACATACTGGATTTGGGACTCACTGTTTACATACTTGTACTGCACTTCAGTCTCTGCTATAACACTCCCAGCACTAAAGAGGAAGAAAAAGAATCAAATATTGTAAAATGACAAATGATGGGAGCTTCAGTGGGTGATTTCCTAGGTGAACTCCAAACCTACGATAATCTGATGACTTGTATAGATTTAAAAGTACGGGGATCTGCTTTTCTGCACAGTGGTTCAAGCTGAAATGTAAGGGAAATGTTACTCACTGTTACTCAATGTTACTCACGTGTAATAATAGAAAAAGTTAAATTCATAAAGTTAACAAAAGCAGATTTGTGCACTTTACCTGTTCAACTAATTTGTTGCTGAAATGTTTCGATTCAGGAGAATTCAAATTCAAGTAGTTGCTGTTGAACACAATGCTGATAACCAAAGTAATATTTACTTTGCGAGTTAGTTGTCCTCCGTTGTCTACAAAATGAAAAGGAAAAACATATATGTTAAGGGCTATAGACATGTTTGTGCAATTAGGTTCATTAGGTCTTAGTGTTTTAATAACTGTAGGATTTCTTATTCTTAGACTGGTATTTTAGTGTTGTAGTTTAAGCGACAAGCAGAACAACAACAGCTGAATTATGCCATTTATGACCATGAGGAAAATATAGATATCAGAAAGCAACTAATACCATTGTTGGATCAGTGAGGTCATGAGATATGGAAACTGTAGAGGGGGCATACCAATGTTCTCATATCTGGAGTACAGCTCTAACAAAGTCATCCAACTGCTCCAAGTAGAAAAATGGTGCCAAAATCTGGTTAAGTAAGCTGACCATATATATTACAATAACACAACGTGACACTACTGAGGAAGGTATGACACTAAAACACAAGGGATGAAACTAAAATACAGGTTTGACTATAAGACTAAACTTATATTAGTGTTTACGGTCAAGGACAAAGTGAATGTTAGATTATTTGTATCAACTGGTACATTGAGCCAGTCCATTAGTTCATTCACATAAATACAAACAGAACGACTAGTTTTTGAAGAGAAAACTCACCAATATTAGGTCGGGTGTTATTAACACCATAGATGCAGTTGTCACCATATACAAATTCTTGGCAGGTAGTAGTTGGTGTCACTGAGGAGAACAATGTGTTTGAGGTGAAACAAACTACCCAGAAGTGTTAAGCAAAGGAGCATGATTGCTTAACAATAAAAGTACCTTCATTAGTTGTTGATTCAGGTATAACTGATGTGATTGTTGAAGAATGTTGCTGAATGGTTGAGAAAGCCGTAAAAGTTGATCCTGGAGTTTTTGTATGATGAGTTGATTGTGAAGAAAGACTGCTTGTCATGCTTGTGGAAAAAGCACTTGAAGATGATGTGAACGATGATGTAAATAATGTGTTTGTTGAAGATTTTTGCCCAGTTGTTGAGGTAACTGAAGGTGAAGATGGACCATTCGTTGTGGCATGAGGTGTTGTGCTCACAATTGTTGTTGTTGAAGGAGATGTTTGTGACGAAAGACTGGTCATGCTTGTAGAATATGGGCTTGAAGATGTCTGTACAATTGCACTTGTAAATAATGTGGTTGTGGATGGCTGAAGGGTTGACGATGAAGTCACTTCGTGTGTTGTAAGTGTAGATGTTGGCGCAGTAGATTGTGTTGTTGGGCCAGACGTCAATGATGTGATTGTTGAAGATTTTTGCCCAGTTGTTGAGGTAACTGAAGAAGATGGTCCATTATTGTGGCATGAGGTGTTGTGCTCACTATTGTTGTTTGTTGAAAGGAGATGTTTCTGACGAAAGACTGGTCGTGCTTGTAGAATATGGCCTTGAAGATGTCTGTACATTTGCACTTGTAAATAATGTGGTTGTGGATGGCTGAAGGGTTGATGATGAAGTCACTTTGTGTGTTGTAAGTGTAGATGTTGGTGCAGTAGATTGTGTTGTTGGGCCTGATGTCAATGATGTGATTGTTGAAGATTTTTGCCCTGTTGTTGTGTAACTGAAGAAGAAGATGGTCCATTAGTTGTGGCATGAGGTGTTGTGCTCACAATTGTTGTTGTTGAAGGAGATGTTTCTGACGAAAGACTGGTCATGCTTGTAGAATATGGGCTTGAAGATGTCTGTACATTTGCACTTGTAAATAATGTGGTTGTGGATGGCTGAAGGGTTGACGATGAAGTCACCTTCGTGTGTTGTAAGTGTAGATGTTGGCGCAGTAGATTGTGTTGTTGGGCCTGACGTCAATGATGTGATTGTTGAAGATTTTTGCTCTGTTGTTGTGGTAACTGAAGAAGAAGATGGTCCATTAGTTGTGGCATGAGGTGTTGTGCTCACAATTGTTGTCGTTGAAGGAGATGTTTCTGACGAAAGACTGGTCATGCTTGTAGAATATGGGCTTGAAGATGTCTGTACATTTGCACTTGTAAATAATGTGGTTGTGGATGGCTGAAGGGCTGATGATGAAGTCACTTCGTGTTGTTGTAAAGTGTAGATGTTGGCGCAGTAGATTGTGTTGTTGGGCCTGTCGTCAATGATGTGATTGTTGAAGATTTTTGCCCAGTTGTTGAGGTAACAGAAGCTGTTGATGGTCTATTAGGTGTGGCATGAGGTTAATGTGCTTCACAATTGTTGTTGTTGAAGGAGATGTTTCTGACGAAAGACTTGTCAGGCTTGTAGAATATGGGCTTGAAGATGTCTGTACATTTGTACTTGTAAATAATGTGGTTGTGGATGGCTGAAGGGTTGACGATGAAATCACTTTGTGTGTTTGTAAGTGTAGATGTTGGCGCAGTAGATTGTGTTGTTGGGCCTGACGTCAATGATGTGATTGTTGAAGATTTTTGCCCAGTTGTTGAGGTAACTGAAGAAATGGTCCATTAGTTTGTGGCATGAGGTGTTGTGCTCACAATTGTTGTTGTTGAAGGAGATGTTTCTGACGAAAGACTGGTCATGCTTGTAGAATGGGCTTGAAGATGTTGCACATTTGTACTTGTAAATAATGTGTTTGTGGATGGCTGAAGGGTTGATGATGAAGTCACTTCGTGTGTTGTAAGTGTAGATGTTGCGCAGTAGATTGTGTTTGTTGGGCCTGATGTCAATGATGTGATTGTTGAAGATTTTTTGCCTGTTGTTGGAGGTAACTGAAGAAGAAGATGGTCCATTAGTTGTGGATGAGATGTTGTGCTAACAATGTGTTGTTGTTGAAGGAGATGTTCTGACGAAAGACTGGTCATGCTTGTAGAATATGGGCTTGAAGATGTCTGTACATTTGCACTTGTAAATAATGTGGTTGTGATGGCTGAAGGGTTTGATGATGAAGTCACTTCGTGTGTTGTAGTGTAGATGTTGGCGCAGTAGATTGTGTTGTTTGGGCTGATGTCAATGATGTGATTGTTGAAGATTTTTGCCCAGTTGTTGAGGTAACTGAAGAAGAAGATGGTCCATTACTTGTGGCATGAGATGTTGTGCTCAAATTGTTGTTGGTTGAAGGAGATGTTTCTGACGAAAGACTGGTCATGCTTGTAGAATATGGGCTTGAAGATGTCTGTACATTTGCACTTGTAAATAATGTGGTTGTGGATGGCTGAAGGGTTGATGATGAAGTCACTTCGTGTGTTGTAAGTGTAGATGTTGGCGCAGTAGATTGTGTTGTTGGGCCTGATGTCAATGATGTGATTGTTTGAAGATTTTTGCCCAGTTGTTGAGGTAACTGAAGAAGAAGATGGTCCATTAGTTGTGGCATGAGGTGTTGTGCTCACAATTGTTGTTGTTGAAGGAGATGTTTCTGACGAAAGACTGGTCATGCTTGTAGAATATGGGCTTGAAGATGTCTGTACATTTGTACTTGTAAATAATGTGGTTGTGGATGGCTGAAGGGTTGATGATGAAGTCACTTCGTGTGTTGTAAGTGTAGATGTTGGCGCAGTAGATTGTGTTGTTGGGCCTGATGTCAATGATGTGATTTGTTGAAGATTTTTGCCCTGTTGTTGTGGTAACTGAAGAAGAAGATGGTCCATTAGTTGTGGCATGAGGTTGTGCTCACAATTGTTGTTGTTGAAGGAGATGTTTCTGACGAAAGACTGGTCATGCTTGTAGAATATGGGCTTGAAGATGTCTGTACATTTGCACTTGTAAATAATGTGGTTGTGGATGGCTGAAGGGTTGATGATGAAGTCACTTCGTGTGTTGTAAGTGTAGATGTTGGCGCAGTAGATTGTGTTGTTGGGCCTGATGTCAATGATGTGATTGTTGAAGATTTTTGCCCTGTTGTTGTGGTAACTGAAGAAGAAGATGGTCCATTAGTTGTGGCATGAGGTGTTGTGCTCACAATTGTTGTTGTTGAAGGAGATGTTTTCTGACGAAAGACTGGTCATGCTTGTAGAATATGGGCTTGAAGATGTCTGTACATTTGTACTTGTAAATAATGTGGTTGTGGATGGCTGAAGGGTTGATGATGAAGTCACTCGTGTGTTGTAAGTGTAGATGTTGGCGCAGTAGATTGTGTTGTTGGGCCTGATGTCAATGATGTGATTGTTGAAGATTTTTGCCCTGTTGTTGAGGTAACTGAAGAAGAAGATGGTCCATTAGTTGTGGCATGAGGTGTTGTGCTCACAATTGTTGTTGTTGAAGGAGATGTTTCTGACGAAAGACTGGTCATGCTTGTAGAATATGGGCTTGAAGATGTCTGTACATTTGCAACTTGTAAATAATGTGGTTGTGGATGGCTGAAGGGTTGATGATGAAGTCACTTCGTGTGTTGTAAGTGTAGATGTTGGCGCAGTAGATTTGTTGTTGTTGGGCCTGATGTCAATGATGTGATTGTTGAAGATTTTTTGCCCAGTTGTTGAGGTAACTGAAGAAGATGGTCCATTAGTTGTGGCATGAGGTGTTGTGCTCACATTGTTGTTGTTGAAGGAGATGTTTCTGACGAAAGACTGGTCATGCTTGTAGAATATGGGCTTGAAGATGTCTGTACATTTGTACTTGTAAATAATGTGGTTGTGGATGGCTGAAGGGTTGATGATGAAGTCACTTCGTGTGTTGTAAGTGTAGATGTTGGCGCAGTAGATTGTGTTGTTGGGCCTGATGTCAATGATGTGATTGTTGAAGATTTTTGCCCTGTTGTTGTGGTAACTGAAGAAGAAGATGGTCCATTAGTTGTGGCATGAGGTGTTGTGCTCACAATTGTTGTTGTTGAAGGAGATGTTTCTGACGAAAGACTGGTCATGCTTGTAGAATATGGGCTTGAAGATGTCTGTACATTTGCACTTGTAAATAATGTGGTTGTGGATGGCTGAAGGGTTGATGATGAAGTCACTTCGTGTGTTGTAAGTGTAGATGTTGGCGCAGTAGATTGTGTTGTTGGGCCTGATGTCAATGATGTGATTGTTGAAGATTTTTGCCCTGTTGTTGAGGTAACTGAAGAAGAAGATGGTCCATTAGTTGTGGCATGAGGTGTTGTGCTCACAATTGTTGTTGTTGAAGGAGATGTTTCTGACGAAAGACTGGTCATGCTTGTAGAATATGGGCTTGAAGATGTCTGTACATTTGCACTTGTAAATAATGTGGTTGTGGATGGCTGAAGGGTTGATGAATGAAGTCACTTCGTGTGTTGTAAGTGTAGATGTTGGCGCAGTAGATTGTGTTGTTGGGCCTGATGTCAATGATGTGATTGTTGAAAGATTTTTGCCCTGTTGTTGAGGTAACTGAAGAAGAAGATGGTCCATTAGTTGTGGCATGAGGTGTTGTGCTCACAATTGTTGTTGTTGAAGGAGATGTTTCTGACGAAAGACTGGTCATGCTTGTAGAATATGGGCTTGAAGATGTCTGTACATTTGTACTTGTAAATAATGTGGTTGTGGATGGCTGAAGGTTGATGATGAAGTCACTTCGTGTGTTGTAAGTGTAGATGTTGGCGCAGTAGATTGTGTTGTTGGGCCTGATGTCAATGATGTGATTGTTGAAGATTTTGCCCTGTTGTTGTGGTAACTGAAGAAAGAAGATGGTCCATTAGTTGTGGCATGAGGTGTTTGTGCTCACAATTGTTGTTGTTGAAGGAGATGTTTCTGACGAAGACTGGTCTGCTTGTAGAATATGGGCTTGAAGATGTCTGTACATTTGTACTTGTAAATAATGTGGTTGTGGATGGCTGAAGGGTTGACGATGAAGTCACTTCGTGTGTTGTAAGTGTAGATGTTGCGCAGTAGATTGTGTTGTTGGGGCCTGATGTCAATGATGTGATTGTTGAAGATTTTTGCCCTGGTTGTTGTGGTAACTGAAGAAGAAGATGGTCCATTAGTTGTGGCATGATGTTGTGCTCACAATTGTTGTTGTTGAAGGAGATGTTTTGACGAAAGACTGGTCATGCTGTAAATATGGGCTTGCGATGTCTGTAATTGCACTTGTAAATAATGTGGTTGTGGATGGCTGAAGGTTGATGATGAAGTCACTTCGTGTGTTGTAAGTGTAGATGTTTGCGCAGTAGATTGTGTTGTTTGATGTCATGAAGTGAGTAAGATTCTGCTTTGTGAGGTAACTGAAGAAGATGGTCCATTATTGTGATGAGGTGTTGTGCTCACAATTGTTGTTGTTGAAGGAGATGTTTCTGACGAAAG
>BJKM01000013.1:817500-975012 GCA_015082035.1 Chaenogobius annularis | reverse complement strand
TAACTGAAGAAGAAGATGGTCCATTAGTTGTGGCATGAGGTGTTGTGCTCACATTGTTGTTGAAGGAGATGTTTCTGACGAAAGACTGGTCATGCTTGTAGAATATGGGCTTGAAGATGTCTGTACATTTGTACTTGTAAATAATGTGGTTGTGGATGGCTGAAGGGTTGATGATGAAGTCACTTCGTGTGTTGTAAGTGTAGATGTTGGCGCAGTAGATTGTGTTGTTGGGCCTGATGTCAATGATGTGATTGTTGAAGATTTTTGCCCTGTTGTTGAGGTAACTGAAGAAGATGGTCCATTAGTTGTGGCATGAGGTGTTGTGCTCACAATTGTTGTTGTTGAAGGAGATGTTTCTGACGAAAGACTGGTCATGCTTGTAGAATATGGGCTTGAAGATGTCTGTACATTTGTACTTGTAAATAATGTGGTTGTGGATGGCTGAAGGGTTGATGATGAAGTCACTTCGTGTGTTGTAAGTGTAGATGTTGGCGCAGTAGATTGTGTTGTTGGGCCTGATGTCAATGATGTGATTGTTGAAGATTTTTGCCCTGTTGTTGTGGTAACTGAAGAAGAAGATGGTCCATTAGTTGTGGCATGAGGTGTTGTGCTCACAATTGTTGTTGTTGAAGGAGATGTTTGTGACGAAAGACTGGTCATGCTTGTAGAATATGGGCTTGAAGATGTCTGTACATTTGTACTTGTAAATAATGTGGTTGTGGATGGCTGAAGGGTTGATGATGAAGTCACTTCGTGTGTTGTAAGTGTAGATGTTGGCGCAGTAGATTGTGTTGTTGGGCCTGATGTCAATGATGTGATTGTTGAAGATTTTTGCCCTGTTGTTGAGGTAACTGAAGAAGAAGATGGTCCATTAGTTGTGGCATGAGGTGTTGTGCTCACAATTGTTGTTGTTGAAGGAGATGTTTCTGACGAAAGACTGGTCATGCTTGTAGAATATGGGCTTGAAGATGTCTGTACAATTTGCACTTGTAAATAATGTGGTTGTGGATGGCTGAAGGGTTGACGATGAAGTCACTTCGTGTGTTGTAAGTGTAGATGTTGGCGCAGTAGATTGTGTTGTTGGGCCTGATGTCAATGATGTGATTGTTGAAGATTTTTGCCCTGTTGTTGAGGTAACTGAAGAAGAAGATGGTCCATTAGTTGTGGCATGAGGTGTTGTGCTCACTAATTGTTGTTGTTGAAGGAGATGTTTCTGACGAAAGACTGGTCATGCTTGTAGAATATGGGCTTGAAGATGTCTGTACATTTGCACTTGTAAATAATGTGGTTGTGGATGGCTGAAGGGTTGATGATGAAGTCACTTCGTGTGTTGTAAGTGTAGATGTTGGCGCAGTAGATTGTGTTGTTGGGCCTGATGTCAATGATGTGATTGTTGAAGATTTTTGCCCTGTTGTTGTGGTAACTGAAGAAGAAGATGGTCCATTAGTTGTGGCATGAGGTGTTGTGCTCACAATTGTTGTTGTTGAAGGAGATGTTTCTGACGAAAGACTGGTCATGCTTGTAGAATATGGGCTTGAAGATGTCTGTACATTTGCACTTGTAAATAATGTGGTTGTGGATGGCTGAAGGGTTGACGATGAAGTCACTTCGTGTGTTTGTAAGTGTAGATGTTGGCGCAGTAGATTGTGTTGTTGGGCCTGATGTGTAATGATGTGATTGTTGAAAGATTTTTGCTCTGTTGTTGTGGTAACTGAAGAAGAAGATGGTCCATTAGTTGTGGCATGAGGTGTTGTGCTCACAATTGTTGTTGTTTGAAGGAGATGTTTCTGACGAAAGACTGGTCATGCTTGTAGAATATGGGCTTGAAGATGTCTGTACATTTGTACTTGTAAATAATGTGGTTGTGGATGGCTGAATGGGTTGATGATGAAGTCACTTCGTGTTTTGTAAATTTAGATGTTGGCACAGTAGATTGTGTTGTTGGGCCTGTCGTCAATGATGTGATTGTTGAAGATTTTAGCCCAGTTGTTGAGGTAACAGAAGCTGTTGATAGTCTATTAGGTGTGGCATGAGGTTCTGTCTTCACAATTGTTGTTTTTGAAGTTGTTTGTGAAGAAAGACTGGTTCTACTTCCGTGACTTGATGTTTGGAAGTATTCTTTAGACAGCTGACTTTTTGGTGATGAAATTACTTTTTGTGTTTCAAATGTTGATGTTGGCACTGTAGAGTGAGTGGTGAATGCTGTGATGTAATTTTCAGTTTTGTCTGTATTTTGAGTAATCTTTGACAATATTGTGGAAAATATATATTTTGATGTTTTAGAAACAGTTGACTGAGAATTGTTTGTTTTACCTTGAATTGAAGACAATGTAGATAAAGAATTCTTCACATTTGTAGAAGTGTTGATAATATTTTCAGATGGTTTAATGGTTTGATTTGATGTCTTTCCAACTCTTGTAAATTTGGATGTTTGCTCTGTCGATGGTCCAGACGTCACTGATCTGACTGTTGAAGGTTGTTGCCCAGTCGTTGAGGAAACATAAGACGAAGATAGCCCTTGAGATTTTGCAGTCGTCTCTGTGCTCATAATTTTGGTTGCTGGAAGAGATGTTTGTGAAGAATGAAATATAATATTGTCATATATATATGATCTTTTTTGTTAGTTGGGCCTAGACCATTTTTCGAAGATGTGTGGGCATTTGTTTTGGACTTTTTAAAGTTCCCTGTGACATTTTTGTTCTGTTAAAAGGTCATTTTGCTTTATTATTGTAAAAATATCATATTAATTCATTTCATCTGGTATCTACCATAGCTAGGACCCATAGCTGGGTCTCAGCGTTGCCGGACCTATAGTCATTATAAAAATCAAACTAACCCGAGACCCTGTGTGAGAACAGCCTTCCCTAGTGCCATTTCTAGGTCTAGATTTAGGCTGCCCAATCTGTGAAATGTTATTAATATTCCCTGTGAATAGATAATGTTGGAGAGATAACTCCGGCCTGTGTGGACTGTACGGCGCTAGTTCAGGTAGCTTAAGCTGTCACTGCACTGTAACAAATATTTTTTAATAAATAGTTGTATGTCTTCTTATAAGCTTTTTTTTATTTAATGGGGGTCGGCAACCAAGCCCCTAGGACTCAAGATGGCGGCCAATTCAAGTCAATGGCAGCTGATCAGTGGCGAATGTCGCCAGTTATCCTTTAGCATTTTGGACACTGCGGCCCGGAAGTTAGCTAGGCTCGCATACCATGTGATCGCTCTGACCAATCACAATCAGAGCGAGAGTTATTAGAGCTGCGCAAAGGCCAGTGTGAGATAAAGGGAAATATAAAATTTGAACCGGAAAAAAGAGAATGACCTGATAAAAGGCGTTATTGTAGGAGCTCCATAGTGCGCACAGAGCTATGAGTGATCTCACTGTCACATAATAATCCATGGATCTATTAAAATATAGGGTTTACCTTTAAGTTTAGCTCATGATCTGTCCTAATGCTGTTGTGCCCACAGCCCTCAGATCCATGGTGGTAATTAGTTCCATGATTTTTCTCTGTTATTAAACGTATGCATCCATAGTTTTAAGCCTGCAGCTCATTCATGGCAATTCGGCTCGTTCACTTCACCTTCACGCGCTGATTGGTCTGGACGGTTACCGTCCTCACCAATCAGCTGGGCAAGAGCGGCGCACTAGAGTGTAGCCGAAGCTAACGGCTTAAAATGTGTTTAAAAGACAACTGAAGAATTTTACACCGGGAAAAATGAATGACCCGAAAATAGGTAAAAATTGCCGCTATATTTGATATTTCTGCAAGCCGTAGCTGCCCTGTCAGCCGAACACGAGGAGTTTTTCATTACATTGCGCTCTTGGGGAAAAAAAGCTTCCTGGGTTGCACAATTTTTTTCGCTGCAGTACCAATGGACTGGCCACTGGGGCCGCTAGCGACATGTTTGGGCTAGCAATACCCTATCCAGTTAATATAATACATCCATGTCAGCAACCCACGGCTCTGGAGCCGCATGCGGCTCTTTAGCGCCCTTCAGTGGCTCCCTGGAACTTTTTTTTTAAATGTTTGGAAATAGAAATAAATAGGGGGATATATTTGTTGTTTTAATATGGTTTCTGTAGGACAAACATGATGCAAACATTCTTCACGTTTTCCAATGTTATAAAAATGTTTATAATAAATATTAAATTTCACTATCCGAAATGGTCCGAAATGGCTCTTTGAACATTCAAGGTTGCCTCCACCCAAGTTTAAATTTGAATTTGTCTTTCTTTTACCCAGTTGCTGTTACTATATAGTTCTGTATTGCTCTTACTTTCTAGGTCTGTATTGCTCTGAGACTTTTTCCCAGTTTGATAACATGTAATTTGTTTTATATTTCTTTTCTGTATATTTTGAGGTATAAATAGAGGGTATGGGGGAAAGGTGTAAACAGATTTTTTTTGAGCACTCAAACCCAAAATGCAGGACCTTATAGGATCACTTAAACAAGCATGTCAAAATTCAGCTCTGAGAAAGAAAATAATGAAGGAAAACATAACTCATCAGAATTAAAAAATAAATAATAATAATAATTATTACAATTATCCTGCCCTCTTTTGACCAACTTTCACAAGTGTTAGACCATAAGCATCACAGGCCAACCAGTATTTTCATATGTCAAGAATTACTCATTGCATGCAGTCACAGCTCCTGTGTTGTGGAATCAGCTTCCTGTCCATGTTAAAGAGGCCGACACAGTCTCTTCATTTAAGACCAGGCTTAAAACATGCCTCTTTGAAATCGCTTATGGTCAGGCCAGTTAGGAACAGAAATAAAAACCTACAGTTTCCCAGCTACGCTGCCCTAGCAGCAACTATGCTGGGGGAAGTCTGGCAGCTTGAGCACTATTCTCTGCTTCTTACTACTTTTTCTATCAAACAATATTCAACATTTAATTTCACTTGCAACCTGTTCATCACTTTTCCTTCTTCTTCTCTCACTTCCCTGACGGGACTGAAACAGGCACATGGATGGCCTGTGGATCCAGATGCTCCTCAGCTTCCTGGAGAAACGGTCTGCCTGGAGAAACGGTCTCTACTCCATATGAACGGTTCTTCATCTGCCTCGAAGAACTGGTTCTTCTCCTGAGTGGTTCCAGCTCCACTGTCCACTCCACGGCAAATTGAAGCGTGTCCGCCTGTCCGTCCGAGGGAGTCGGATCTGTCCTTCACTGTTGAGCTCCTCGAGGTATGGTAGTTTTTCCCGACTGGAGGGTCTGAGGACAAGGGAGCTTGGCACATTACCAAGTCCCTATGAACATTGTTTATTTTGTTTTTCACTGTCGCCCCTCGAGGCAACTGCTGTTGTGATTTTGGGCGTTACAAAAATAAATAAAATTTACATTTAATTAAATTCACAATCTATAAGTGAAAGAGTGACCGAGTAGCAAATCAGTTTTTTTTCCCAGTAAGAATGAGTCAATTGCTGAGGACAAATGTCACTAGTATTTTGTTTTCGCAATTGTATTCATGATTGAATACAACGGAAATATATATTATTTATCTATTTATTAACTTGTATTGAAAATGTATGTGTCAAAAAATAATAATAATAACCTCAATCCTAACTGTTGAAAACTAAACATACAGAAGATTGAGCTAGTCAGAACTACATTTCCTGTGTTTTTGTTCAGCCATGTTTCAGTTAAAAACATAAATCAAGATTATAAGAAGAAATACAACCCGCGGCTCCGGAGCCGCATGTTGCCGACCCCTGAGTTAGTGGAATCTTTTTATTTTATTTTTATATATAGATATAAAAAATAAAAATTCTCTTCTCACCCTCCGCGGGTGGTCTCGTCCATTTTTCTAAGCTCGGGTCCTCTACCAGAGGCCTGGGAGCTTGAGGGTTCTGCGCAATATCTTTGCTGTTCCTGCACTGCACTTTTCTGGACTGAGATGTCTGATGTTTTTGCAGGGATCTGTTGTGGCCACTCCTCCAGTTTGGGGGTCACTGCCCCGAGTGCTCTGAAGACCACGGGCACCACTTTCACTTTCACCTTCCACGCCTTCTCCAGCTCTTCTCTGAGCCCTTGGTATTTTGTCTGGTTGGTTTGCCATTACCATTCTGTCAGTCTGTACCTGGAAGTCCCACAGGATCTTGGCTCGGTCATTCATATATATATGAATATGTATGTATGTGTGTGTGTGTGTGTGTGTGTATGTATATATATATATATATATATATATATATATATATATATATATATATATATATATATATATATATATATATATATATATATATATATATATATATATATATATATATATATATATATATATATATACACACACAGTAGTAGAGAAAATTGTATTATGAAATAAATGTTATAGACAAAATATTAACATAATCAATACATTTTCTTATTTCCTATAGTCACACAAGTCACACAGTAGAGTTTGTTGTGAAGATTGAGGCACACATATTGGGAGATAGTGGTAATATTTGGAGCAAAATTTGGAGCAAAATTTGGAGCAAACAGATTTATGTCACCTTTTTATGATCCATTTGATTTTGTCACTCACATATCACAGTATATTTTCAAGTAGAACTGCTGTTCAAAATCTAATGGCAAAACTGGTGTGCCTCACAACAGGCATGTTACAATCTTAAAGCCAAGGAGGTTTCTTTATCCATCATGAAGCTATTTTTCTGTAATGACATATAATTCAATGTATGTATTAAATTATTCTGAAGGTCCCATAGGAGGTGTTTGCAACTATGGGCCTTGGTCTTATGGTTACCAATCCCTGGTCTAAATTAAGATTGGCTTTATATATTTAACTTGACTTTGACTACATTAATCAACCACCGAGGTTCTGAATTTTGAATCAGGAAAGTCCTGGTGCCAGTCTTAAAGGACAAAAAAGGTATTCCCAGCTATTTCAAATCCCTGTACTTTCCCTATAAATTGCGTCTTTACAAGGAGGTATGGCTGTAATGGAATGGTGGATCTCAGTCTCAAAGAAAATGAACTAAAGAACTACAAATGAGTGCAGTGCCAAAACATTTACTATACACACACCTTCAAAAATGTCTCAAATTACAAGTCGAAATTTAATTTGAACTAAAATTGTTTGAAACGCTTTTTAAATTAAACTTCAGTTCAAATAGACCTGCATTCACACAAAACTCATCAAGAACAGAACAACACCTGTTTCAGAATTCAGTAGGCTATAGAATGGCATTAAACTAAAATGAAAAACATAGAAATTATGAGAGACTTACTTGGTTCTTGAGCAAAAACTAGTGTTGAAAAGAAAATATATGTAGTTACAAATGTAACTAATATCTTGCTCCATTTTGTCGATTCATGAATCCAGTATTTCATTTTGAAAATTATTCTTCAACTTTTCAGCGCTGCTCTTCTCATCCATTAACTTGCATACATGCATAAAGCCAAACTACTTTAAAGTAAGTTTTTGTGCAATGACCCGTATCTCTCGATGGGTTGTACTTTTTTGTTTAGCTTGCATTTGTTCACCATGTAAACATATGTTTCCTTGTATCACAAGCCTTTTAAAGCATCATCAATGATCAACCAGTGAAGTGAGGCACGTACGGCAGCACGCTCCTCCTTTGGCAAACCTTTGATGTTTCCCTCACGCCCAGCACATGTGAGCTAAGAAAAGGCCCACATCACATTGAGTTGAAAATGAGAACTCAAAATAGTGAAGGCAGAATTGTTTATCTTATTGCACTCTCCGAAATGTAAATGTGTAATTAAAAAATGAATAAATAGCCTAAATATCCCTGTCTTTCCAGGGCATGGCATCCAACAGTATAGTCGTCCTAGTCTTGTCACGGTTAAGAAGACACATTCAGGGGAAAAACAAATACACGATTACACACAACACACCAGATCAAGAGCAATTTGTTTATTCTTTTTACTTCTTCTGAGGGGAGCCTATGCCATAATTATTACAGATGAAATGACAATAAAGTACCTTATTCGTATAAGAGCAATAAAAGACCAAATGCATTAATCATAGCCAAATCACCATATTTCACATACAAATTTATTTTATATTGAGGTTGTCTTATTTCAATAAGTGCTGTACTGATGAGATATTCAAAAACCTTTCTGATGGGGGTCCGCTACCGGCTTGTTTCCGTGGAATGTTCCACAGTATGGCATTAAACTTATCTGTCTGGGATTTGCAGGTGTTTTATGACTAAATATACCTTGAAAATCATGCATTCAGCCAGCATGTGGGGAATTGATTTGAATTCATTTGGAATTGTTGGGTCAATAGAGTATGCAAAAACAAACCTTGTCATAATAAAATAAGCATGTAAATCCACGTAAATCCATGTAATATGAAGAGTTAAATTGAAAGAAGCACTCTTTCAAAAAGTTAAACATCTCAGATAATACATTCTCATTAACTTCACACCTGTATTTACCTTTGATTATATCAGTTGTACGTAAGAGCGCACAAAAGCAAGTTTGCATGTCTGCTTGTAATTGTAGGCGTTTTGTAAAACTTTTAAAACCATTGTAATGTTATTTGTATTTCTGATGACTCATGTTGTTTTGTCATTAGTCTTTGATTCAGATGGAGGTTAGGCGTATCATAAATATGGTGACTCAGGGACATGGTTGCAAAAAAAAGAAAAGTTCCCAAAATCAACATTTGGGATTTTTTATGATGTAGGAAAGACTATCTCCTGTGTGCCTCCCATTTACAAGCATGGTGAAATCACAGTCAACAAATAAAAACAAACAACCTATCAAAAATATATGAGGGACATACTAAAAAAAAGACTTAAAACGCAGAATCCAGCAGTTAAAAGTTTTACATATGCCATATGTATGGCAGTGTTTGATAAATAGTTGCCTTTTTATAAATGTTGGTATACTTCTGTGTTATTAACGTTTTTGAGATAGGCTTCTTTTTTCCTCCAGTCAAAAGTATATTAAAAGAGTTTTGATACGCTAAAGAAAACCTTTGAATTAGAGAAACAGGAGTTTAACAAGTATTTACAACCAGAAAATTAGATAAAGCAGTATTGACAATCATAAATCATATATATTTTTGTAATTTTTATAAATACTATATATACAGTATATATAGAAAATGTTCCTGAATAGAAACATGCAGTTAGTTTCCATTTCTAGGTTTGCCGGACCTTTCTGTAGCAACGACAAAATATGAAGCAATATTGATCTTGGAACTATTTTAAGATTGACTTTTCTTTCAAATCAAAGGGTGTTGTCAAGTGTGTCTTGGTGGAGATAAGCGGCTTTTATCACATGCCCTGACGCACAGCACACTTACTGATCAGTTTGACATTAAACTGTAGTTGGGAATTTAATATTTTCTGGAACCATGAAAAGCAAACCAATTTTACTGACACTAGTTTTTCCTTGTGAACGCTAACCCTTCTCAAAATGCTCAAATATGTAAATGAACAAAAATCAAACATTAAAACTGTTTTTCTTACCTTTTCTGAAGAATGCTTTTAATTTATTTTAATTCTGATTCATTTTGAGAACCAAATGTTCAGAAGAGTATATAGTTATTAGGATTGGACACATGACATATAAATTATAAACAGGATTGACTGAAGCCAGGACTCTTTGTTAAGACCTGGTGTATATGGGCTGAGGTACACTACCATGGAACATTTCTGGTGAAGGATCTGCTAACTGCTTGTCTCCATGGAGATGTTATTGCTATTGTTACACAGAATAGTATTCATTCAGCATTTATTCATACAGATGCTTTATTGCTTGAAAAAACAAGGTGAAAAACATGCAGTCTTACAGTGACCGCAATCCCCTCTCCACAAATCTGATCTGTAACTTGACTTGGTGGTATCACCTGAAGTGTAATGCCTCAGGGACCTCAGGGACCGGCCTCCTGCTGGTGCCCAGAGTCAGGACTAAACATGGGGAATGTGCGTTTCAGTTTTATGCAGCTAAAATCTGGAACAGTCTTCCAGAGGATGTGAGACCGGCCGCTACTCTGGCAATGTTCAAATCTAAGCTAAAAACTGTTTTGTTTGGCTGTGCATATGACTGAAATGCTTTTCTTTGCACTCTTCTCTTTTATGTCTTGATCTATTATTTTGTGCCATGTCTTTGTGATTTTAATGCATTTTTTCCTTCACTTGTCGTGTGAAGCACTTTGAATTGCCTTGTGTATGAATTGTGCTTTAAAAAGCAAATAAACTTGCCTTGCCTTGCTGTGAAACACTCCAGGCAAAGCAATGACATCTCCATGGACACAATTGTGGATATTATCGTGAATGTTGTTTTGAAGATATGCCAAATTTGTTTATAGTAAAAAATGCTACAAAAAGACCGGATTAAAAAAAAAATATGAAAAAGTGATATTGTAAAGGTAAAATTTTTGCACTTTTGTGATTATTTGACCTGACATTTCACATTTAAACCCTCAATTAAACCTGAACAACGGTAATAAGTTGAGAGCCATGTTTTAACACATTTGTTTGATTGACATAACATTGTCTGAACATCATTTATTGAGATATTGAAAACAATTTTTTTTGTCTATATCGTCCAACCCCAAGTAAATAAAGCAGGTAGCGGATACACCACTAGAAAAGTAACTTGGTGCCTTTTTTAGGATGTAAACGGTTTACTTTAGGTGGGAAGAGCCTTATAATGAGCTCATGGGTCTTCAAAGTATGCATGGAGGAAACGTATATTCCATATTCTTCCGTAACACAGTCCCACGGCACAACGTCTAAATATCCAATTCATCCCTGTTCCTCTTCTTTTGCTGCGGAGGTCTCGGCCTGAGGTAATCTGCTTGAGCTCTGCGGCGCTCTGCTTCTGTCACGGTCATTGGGTGTAGAGGGAAGAACCCGGCTAAACCTGGAGCAAACGCACACAAAAATAATACGCATAAATCAATTTAAAGGTCAGACACGTCACTAGAGCTCATATCTCCTTCAGAGCAATGAGTTTTATAAATCACTTACTTAATTGTTATTTGGCAATGTTTAAAGAAAAGGGTGTGGGTCAATCGCTTAGAGCCAGTACACATACAATTCAACAGTAACAAGTATTTATTATTGTAAGGTGTAACTAAAAGGCACGTTTATGAACCGTCACCTTTTGATAAACACACTCAAATTATCTCAGCACTTAATTTAAAAGCACGGTAATAAAGTTGTGTAACTAAAATGATAACGTCATTAAGAGCACACACCTAGCAGCTTGGCCACAGGTTTTGTCGCATGAGCGCCACAGCCGAGCCAGTACTTGATGGGTGACGGTCGTAGTTGAAGCTGACGAGTTTCTCGTTGTAGACATTGGGCAGAGGGTCGTAAGTCCCCAACTGTTCGATATCTTATTTACCGTCCCTTGCCCTTTTTGTTGAAAGGACGCAGCCACGATTCTGTAGAAGGGTCTGTTTGCCTGCTTGTGACCAGCGAGAGCCAGCCGCAGGACCACATAACCTCCGTGGTACTGCTTTAGGAGCAGGGACGCTGCAAAGAAAAAAAGCAATACTACAGTAGGAAAATGTGATGAATATGAGATTTCAGAACACATCTTTATCCATTGATGGTAAGACTAATAACCGCCAAGGCAATGTTATCATACTACAAAGGCACTGGCCGCTGATTTATATATTTTTACATTTTAGTACTGTAATATTTGGTTACCCTGACATTGCAGTGCACTGGAAACGCTTTGTCAGGATGTCTGAACTTCTGTTTTCATTGTATTCATTACAGAACGTTAGTAATGGGACGAAACAAGACGAGATTTTGCCATGATTTATGATTAATAAATTGTGCCATCCAGTTCACAGTTTTGGCCCCAAAAACGTTGATTGTTGTTGATTTGTTTCTGTCGTTATAGCACTTTGTTTGTGAACTACAGCTTCTAATTAGATGTAACTCACCAGCACTTACACCTTGTATTTGTCCAACGCATATGTAAACACATCTGGAGTGCTCTACACATCATGTAGAGCACAATCTTGAAGCAACTTTAACAACAACAAAACATTTCACCTTTTGTCAGATTTACAGTGACCCAAATCCACACCGACGTGTGCTCGTTTTATCTGTGGCTCATGAACTAAAAAAAAAAAATCGAGTTTTTATAGATTTATAGTTTTAAAAGATTCTGTTGAAAGTGCGCATTGTAAACAACTCCACAAGTATTGAGAGAAGACTAAAATCTGAACTGATAAACTAATACAAGAGCCCCATGCATTTCAGAACATGTTTGTAGAGGTCTAAATACAAGATTTTTCATTATTAAGACATTTTATTATTTGCTGAGGATATACTAATAACTAATTGTACTTTTTACGATACGATAATTGTGATTTAGATTCAATTGCTACATATTTTGCCATCCTAATTTCCTGCAGGACCGAAAGCAGCGAGTCACTAAACAGAAAAAACTACACTATTACACTTTCAAATTAATTATTTCAATGTTAACATTTTGTGAAAATACACAATAAGAGGGACAATTTGGTCATTGCAAAATATTGGTACCATCACTATATGACACCAACGCTCAAAAATGTATACAATAGTTGACTAAATGGGGCAGTGGCACGTCACACGTTCCATGTGGAAATAGTCATTAACATGGCACAATCCGAAGTACAGAATCAAACTATAAAAGCTGCAGGCACAATGAGTATTGTATTTATTGTAAATCTATCATTTAATATATCCTGCATTTGACCTGTCATTTCACAGTGCTGTGGAGCGTTGAGGAAACGTCTCCCGCTCTTGAGCAACATTCAGAAGGATTAACTTTGTCATATTGTCCATGTTCTGTTGATACTTACATAGATGGACCATGGTGCTTGGATAACAGTTCTGTGGAGGAAAAAATATGTAATTAATGAATAAACCTAAAATATGACCTTCAAAATTTTACTCCTAGTTTAATTCAACATTTAAAACAAAAAGCAAAAGGAGCAAAAGTCTGAAGGATTGAGTGATTTACAATGAAGCTATATTTTAGCATTTTACAATACTCAAAAGTGAAGGATATTAGTAAAAATGTGTGTACTAGGCTTTATTTGCACCAGTATGTTTGAATAAATTACCCTGCATAGCATTTTAAAGAACAAGACTCAAGCTGGAAACTAAATCTTGATTGTTGCCACTATCTCTATCAGAAGTCTAATATTTTTTTACATGGGAAAATGTCCTATTCAAAACGTCCTGATGGAGCATTTACATTTTTTAAATAAGTCTCTAGTGAACCAAAAAGTGTTTTTCGGAGAAGTTGTGACCATTTCAATAGGACACGGCTTTATTATGTGACTAATATTAAAACTTATGCAGTTCTGTATTAACTATACAATCTTTGAACTAAATATTGAGATGGCTATTAGATTTTCTATTTATGAATACAAAAGTAGGGTTTTTTGAATACACTTCCAGGAACATTAACATTAAAAAAAAAGACTGGAATATGAACTGATAAACTAACGCAAATCAATAATTAATGTTCTTTCAGGCCGTGTTTGTAGAGGTCTAAAATCTAGCGTTGGCATTTTCTTTTTTCATTATACACAGGATATTTTGCACATTCTATGTATTACCTAAATAATTGCAACCTTTAATATTGCACCAACTGAAGTTGCGATTACACCCTCGATTCGATTGCGAAATATATGCCTGCCATGCAGTTCTATACACTTCAGGGTACTATTTGCTATGACATCTATGTTGATGTTAAAACACAGTTACCAGGTGCAGTAAGTGAATTCACACAAAACAATAGTGTTAAGAAGCTGTCCAAAGATTTTCCAATGAAACAACAAAGGAACATATTACCTCTTTAATTTCGCTGGACTGACTCAATGAATCGACTCCTATTTATTGAATATCTTTGCCAAACTGCCCTAATGTGACTTCTCAATAGTGCGTCGCCATGTTGATGCCGGATGTGACGTACAAGTGTCTTCTTCGTCTTTGAGCGTTTACTGCATCTTTCTTGTTGTATTACTGCTACCTTCAGGTTAAAATGTCATTGTTTAATTTACGATAATCCAACAAACTCATATACACTTCTTGAAATGACATTGATTGACCATCATTTCAAATAGAAATACATGTTCTACATTCTCACTCTCTAAGCATTGAATAGTGATTACGGTCTAATAAGAGAATGTGACGTGCAGAGCAGTGCCACTAGGGAACTGGTACTGTTGCTCCACTCTGCAATTGCAGATCATTGGGGCCTAAACTTCATCCAATGTTTTAACTCAAATACGATCACGTAAAAGCAAATCTGAACTGAAATATTACTAAGGTAATATACAATTTTGACTACCTATTTAAAATAGAATGGATATTTAAGGGTAGACTAGAATATTTCAGGGATTAGGCCTGTGTTTGACATTTACTATGCTATGACTTTTAGCAACATCCTGATATGCAGAGAAAAGATCCAATAGATCCAATAGATTGAGAGAGAAAAATAAAGAAAAAAAATAAGGAAGTTAAACCTATTTACAATAATACTGTATTACTAATAAAACCCAATTAGTCATGTGACCTGGCAGGCTTGATGGGAGGTTTGAAATATTTTGTCATATACATATATACACAGAATAAGGAACACAACTAGAGAGCAAGACAGAATAAGAAATAAAGCACAAGCACATTAATAAACACAAACATAAGTAAAATGATGGCAAATGTAGTACAAGTCCCATTTAGTCCAAAGTACCATTTTCAGGTTAATACAATGCTCTGAAGTTGTCACTGTTGTTCACTGGTACCCAGCCTTCCTGACACCAGGACTCAACAGAAGAAACATTCTTCAACATTCTGAGCCGAGGTGAGCAGCGCTGAGCAGTCACAGCCGTGGTCTGGATTCCCCTGTGCTGTAGTGGTGACCTTACTCTTTGTCATTACACATTTAGGTACGACAAAACTACAACAACTACCACTACTACTACTACTACTACTACAACTACTACTACTACAGAGAACTAAGGAAAATTACACACACATCTGTATACTATTGTAAGATATTTGGATATTCTTGCAATTTTATTATTCCAATGCAGACTAAAAATGATTAAAAATAAAATTGTTAAGAGTCAGGTTTATATTGTATTATATTGCCTTTCTATTCCCACACATCTAGGAACCTTTCACACATCCACCCAAGACATTTGGTAAAGATGAGGAACTAGAGCTGCCAAACTGTTGTTAATTGGATGAATGTGTTCTATAAAAAACTTATGACAACATTGCGACAGTGGCTCATGTGATGTAGTGTGGTTTTATCCAAGCTCCGACCAGTGCACTGTTGCGTCTTTATGACACTTTTACCCCCTTACACATATATGAAAAATGGTGGTGTGTTCATGAGTTATTGTTGGTTGGAGGCTCTTCCTCTTTCCGTTAGTCAGCATTGAATTTAAGATATTTGTCAAAAATCTAAAATCCAAAATGCCTATAACTAAAAGTAATATGAAATAAGTGCAATAAGTACCTTTAGTATTATATTTGCAGTGACCTCGCAGAGACCGGGGTATGCACAGGCAGCTGTGTAAACTGTATAGCCAGTATATGCTCCCGTTTGTACAAACGCAAACGCCTTTGTACACCTTTGTACACGCTTTTGTACATGGCTAACTGTGGTGGAGTTACAACACTTGCAAGTACTGTAAAGTGTTGAATGAGGGAATACCTAAAATGTGAAATTGCAATGTTGTAATTCTGAGTTTAAAGATTGTGCTTTTATATTGGTTTGAACTGTTAGTGTCTAGGGAAAAGCCCGACCAGGGACGGAAACTGAGAACTAGCATTAGCTATACACTCTGTATGCGTCACATCAGCTGCACGCAGTGTAGTTCTGAATTTTTTTTGTTCCCCAACTTTTTTCGCATAACAAAGATGATAATATGTCCTTTAAACTATAATAGAGTCAGATTTATGGTATGCTCAGGGAGAGAGGGAAAGCTCATTATTGGATGCGTTGTCTTCGCAGAGATACCCAGAAGTATGCGGTATAGTTGCATGCTGCTGCAGAAAGACCCCAGACAAGACCTGACCCTGCATATGATCTCTGTCTATGATGCTGCTGCTCATTGAATTTTGGGACTAGCCAGCTCGAGGTTCACTGTGATAGTTGCAGGTATAGACAGGGAATTTAATCGAAGATCCAGCCAGCTGTTTGCACCCTGCACCAATGTTACTATAAATTCATGTGTCAAATTATGAAGTGGTAAAATGTTATTATACAGACTATTCTATATATATTTTTTAAAACATACTGTAAAGGATATTGTAAGTTGTTTTTTTTACTATGGAACATGTATCCTTTTTTAAGAAAAAAGAAAGGTTTTATGCACATTTGTTGATTTTGTTTGCCACACACTTCCATTGCAGAGGAGAGTCCCCAAGTATGCGACATCCGCAGCCCTTATATGTTTGCAGGTCGGCAGCATCCGAGCAGGGTGCAGCCACAGTTCTTGAATCCCGGGTCATCGCCATGAGCAGGGCCCCAGCCGAGGCCTCGACTCCCCCTCCGCTGTTGGAACATGGTGATTTCACACTCCTGTTGTGTAAAGCTTGTTTTTTTCCTGAGTGTGTGTGTCTCTGTGTGTGTGTGACAAACACATGGTTTTTTCTGCAATGAGAGGTCACTGCAGACGCACAAAAAAGACAGAGCCTTGTTTGAGATTCTGAAAATATCTTACTGTCCCTGTGTGACTCTTCATACAAAACGACAGTGTGGATTTTTAACTGATTATGGGGCAGATAACGCTGTCAAGCATTCCTCCAGTGAAGGCTATTGGGGTTTACTACTGTTTTATGGGTGGTTTTTAGGATTTGTGCTTTCCTTAGAAGAAATATAGTTGAACATAAACAAAGAAAAGCTCCAGTATAACTTGTATATGTGTAACATAATTAGGCCTATTACAATAAGTAGGTGATATTTTTGGTTTTTCAATTTTATTTATTCATCTTTTTTACTTTATTAGTGTTGGCTTAGGTGTGTTCTTAAAGGCCTTCGATGAGCTCTGGATGATGAACTGTTACTGGCAAACCTGAAAAGGTTCGACATCCAAATCTCCGAGCATAAGAAATGGTTGTCCTGCCTCCTTCTGTTGAAATATTTTATTGCACTTCATTGAATACACTAAAAAACACTGGGGTGTAAAATGCAGGTTCTGAGTTGATACATAAAAGCTTGGTCTGAAGTACTCTGTGTTCGACAAAATAGATCAATAGCACAATCTCTAATTAATTAATTTGTCTTTGTTTCGGACTGACATGAAAGTAGATGCATTATTCTTTAATTGAATATTGAGCATTTGTCACTCAAAGATACCACAACACAATAGGTAAGTGTTTCTTACCTCAATAAAATATTAGTAAAACAAATAATAATGATAGCAAAATTAAAAACTAATTTTAAAAAATACAGCAATATAATACAAGATAGTATTTTGTCTCCTGGTATCACAAACACCAACAAATTGCAGACCACAATGGGACCACAGTTTGAGAACCACAGACATTGACAACATAAATGACGCATGCACTGGGGCTGGAGCACTTTGGGGGATTTCCAAGTTAGATTTTAAATAAGACTCCCGATTTAACATAAGATTTCACAACTCTGTGCTGAAAATTCTTCTAAACAAAGTCCAAAATAGCATCACACTGATAAAAGGGACATGACGTGCACGGTATAATTTTCTTGTTTACCCTCCAAGTAACATTTATAAATACACATTTCTGCAATTATATTTAGTTTTTCTACAAGTGTAAGGCACTCTGACAATGCGTATTCATACAGCGGCATCACAAACACTGGAGTCTGTTAGAGTGCAGTGTCTTGCTCAAGGACACTTCCACAATATGAAAATGAGATTGAACTATCTTCCCTCTTGTAATTAGAAAACCTGCTGCTTCTTGTACATATAAAGCAGCCACCAAAGTGTTTTTAAAATTTGAAAGAGAGCATCATTGAGAATTGTGTGAAAAATATCCGAAATTCACACTGTCTTGTCATTTTTATTCTGTTCGTTTGGACAAATCAAAGCACTTGGCCAAAATGAATACCAGCAGAATATTAGAACACTGCATATTTAATGTATATGCTAATTGCATATTGTTATCGTGATGGTATGAAGAAAAACAGGAAGCTCAGTGAAGGTATTTTCTAACAGGTTTTGGTTCAAAAGGTTTGGTATCTATAATGATAACTGGTCACGAGGCAAGGCAAGTTTATACGTAGAGCACAATTTGAACACAAAATATTTATATAAGTGCTTCACAGAACAAGATTAAATTTCAATCACAGTGCAAACAAAAATAAAGACATACATAATTATTATAAAATGTACTTTCAAAGAGAAGAGTGCAGATCAAATCCTTTCAGAGTTCAGATCCAATTAACTCTCTACATTCACTTCTCTTTCTACATAAATGAAGGGTGGCCAAAATTGGGTCTAGTCCTGTGGTTCCCGAAGTGTGGGTCAGGACCCATTGGGGGGTGTCAAGTCATGAAAAATCACTAAATGAATTGCATACATTTGTGAAATTGGGTGAAATAATCCAATAAACTATTAAGATAAACTATACTGAACCGGATTTGACACATTTTTCAATACATTTTACTTTTTTTTCCTGGGTCGATTGCATAGTTATTTTGGGGGTTGCCGCCTCAGAAGTTTGGGAACACTCCTTTTTTTTATATATAATGATGATAATAAAAATAAAATTATAATTGATCAATTTAACAACAAATTTAAGGTAAGATCTGATTTCATTTTACATCCTTTAGTAAATACAAATATGATGCTATTTAGAAATTAGAATTAGCAACCATACGTAACAAGTGTGTAGATAAATATATTAAAGATAATCTAAATCAAATCTAAGGGACTTATTGAATCCCACTATCCAAACACATACTTGCAACTTTAATTTAACAAAATAAATGGATTACTTGCATGTTAGGCAAAGGGATTTGAACAGTCATTTTGCGTTTCTTATTTGTATAACCAGACAAAGTGCATAACACAATAGAGTTTACCAAGGACTTTCTTCTCAAGATGCAACTTGGGGAGGAGTATAGAGGCATCAATGCGACGTTATGACCAAGCTTTCTGTGAAAAACATCTGAAAATGAATAGAGACCTTACACACTTAGGCAGCAGACCGAATGCATCTTACATGGTAAATCAGCAATGCGTGATTATGTGAACGGTAACATTGATTCTGCTTGTGGCCCAGGCTCTCGTGAGGACCCCATGCTTCTCGGGATAGCAAGACAAGTTGTTCCTCTCGTAATCTTCTGTGACAGTTGAGTTAGAGACGCTCAGATGACCAGAGATATATATTTTTGCTGAGAAAAAAATCCTTACTTTGGCATCAACAAGCCTGCTCCACACATAGAGTTAGACCTTCAGGAAATTTAATTGAATTATGTGGAAGATGCCGCTAATGTCTTAAACATACACTGCTTTCACTTGCATTTTAGGTTCAGCTCTTACTACCTTTGTTAAGACAATTTTGCAGTCATGGCTAGAGATCTTACTGCGACAGGAATAACTGAACATTTGTTTTAGTTGTACAGATAATGAGTTTGTAAAAAGGTGTTATTAAATTAAGAAAACGCAGAACAGCACTGCGTGCCTTTTCAAGTGTTTTAAGACCTTTTAAGGTCAATTTATTGTAGTTAACGGTAGTCATTTTAGGCTAAATCCAAAGTGTAATCCATTTTATTTATACAGCACATTTTATAAAAAGAAACCATTTCCAAGGTGCTGCACAAACACAAAACATGTACAGGCAAGTTAACTGACTTTCTGTTCATGTTAAAGGTGCACTATGGAGGTTTACTCACTATGTTATGGAGAGACGTCATTGCTTTGCCTGAAATATAATGGCATTATACCCCTCCATCACCACCAGATCAAGTATTTTCTAGCTGTAAAACACGTAGAATTGAAAAAATGCAATATAGATATGTTTAAAAGTACACTGTGAAACATGCAGGCACATTATCTCCATGGAGACAAGCAGGAAGCGGACACTCCAGCAGAAAAGTTACATAGTGCACCTTTAACCTAACACACTGGTTCAGATGAGAGCGATTAGCTCTATACTAAATACTAAACTCCAGATACATATTCTGGAGATTTCTTGTCATTTTAAACTACACTAGATGTATGTGGTATATTTACTTTTGATTGCCATACTTCTTTTTAGGCCAAAGTAGTTTTACCTGAGTACAACATTTAGATTACTTCCTCCTCTGCAAATTAGATTTAAAAATTCTGTTTGACTAGTTGGATTACTTGCCAAATTACAGATCTAAGTGAATTTCTATTCATATCATTTTGGGTATGAAAAATGCAAACGCTACAAAAAACATAAGAAATTGAATCTGGTCTCTGTGTTAACCGCTCAATTACAGCAGCCTCTTTAACGGCTTAAAACGTTTTCTGCCACTTACTTTTGACCACCATTGCTCCATCATGTAATACATTTTCTAAGGTAGATTATCGAGGGAAGAGCTGACCGATGTGTTTGCTTAAGCTGAAAAGGATCCACTATCAATTTAGTAGCTCCATTTGCAAAACCATAGCGCCATTTCTCATCATATACCAAACACTTTTAATTTTCTAAGCTAACGGCCATGTTCCAGTGCTGGGATAATTCATGTCTCACATAACAGAGTGGTTTGCTGGCTTTTTTGAATAGAGAATTGCTCAAACAGCAATTGAATACATGGCAAATGTGTGGTTTTCACAGAATTGCAATGGATATTCAACCCATACATGTAAACTTATTATCTGGATATTATCTAACAAATGTAAAATGAAGTTCAGTTGAAGGTTTTTGATGAAGTTACAATAATATGCTTAAAGTATAATATGAGACAGTGGTAGTCAAAATGTACATTTTAACCTGCTGATTTTGTGCTATCCCTGAATACCTGAAGGTTGCTGTTTTGACCGATGCATAAGGGTGTAGTTTGTCCTTATCCTGAGATAGTTAGTGACTATCTGCACACACAACGACCCTCTTATCATTTACTCACACATTACTTTAATACAGGTGGGTGAAGAATAAAATAGAATGCCCTGGTGGCAATTTTAATCGTAACATTTTTGTAATAATACAGAAATGTGTCCAAGGACTAAACATGTTTACATGGCAGTAGTATAGAAGCATACCACAGCACATAGAGAATTACCAACAAATAGATCAAATTATTTCTACATCTTACAGTGGGATAGTTTCCAATCACAGAAAGTTTAGACACTCCATACATCACGACTAACCTTCAAAAATAGAACATCACTTTGTTCAGACATAGGCCTATACGCATTGGTTACATGCGAACCACAATGCTGAGCGCAGCTGTGTCCACAACTTTTACTGCAAATTCGTCCAATATTTCAATTAACACTTAAACATATCACTTTTATGAGGTTGAAAGCCAGAAAAACTGCCTGTGCTTCCCATCATGAGCGGAGTCGTCCATAGAATAAAGGCTCTTTTGAATCGGAGGTGCCGTGTGACTGTGAGTCTGTGTGCGCTTTGTGATGCCCCTGGCTTTTTTAAGCATCTGTGTCCAGCCTGCGTAGAGATAGACGTTATGGTTTGAGCCAGCACCTAATGGGGAGACAGGATTCAGTCACAGATGGGGGTCAAGTGATCCGGCTTCTCTGGAAGGAGCTTTGAGATGCCTCGCGCTGAGACTAATTGTGATAGCATGCAAAATGAAGGCATTACTTTTATGTTCATTAACAAAGAGGACTTTTCTTCCCCTCATGCCTCCACCCGCAGATTTGTCTTCTCTTGATTAGAGCAAAAATGCCTTGTGTTCTTTGAAATTAAGAGACATGTGGTTCACACAAGTACAGCTGCAGCAAAACACCCTGATAAATGTCTTCTTCTGAAAATGTGCATTATTTAGTTATAGTTTAGTATATAGTCTATGTGTCACAGTTACGAAACAACAGAAAATGTATCTATGCCTTCATTCTAAAAATAAATAAAATAAACATTATTATCAATGTTACAGTAATTTACACAAATTTACATTGGTAATTACCCTACTAGGTCCCTATAATGATGTTGTAACATTGTCAAGCAGCAGTAATCTCATAAATGGTATGAATAATATTGTAATGAAGAATTATGACTTAATGAATGAATGTTCAGTGTTAATTTCACAAGATATGAATAAAATAAATCAAATAATCAAATACAAATCTGTTATTTGTGAGATAATTAACACATTATTTTGTGAGATTATTTTTATAGAGCTGATATACCTTTGCTAAATGTGTATTACCATTTCAAAACATTACTTCACAAACTAATATGCGTATGCTACTGTGGTTGAGCTTTCTCTTGTGAAATCCGGTTTGTCTCACTGATTCCATGTTTATTGCATACGGAGTATTAGTATAGTATTGATTATGAATAGCTATAAGACGGCATTTTGAAGATCATTTTAAAGATACGTTCTCTGTAGTTCGCAGTGCAGAGTTTAAAAGCAGAGCCACATGGGTCACCAATATTCAAATTATACGCTAACATTTGTATCGGGAGTTATTGATTTATTACCTCAAACTTTCTGTCTTAATTTTGTATTATAACGAGCAAGTCCCAATCTCAGATGGAGGGCAGGGGAGATTTACTGTTTTTTGAATATCCAAAATACAAATCCACAATATACTTTTGTTTATTAATGCTGACAGAAAATATTTTTAACTTTGTACCAGTTTTTGTTTCATGTGGAAAGGCCCAGTAATTACAGAGCTATGGGCCATAAACAAGGTTAGCAAATCTGCAACCTGACAGATAAACAGCAAAACTCCCCTGAAGAATTGATTTCCAATTTAGGTGGGACTATCTGAAATATATTAAAAGAAGACAAATATAGAAAAACTAAATCATATTTGTATGTTTTGTACAGTTAGATAAAAGATATTGTTATAAATGTTGTTACTGTTAGTTAAAATCAAGCTTGTGCCTTAACAAGTTTTCTGACTTTTTCAAATTGGTTTCTGTTGTACTCAACCTGTCTCAGCCTTTAAAGTTTCTGAACCAAAAATGTTAAAAGTTGTCCTTCAAAGGTGTCACAGAGTGAATTCTCAGTCAATAAAATACATCAATATACTTCATTCTGAGAAAGTAGAAGTTCATGCATCCAAAGCTACGGTAGTTTGATTAAAAGTAATATTCTTTGCCTTAGATATCAATTGGGGGCTCTGGCTTGTCAAAACTTACTTTAATTTCAAATCCCCCTGTACCAAGATGTATAGTAAGCGAACCACACCTCTAAAAGTCTTCTCTTCTAGTAAGAACCTCCAAATGCAGTTGTGCTATTCCCTTGTATTCTTTAAGCTACTTTATTCAACAGCAAAAAGTGAAAAAGTGACTGACCACCAACGCTATAGAAGTTTGATTAAAAGTAATATTCAATGCCTGGACTGAATTCTGTAAGGGTCCGTGTATTGGTGCTCGTCAGACCTCTCGCTCGGCACAGCCCATCACTGGTCGCCTGTGTGAGAGGACAAGTGGATTTGGCATGCACATCAGAGCGTGCTAGCCTAGCATTCTGCTCCTATCACATGCCACACACACGGACTCTCACACCAGCCCTCTGTCGCCCCTCGCTCGTGCAAAATGGATTGTAACACTGGCCACTGTAGTCAAATGATGCCAGGAACCCGCAGTATTCCTTTACACGGCGGCTTGCTGAAGACTCGAGTGTCCGCGGAGCTTGTTATGACACAGAAAAGGGAATTGTGTGTTACATTGTGAGTTATCTGACAGCTGCGCGTGTGAGTCGTGTCCAAATATTTCTAAGATAACTATTACCTTTTATGGTTGACTCTTACATTTCACAAAAACGCCCTCCCTCATTTTTGTTAATAATACATTGACTCCAATACATGCTGTGTGCTGAGACAAAAAGTGACATCACTATTATATATAAATATGTATATATTTTTTTAACAACATTTTGATTTTGTACAAATCGATTCAAGGGCCTTCTATGAACTAATGACTAATTGGTAGGTCATTCACCATATGAATCAATTAGACAATAATTCTGGCAGCCCTACAAATGTTACACATTTTTCAATTTTGAATGGGATACAATGTGCCAGATTTACCTGAAAGATTTGACTGTTTTTGTCTCATCAATAAGTCTGTGGTGTCATTCACAGCTGTCTCTGATTTGTTCGATGTGCTTCAAACCTCTTCCTCACCTTCCTGAGGCAAAGAGGAAGAAACTTACCGGTCCAAAGGTAAGACTTTATAACTATTCATTTGAAAGATTTTTTTGGTCGGTAGGCTTTATTAGACAGGACAGTAGCGTGAAATGGGGGAAAGAGCAGGGACAGCATTCAGCAGAAATTGTCGGAGCCGGGAATCGGTCTTGCGATGCTGATTGGCTTGCACAAGGGCCTAGAGTACAGAACTCTTCAAACCAAGCTGCACCTGTTTCTGTGGGAGAGAGGGAAGTCTATACTTGCCCCAGATAGTGTGGTTTGTGCCTCATAAAACATTTTTTTTTAATGTCTATATGAATGGATGAATGAATGAATAAATATTGTGCACTGAAACAGAAAACCACTGTCAGCAAAAGCATGTTCATGTAGCTTTTATCAATCCTTTGGGAAAAAAATGTGGTTTACATTGGAAAATTCTCTTTGAATTTGTTGTCACATTAGATCTACTCATATTTACATAGTAGATATTAGTGTCTTTCCTGAAGCCTGCAGTTTGTATAAGTGAGAGGTGAGAGCAGCCTCATCTGGACGAGGGCAGGTGGAGCAGGTGGAGCCTCTGATCTGAGCCAACATGGCTGACATCCTGTCACTGCTCATTACACTCTGAGGCTGTTTACTCCAAATAAAACCTTCAGAGCTCTGCAGTCTCATAAACTCATGTTGTGACACTTGTGGAGAGAGACAGCTGGAGAAAGACACATCCATGGAATGAAACGAACGAAAGATCACGAGGGCAAATGTTCAGCACAAATTTGATTGTTCTTCTTTTAATGGCATTAATATGATACATTTTTTTATTTGTATTGCGCAATGTATGTTTTGCATGTTACTCTACTTATTCTGTTTGAACCTAATGTTTCATTTGAACCAGAATGTCAGGAGCAGTGGACCATCTCCTATAATAGTGACCCTAGGATCTAGTCGGGAGTAACTGGAGAATTGGGCCTGTTGGGGGAAGGTGTGCCGCCAAACAAAACCTACTCAGACACAAAGAAAACATGCAAACTGCGCTCAGTCTCAGTCTGCCTTGCCAGTCTGATCCTGGAATCCAGCAAGGAATCCTGTTGCTGCGAGGTGCCAAACTGCTTCAACCCCATCTCCCCAACCCCAACTACCACAATCTTTATCTAAGAATTTAGCTCATTTTGGTATTTTCTACAGGAAAAGGTCATATCTAAATTTGCACTATTTGAATTAAGGTTTATTATTATTACTCCCTCAGGAGGAAAATGTATTCTATGCATTTGACCCACTGTTCATTGCTGCTTGGGCAATATTCTTCAGGAGCAGTTAAAGCCACAGCACAGGAATCCATCCCCAGATTGTGAGTTAGTATTGGTCAGCACTATTGTAGTGAGGCTTTTGTATTGAGCATGTCTTTGAGTTGATGAAGGAAACCGGAGCGCCCGGAGGAAACTCACCCAGACACATGAAAACCACAGGCCCGTGAGTCGAACCATGCATGAATGAAATAAGAATATTAAAACTTGACTTAAGTTGATTTTACTTGACAAAATCACATAGCAAAGGAACAAAATCTACATTTTCTTTTTTTTTTTAACTCTCTCTTTTTTCTTTACATAATATACAAAAACATTCTTTTTCTTTTCTGGTGAAGATTCGCCACCAACATTTCTCACTTGAGATGTTATTGCTTTGCCTAGAATGCTCCACCATGTAGCTTTAAATGTATCCATCTCCATGAAGAAATCCAGATCTGTGGAGAGGTGACCCCGCTCACAGTGTAATGCATGTTCTTAAAGATGTTTAGCATATAAAAACACATGTAAATGTAAATGCCATACTGTGGAACATTCCAAGGAAAGCAATAACATCTCCATGGTGACAAGCAGATGGCAGAACCTCACCAGAAAAGTTACATGGAGTATCTTTAAGAAAAGATATCGTGTTGGTTTGAAGATGATTTTAATTGACAGGTCAAATCGACTTCTTAATTCAAGTGATTTTCACTTACCGAGATATTACTTTTTGCAGTGCCTTGGCTGTTTTTACAGTTACATCCATATTATGCAGCTGGAAGTGATAACATGGCCACCGGAGGGCGAAAGGTTTAGTCCTGTGTAGAAGAAGTGCTGTCAGCCTTTTCCACACTGGGAATATTGCTGCTTTCTTATGAATGCTTACAGTATATTACAAAGGCTGTTTTAGAACGATCCTTGTCCTTTATCAGCACCATAGCACAGCTCTTCTGTCTCTCGCTGTTTTACACCAATAATTGAAGTCATATGTGTTGGCCATTGTTACCAGGCTAAAGCTTTGTTTATGTAAGACCAGTGTTGAAATAGTTTAATATGGAGCTTGCATTTTCTAGTCACTCCATGTTAAGACCAACCACTGATATTGTGTCTTTGAAGATTTGCCTTTAACCATTACAATGAGATAATATTTAAATTGATGTCTAACGAGTCGTCATGGCCGCCCACACTGTCCTGCAGATAGGGCTGGTTTAGTGTCATTGTGGTGCCAAAGGTGCGCTCTTCAAACAGGTGAAATGTTTCCAGATCAACTAATTTCCCCAAAGCATTGCGTCTTAGCACAAAATCAGTGAAGAAGCATGTGCTATAAATTTCTCCTTGATCATATTTAAGACAAATCTCCAACAGTTAATCACAAGAACACGCCACAGGTGAAGAAAAACTAAATAGCAGCAAACTAAATAAACTCTTCGCCGAGCCATGTCAGGTATGTATGTTTGTGGAGTTTTATTGGTCAAATTTCTTACTGGAAAGAGACAGATTATTATGATTTTTTTCCCAGAAAGTATATCAATATTGTCTGATGGGGCAACAGCTAGCAGCGTAGCTCAGAAGATATGTCTTGTAGGTGTTTGTCCCATAACATTAATTTCGTCTTCGTCTTTTATATCCACAAACTTAGGTTCTATTTAAAAACGTTACATGAGTACCTTCTAGTTTTGGTTGTTTTGTCTGGTCTTGTCCGTCACATATATCAGCTGTAGTAACTTCCTGAGACGTGGTCAGCACGTGGTATGCACTGGCATATGGCTTACACTGACCATGCCTCCTGTCGAGAAGGAATTACATCTCCTAATCATGGATCTATTAAATTATCTTTCTGTGCTCCTAATGTATTGTCTTTACAAAGAACCAAAGTTGTGCAAAGAAAATGTGATTGTAGTGTTAGCTAAGTTTTAGACTTCAGTATGTTCTCACTTGTGCACACACCACATAAAAATTGAGACTAAACAACAAGCCAGAACTAAGCCTGAACTAGACCAGGACTAGAACAGGACAAAAACATGGTTCAAGGCTCAAACTTGCACCAAACCAGGACAAGTGGCAGGCTTAGAATTGACTAAATATAACAAAGGACAATGTAAAATGTTTGTCTGCAGAGGCCACCACACAGGAGAAGCTATCCATGGTTTCAGAAAGATAAGAATCTAGGACTGTTGCCATAGCAATTATCAAAAAAAATATTTTTTTTTTTTAATGGAAAAAGTCCTCAAAATGTTGCATATAGGAAGCTGAAATCAAGGACGAATAGGGATGTTTCATACGCTCAACAAATGTTTTTGGTAAAGAAAGAAACACTAAAGGTGCACCATGTAACTTTTCTGCAGAAATCCTCAAAAAAAAATTCAAAATTGTATTGCTTTGCCTGAAATGTTCCATGGATTGGCATTACATATCTAGCTTTACATTGCCAAAAATGCCTTGAAAAACATTCATTTGTAAGCGAAGTCAGCTCTTCCCAGATGGTTCGGTGGTGTCGTACGCCTGTTGCCATGGGGATAGATAGGTTCAGTGTAATTTACCATTATTTTCAGGACATAATTTGCATTACGCAGGACTGAGGTGGTACAAATATCCACAAAATGACTCTTCTGTCCTTGTTTCACCTCATTGTCAAACCAGTGACTTTCCGTGTTTCCAGCGTGGGTTTGAGCCGAGTGGAGACGGAGAAACAGTCCATTCTTTGCATTAACCAAACGCACCTGCACGTCCTGTGAGTGCCATACACGATCTCCATCACCTTTCTTTAATCAGAGCTACAGCACAGTGTAAGCTTCCCACCGGCCGGCAATACAAGGGCATTTTATACGCTCGCTCCATCATGATAGAATAATGCCCATAAGGAAGTCATTACACTCGGGGAGAAATGCTCAGCAGATGTGCAAATGTTTGGACAAGGCAAAGACAGGAGTTGTTGCTGTTAGGGCAAAAATGGGGCGTCTTGAAACCACTTCTCAACAGGATATTTCAAAATTATGTTATTAAGCGGTAGCGGTAGTGGTTTGACACTTTAGGCGCATATTTAAGTTGCCAATCAAAAAGGAGCAGAACTGGAAGCAATAGTACAATACTTTAGCAACTTATCCTCCAATAAGTCAAATATTGCAGAGCTGTGAAGGAAAGACAACTATTTACAGAGCCAGATGTATTCTCAAATACAGCCTATATAATATTGCTATTGAATGATTATTTATTTTGCACATGGAAAACAAAACAAAAAGCTATTTTTTTTATACATTTCTCACCTGAAGATAATTTTGGTCAAACCAGTATTCATTCAGTTTTTATCTTCTTATCCTTTACGCTTCCTCAAATGTTTATGTTTCATTTAAATTCTACAAATACCACTTTTATTTTACACTCAACACCTTTGTTCATCTCTTTAAATATCTGTTTTAAATCTTTCTCGTGTATTGTCTTTGTTCATTGCTATCCGAAATAACTAAACATTATCCAGGGGGAAAACACACACACACGCACACAGCCAAAAAAGTGTTGCCTACGAGCATCGGAGAAACTCTGGTAATCTGCATAACACAAATAATGAGCGGCGGTGATGGGAAGTGTTTGAAGAGAGGAGCTGATCGAGATAAGATACAGACTTTATCATTTACAAGATGGAGGTGTTTACTATAGATCTGCACCGGCTCACAAGGAGATCCGGAGACAGTGGAGAGAAAAGCGAGGTAAAGGCAGCATCGACGCTCATGGGAGATTTGTTCAATGTATTTTTGCAACTATTACATTATACATAATGTGAAACTACATGCTATTGGCTTTATTCTGTGCTCTATTTTCAGAACTGTATCTTCTTCTGTTTCCATGCCCATTGTCCTGGTTCATCATATATTAAATATTTATGCAATTGTTATTATTCCAGTATTCTATGTAGTCATTTTTAAACATTATAAATATACTTTTGTATTAAAAGAAAGTTGTAACTACAGTTGGATTTCAGTGATGTGTAAATAATTGGATATCATAAGTTTGTAGAGACATTTGTGTTTCAAGACGAGCATTAATGTGTCCTAGCCAATCATTGCAAAAGATCAACATAGAAGACCAGCAAGTATTCAGTTGCATGCTCAAATTTGATACTTTAAATGGTTTGTGGTCATAAGCAGAAGACGCCCACTAGTGGAACAAACAGAAACAGCTTTGGGGCAAATGTTTACTTCTCATTAATCTCTGTTAAATTTAATATTTGAGTAATTTATTTCTATGTTTTGTGAAGTTTTAGATGGTACAATAATGGTTTAATATATTAACATGCCCTGAAATGAATTTTGATTTCATGGTTTATTGTATATTACATAATGCCCTTCAATAAAACAAGAGCCAGGACTATTTGCCTTTACCCTTGCAACATAACTTCTGCTTATTAATGCTTCCAATAGCGCTTGTTAAACTATAGGTCTATTTTTCTGAAAATAATTTTAAATAGATTATTTTGATTTCTGTTATCAAATTATGGGAGGTCCCAACTTTTCCCTGACACCCAGGCCGTCGATTCTTGCAATTCTTAAAAACTAAACACAAAATATAACTTCACTGCGCCCATAGGCGACGTGCGCGTCAAACAGATGTTTACGCGCATAGCTCAATTGCATACTAAATAAATCACGTCACAACTGCAGTGGACCACACTCTTTTTTACTTTATTTGTGTGTCTTTGATTTGGCATTTCTACTTCCTGACGCCTGTTGCCTTCACACACTCACAAATATTTACTTTAATATATGTGAAGGCTTTCTCTGTAGGACACTTGCTTTTGTCAAGGCTTCCACGTGATTGATGCCTGCCCTAATCCGGAGCTGTGTGCGTCCTCCCAGGAGGCTGCGGTGCGTCTTTGTGCGCCCCTGTCCCATGTGAAGCGCAGTGCAGTGCCAGAGCGAGGGTCAGAGCTATTCGGCAGGGTACCAGATCCTCCCCACCGGCGCATCTGCATGTGAAATCGCCATTTCACCCCTCCACACTCCCTAATTGTTGCTAAAATTATTTGTGAAATTGCCTTCTACCAGGAGTGTTTTCCACGGCAATTGTCACAGGGTTTTAAATGCGCGGCGGGCCCACAGCGCTGACACATGCACCTCGTCTGTTCTGCCATATGTGCTCCCTTTTATTGGACTTTAATGTGCAGCATTATTTATTTCCTAACAATTACCTTAAAGCAATTATCCACCGGGGCAACTCAACCTGTTGTCATCAATAGCGGGTCGATCCCAAGACTTGTTATTGCCGCAGAGCTTTTGGGAGCGATTTAGACGCACGCTGCGCACTTTTACTTGGCCTAATTGACAGGTTAACAAGCCACAGGCATCTTATAGTGAGCATTTTAAGAAAATTGGGGACTTTTACGCAGGGTTATGGGGACAGAATAATTTATATAGAACGCATTTGTTTCAGGTTCAGATTTATTAGAAATTGTTATTATTTAGAGAGTTGTGCGTAAAAGCGCCCTGTGTCTCCAAGAGATTCATGATAGACAAACAACCTAAATTTAAAGATACGCAAGAATTCTTATTTTCAGTGTATATTTTGATGTATTTGTTAGAGAATAATATAGTTAGTTAAGTATACAATTGTATTGGTAATCAAATTTAGAGCTTAAAAATGAAAGGTTACATTGAAAAAAAACTAGGTTAAATATACATTAAAAAATTATCATATAAGGTCACAATCAGTGTACATAGAAAAAAAAATAGAGGAAAACATTAAATAGGGGGAACATTTTTTATTGTTTTGTTGTATATGTTGAAAGCGTTGTGTGTGGACGTTTCTTGTGCGTTTGAGAAGCGTGATATTTTTCCACCGCGGTGCTGTGCCGGGTTTTGTTGTTTTTAAGAGGGGAGGCAGCAGTGAATTAAAAGTGAAGCGTGTGGCTGTGATTGGTCCGCGGGCTCCTGGCTAAACCCACTCTCTTTCATCCATAAAAGAAAGGCCAGGGAGCCTATGGGAGCGCGCGGTGTCTCCTCCTACGACATGCACCAAAGTTGGCCACTTAAACTACTTCCAGGCTGCAGGCAGACGTTACACTGAACCCGAACGACACCAAGGAAACGACAACAGCACGTTCTGCTTTACGTCTCCAATCTGTTTAGCGTCAAGTGCATCGCCAACGTCAATTTCTAATCGACACTAAACGTCCAGATATCGATTTGCATTTGTTGAGACTTCTGAATCTCCTATTTTTGTTGTTGATTTATTTCGTTCAGCCCGGTGGAAGAGGGCTCGCTTTATGTTCTGTCACTACGAGGGATTGGGGATTTGACCGCTGCATTTTGAGCACACTCTGTATATTTTTGTTTATTTGGACCAATATCCCGAAACGCTTCTGGGTAGCTATAGACGAATGGCTGCTTTACCGGGAACAGTGCCTCGAATGGTGCGTCCTGCGCCAGGCCAGAACTACCCACGAACCGGCTTTCCTCTGGAAGGTAAGACAGCTGCAAACATCTGTCCTTTGCCCATCACTGCTCACAAAATGACACCGAGCAGCTTTATTTACGCAATGTGCCGCTAGTTACCGTCGACATAAGGCAAATAGGAAGGTGCTTCAACCCCCAGTCAGTGGCGATTAAAGTTGACAAGCTCCAGTCTGGTCAAATGTATGTAAATCCCCTGGAAGGCATGCGCACTGCACTTGTTTTTCATCAGCTCTCCATTTGGGCATTTTGTCTCTTTGTAGCATATATTTAAATGTTTGTGTGTACAATTTTTCCTAGTCAAATACCACAGTCTTACAGAGAGCTTCCTTTTTTCTTGAAATATTTGTACAAGTCTTCAAAAGCAGTTGGGCCTTCGCCAAGCAATATTGCCTTGGATTTAAATTGAACCTCCATGGTAAAACAACTTCAACGTGTCAGCAATTTTTGTACAATAAAATGTAGCTTCATGTGCCTTGCATTCAACAATGTTTTGGCAAACAAAAATAAACAAATAAGATTTTAATTTACTTATTTTCTTACAAGGTAGAAATATAATGAATATTCCTCTCCAGTACCCCGACCATATGTGCGTAAAAAGATCTCTTTGTATTTGCATACATTTATGGGAGCAGTTTTCCCATTACTCCCAGTTCGTGCTCAAGTGGGCCGGACTGAAATGTACAAACCACGCTCCTCGGAGTGGCTCGAGCCGCGGGATTTGTTCAAGTGCAACGCGGCTGGAAATGGCACTAACACACACAGCTCAAAGGATCACATCAATATTTGAACAGCATGACTAGGAATAATCAGAGCGGGAAGTGTCTGGAGTGGCTCGTGCGTCCTGCCACACAGACAGGACGCGCTCTTGAAAATGTATAACATGGTAATGTGCTAAACTGCGGCCCATTAGGAGCAGCGTTCTGTCTGGTCCAGGCCTAGTACCTGTGTGTCCAGTTGCTATGGTTACCCTTGTCCTGTCCTGTCCAGTGTCCACGCCTCTGGGTCAAGGCAGAGTCAACCAGCTTGGTGGCGTCTTCATCAACGGGAGGCCGCTTCCAAACCACATCCGACACAAGATCGTGGAAATGGCGCACCACGGGATCCGGCCCTGCGTCATCTCGAGACAGCTGCGCGTGTCTCATGGCTGCGTCTCCAAGATTCTGTGCCGGTACCAGGAGACAGGCTCAATCCGCCCCGGAGCCATCGGGGGAAGCAAACCCAGGGTGAGTGAGGCCATGAACGCACCTCCGCGTGGAGTGACTGGGCCCCATGGAGTGCACTGCAGGGCGCCACGGCATGCTCAGAAAAAAAATATATAAATCATCATCACAAATTATAATGATGTGAGAACACTACATTCTTGTGACAATAAAGTAAGGGGAAAAAAACCCCCCAAAAAAAACCGAATAGCCCATATTTGTTGTAATTGATTATTCGACAATGAAATGTAGTCTCCAAAAACATGCTATGTCAACATTAGTGCGTGTGTTAACATCAAAGAATAACCTGTTTTTAAGGGGTTGCTTGAAATGATTTCATTTCAATACCCTAGTTCAAGAAATATGTGTTTAATTCTGATTGCATGAACTATTTAAAATTTGTTAATCATTGTTCTATTAAAGAATCCTTAAATTGTTAAAATAATGATGATATTTTAAAACGTTTTCATTTTAGGCATACATAAAATTGTATTATTTACTTTACATTCTTACTTATCATGGCATATTTTTCTTTAGCAATATAATGTTTTTAATATTATGATGTTGTGTCATTAATGTTATGATATTATGGTATTAATAAATAGGCTTAATAAAACAATGGAGCATGGGTATAAGCATTTGTGTGTCCCAAATATTTTTTATTAAAATCATTTTCGTGTTTTTCTCTCTCTGTCTCTCACCTTTACGCACGGCCCACATTTGAACCTAAAGCAGGTGGCAACTCCGGATGTGGAGAAGCGGATTGAGGAGTACAAGCGGGAGAACCCGGGCATGTTCAGCTGGGAGATCCGGGACAAGCTGCTGAAGGACGGCGTGTGCGACAGAAGCACTGTCCCTTCAGGTGAGGCATCCTCTGGTAAGCCGCACTATTTTTATTACTTTTCACCGTCGCGCACACTAGCCAGATTACGCACCAGCCTACCGATTATTGTATGCATTTTTTTTTTATTGTAAAACTTGTGTCTTTGTTAAGGGAGCACTGATAGGATTACTATGGGTCTTTTTATGGCTCTTAGGCCTAATCAACCGTTTACCTTCTTGTCGCCATTAGTGAGCTCCATCAGCCGCGTTTTGAGGGCGCGATTTGGCAAAAAAGATGACGAGGATGACTGTGATAAGAAGGACGAAGATGGAGAAAAGAAAACAAAGCATAGCATCGATGGCATCCTCGGTGATAAATGTAAGTTCAGGCTATTATTATTATTATTATTATTATTATTATTATTATTATTATTATTATTATTATTATTATTATTATTATTATTATTATTATTATTATTATTTGGAAACCTTGGTACTTCGGTGTTTAAATAGTCCCTCCTCTTGTCCTCTTGGGATCGTCCTAAACTGTTCTAACTCAGGGCTGTTCATTCTTCTCAATTATTTATGAGAGCTTTGGCAGAAAATTAATTTGTGAAACCGAATTCCTCCCTTATTCATTCACTCATTCATTCAGCGTCTAACGAGCTCTAAACGACAGCTGACAGTTGACCCATTTCACAATCAGTTGGCCGACATTTCAGCACTTGTCAGCTGTAGAGGAAATCAATGTAGAGATTATTATTGGCGCTGCTGCGGGTAAAGCTGACGCGCGGAGGGGGGACAGGTACGAGCTGTCAGCGGCTGCCACTTCACGCGCAGCACATAAATATTGTAACTTACATGTTTGGGGTTTAGTGTCAATGTCACACATGGGCCATAATTAAAGCTCCACACATTCGCAATCAAATGTAGTTTACAAAGAGCACAGGGATTAATATAAGCATGCAAATTCTTATTTTTAAAATGACTATTTCTGAGTAAATAGGGTCTGCTCGCGCGACCTGCATGTTTCATTTTAAATTTAGTTTAGTTTTCGTTTTTGCGTTGTATTTAACGTCAAAACACACATCTTTCAAACGCTCTTGAGGTTCAATTCTTTGAGGCCAAACGTGTGAATGGGTTTAGATAAGATCCACACAAAGTTTTTTTTTGTGTCGTAAGTTTTGTTCAGACTTGAAGATGAACTTCAGTCGCTAAAGCGCTCTTTACTAACGCCTTTCTAAGTGAGGGGTTCGGGGTACAAAAGCAAATGCAGGACCCGTCCATTCTCATTCAAAAAATCTGCTAAAAGAGACAGACAACTTTGGACAAAGGGCACGGAGAGGTAGAAAAAGGAGATGAATTATTCAGCACGCCCCGCTGCTACATAGTTTTGTAATTTCAGATAATGGTCCGTTGGAGCAGAATAAGTTGATAGCGTGAAAACGGTCTCATTTTTTCTGCCAAACCTTGCGTTAATGTTTGAATAAGGTCTCACCATTTTGTTGCAAATAATCTAAGAGTCCAGGACGCGGCTTGTGAATCATGTCTGGGAATGGCCGAGGCACTCGGACACACGCCGTTACGCACGGCCTTTACGCAAGTAAAACATCATGGCGTTGTACTTTTATTTGTGATGCAGTGTGTTTAAACTCTGTGCTTCTGTTTTAAATGGGAGTGAATTGCATTACTATAAATAAAAAGGCACCCGGTGCGTAATGTTGTTTCAGTACCGATGGCGTTTAATAACGTTAATACTTATTAGAGTAAGCAGTGTAAACGATGCTTGCTGAATAGGAGCTGTGTTTGTGGTGGCTGTAATAGCTCGCAGGCTCGGTACGAACTGTATTTATCCCCAATCAGCCCCTCACTCTGTCTCACTCTGTGAGTTTGTGCGCAGCCTTCTGTGCAGAGGGTTTAAAGCAGATTAAATAGAGCCTTTTATTTCTTTCCACTTTCATCTCAGAGCGAGGCTCACAGTGGCTCGCCCTCGGCACAAAATTCATGAGATTTTTTTTTCGTTTACTTATCCAGATTTTAAGACTTTATTTATTTATCTATTTGTTTATTAGGTTGGTGTATTCGATTTTCAAAGAGGTTACATCACGGATTTATCCAGCTCTAATCTAACTGCCTTCTGCGGCACCATATTGTGCAGTTATTTTTGTGCCTTCTTTTTATGTGGTGTTTTTTCCAAAAGTGTTAATGAAGGATCACTGAAGCAAAAGTTTCAAATGGGGCAGCCACAATAGGTCTACATATTTGCATGCGTCTTTCTCATTCTGATGTCTGTCTGTCTGCTGGTCAGTGAGCGCACATCCGGCTCCAGCCTTTATTCTGTTTGTGCACAGTCCTTCCGCGCGCATTTATCACCAAAGTCAACCGGCAGAGACCTGGGGAGAGGCTGCGTCTGCACAAACCAGGCTCATCTTTTTGTTTCGCGCCTCAAGGTGCTGTGTCCATCTGGCACACGTGCACGCGCTGGACAGGCGATGGACACTTCAGCAAATCGCTGGATTACCTGAGCCTCGCTCTAATTAAACACGTGCCAGGCAGGATTATTTCCGCGTCTGACAGAGGGTGACAGCCGTGAGAGGTGAGGCCAGCCGAGTCACAGCGACCCAGGTTCATGTAAAAATATACCACTGCATCGGATCTGGAATGGACGTAGGCTATAGCACGTATTTAAAAATAATATATGTGTTCGTTTTGTTTTCACCAAACACACCAACGCCAATATTGTTCTTAGTCAGTAAACAAATTCTATATTGTAGTAATAATAATATGCTCGGCCTGGAGTGAAAGGGAGATGAAAAACGTCTCGTTCTTTCCTCACAAACATGCCGTGCGCAGTGACGCACGCACAGTTCCTAAGTGTATGGTAATAAAATGTAGCTATATTTCGGGTCTAAAGCCGCGCTGAATGAGAAGGACAGGGGAATGAAGCGAGAGACCACTTCAAACAAATCCATCTGGAACAGTGTGAGAGAGAGATTCTCTGGAAGTATGGGGAAGTTATTTAGCTATTAATAACGTTTTTTCCTCGGGCATTGAGAGTGACTCCATCTGCACTTTCTCGCAGCTATTTGGCTGGGTGGAAATTGAGGGAGACCCAAATGTTGGGCAGAGATAACATACCCATCACAGCCCAGACCCTGCGCTGTGCTTCACTGCATTAAACTCGGATTAACCTCCCCTGTCCCCGCAGCCACTCGAGCCACATTTCACTGGAATTTACATCGGTATAGGCCGCTCTTCCCCAGTCTGCACAGAGAGGAGCATCTGCCGGGTAGTGCCGTGTGCAATAATAATAATAATAATAATAATAATAATAATAATAATAATAATAATAATAATAATAATAATAATAATAATAATAATAATAATAATAATACATTATTGAACTGTCATCTTTAGACTCAAGAAAAAGTAAAATAACACGTAATGTAAAACACATTTAAATGGGTCAGGATTGTACAAAGAAAGTCAAAGAGTCTGTTTCCTGTCAATGACTGATCTAACAATGTTTCATGGTTCATTAGGTTCCTAAAGTCCTCATTGTCAGCAGTGGTCAGTATCTGCTGATGGATTACTTTACAGATTCTGAGCCTTCAAAAATGTACTGCTCAGTTTTGTTTTTGTTTCGTTTTTATTCCTAACCACTCAGACGTTTATAAATCAGTTTATTGTTGCTGTCCGCTGTGTATCTTTTACCTATTATTAAGCAGCACAAAAGTGAATACGTGAATACCAAAATGATAAAGTCCCTTTGCAATGTTAATGTTAACAAACAAATAATTAAAGGAGTTAAATCAATTATTCAGTATGAGACGTTGCTATATTGGCATTTTGAGATTATCACGGTCAAAAGAATTGCTATTAATTATGATATTAAAATGGCTGATATTTGAATAAACAACAAATATACTAGAACTGTACTTTGTTGTCAGTGAAAACAACAAAAATCTAAAGAGAACATCATGGGTGGTTTAATGACGATTATCTTTGTTGGTACAACAACAATAAGAAAAAGTTCAAGAAACAATTTTAGGCTACCTTTTTTATTGAGATAAACTACCATATTTTTAAAGTCCGATCCCTAAATATATTTTTTTGTTTCGTGAGAGTAATTTGCATATGTTAAATATTAATCACAAAACATAAAATGCCTCACAAAATCTGATTCTATTATTACTAATATTATCACAAAAAACCACCCAAAAATGTCATGTTTTTAATTCACTTTTAAATAACCAAACACATGCATTTTGACTTGTCATGATCTAAATAAATCAAAATATTTTTTACCTAAATTATTTTACCCCTTGGCTGTTCAATGAATGTATTGCAATTAATTTTTGACTGTCCATTAGAACTCATTCTCAGCATCTTTAGCCCCATAGTGGTAGGCCTGCTGTTAATCACATGAGGCCATTCCTGCTGATGAATGTCAAGGCTATATAGGGGTAACAAATGAGCCTATTGGTTCCAGGAGGTAACACACCGTGCAACATAATAAACGCTAGCACCCTCTGCTTATTAGCAATGAGTAATGTGTCAATTTGAAGCTGTGGAATTTAAGCTTGTAGGCCTACCAACACTAGCAGCAGTAGTTTCACGTCAGACCTGTTAAGTGTCAAGAGATTTACGTGTCCAAGCATTAAAAAAAAAAAAAAAGAAAAAAAAATCAGAGTAGGCTTAGATTCATTCTGTGCTGGCATTTGACTTTGATCACATCACAAATATTCATGAAACCACAAACACAAGCTATGGCACTATTATCCCGGCTGACAGTTATACCTCTCAAGGCTGTCTATTAATTAAAGTGGCGCTTACCATGTGGGACGTTTCCTATCTGGGCACAAAAATGTGTTTTTTTTTCTTCTCCTCCATCTCTTGTGGGGCTCTCATGAAAAGGGGGCAATCTTCTCTCACCAGCTTCATGTGGGACATTTTAAAGTGTACAGAAGGAAGACATGGGGATTTCTAGCTCATTTCTAAAGACGAGTTTATAATCCTTTCCTGCTTAATAACTTAAAAGGATTCAATTTCTCCCCTCATTTATGGGGTTATGATCGCACATTGTTAGCCGCAGATAGTAGCATTTCAAGGTTAACATTTCCTGCAAGAAAATATCACTGGTATAAGCTGTAAGCCCATAGGTGCTCCTTTGTTTAGCCAGCAATTCTCCCCGCAAATTCAAGATAGCACCAGTTTTATATGTTGTTATTATTAATGTGATAAAATCCCAAGGAAGACCAGGGAACGATAAGATGCAACAGAGAGCATTTTGAGACGATATTTAATTATGGCACTAGAATTTTCCAGAGAGAATTGAATCCAGTGCAGGCTTATGCAGACTCAGAGGACTGGGGCATCTGGTTGGGGGTCTATAGTCCTAAACCGTACGAGACAAATTAAAGAGGAAGCGCTGCCCTCCAGGTATCCTGTCAATTTAACAGTCCTGTGTTTTCCCCCCAAACTCGGAGTTTCCGGGCTCCTCTCATGTTTCTTCTCAAGTGTGTCATAGGGGCACATTCAGGGCTAAGATATTATGACCCTTTGCGATTGCAGTTATTCTTGACATCATTATTGTTTTAAATGGTTTCTTTTTCTTTTCTTTTTTTTTTTCTTTTTTGGTAATAGTTACAGCACATTTTTATTTTTAGTCATTTCCACACTTCTGATGCAATGTTTGGCCTAAAAACACAATACTTATGGACAATTTCTAATTTTATTCTTTTTCCATGACATTGTTTAAACCCCATTTTATAATTGCTGCTACAGCCAATAATGATAAAAGTTGTATTTTCGTGTGTTATTGTTAAAAAAAAAAAAACTCTTTTCAAGTTATGTAATATACACATAAGGCAAATTTATTCATTTTATAATAACAACAAAAATACATAATGATATTATTTTAAAATATTGTTGTCATTTTTATTGGTGTAATATTAATTTCAGGTAACATTAGCAGCCCCCTGACCTCACTATTAGCCACTTGTCCGCTAAACCCGCTTTTAACGCCTTGGCTAAATTGCTGGAGCTTTGTTAGCGGCCTTAAGTTTAATTGGCTGGAAGAAGATGAATGAGTGTGACAGGAATCAGCTGTCCGCAGATTCCCCTGTGAGTGCGACTCGGAAATCATAACGCGACCGCCTTTTCCTCCCCTCAAACCGGCGCGTTCAACTTGTCACATCTCATTAGGGTGTTAAGCAGCACTGCCAGCGTCGGGGGGAACAGTAGGTGGCTTGGTCCGGGGGCAACCAATGGAGCTTTTGTGGGGCAGGTGGGGGGCAATGGGGCGGTTTGGTAATGCTGCTCAATTGGACCACTGTTGCGGCTTTTTTATTTTTTAAGGTTTTTTTTTTTTTTTATACATGCTATTCCTTTATTAAACCCATCCAGCAGGCTACACAGGGGCAGCTTGTGTGGATGGCAGCCTTGTTGTAATTAGCTATGAAATTAATTAGAAGAGGCATCCACTTAAGACTTTTTAGGTTTGGGCTAATTTTTGGAGCACAGTTTAAAGGTGTAACAGTGGATTAATGGCTTAAACTCAATATGACGTTTTATTGCATCCCGTCATTCATGAGTGAAGCCACTTTCACTGGTGCCAACTGCTGCTATGGCAACCAAACTGAAATCAAATATAAATTGTATATTTTCACCACTACATACAATATATAACTACCCCCAGGTAATAATGGCAAGGTAAATGTGTACACAAAGTAATTCAAAGTGCTTTACATAACAGGAAAAGATGCATTAATTGAATAGGCTTATTATGAATATTCTTTATTTAATTCGTTTTATACCTATATGTACCATCAAGGGCTAGCAAGTTGGATATTATTGTAAAAAAAAAAGAATATATATATATGTGGTATGAGATATTTGAAGCTCGTAATTATTTACATTGCAATAATATTTGTTTCTCATGCATTGTTTGCTTGAAATAATTCATGAATAAAGTGGAATTGACATAGTATATTACTCAATTATTGATTTTTCCGCCGTATTGTTATATTTTGGTCATGTGCTTGTATGGTGGCTAAGAATGCTATTTTATGGAATTATTTTGTATTTTCTGTTGGACTATATGCCTGAGTGAAAAAGAAAACTAAAGTCGTCTTTAGTTGTTATTTTAATAGGATGTATTCTCTTTTTATTTGGACGCTTTTTTTCTTCTTCTCTTTCTTCAATGGCAACAAAAGCTGTGTGATGTCTGACAGCCCACTCCGGCCATTGTTATTTCAATAGTGAGTATAAAGGAGAGGGCGGAGAGAGGGACCTTCTGTTATTTTGTGTGTCTCAAGACTTTTTTCTGCGCAGACCATTCAGCCAAGTTGATGAACTCCTCCAAAAAGTTTATTAAGGGACCCGAAACAATGCGCACTGAAGGCTTTGGGGAGCCCGGGGCCGACAGTTTATAAACTCGCTGCTATTGTGCCTCAAAGGCGGATGCATGAATACTTCTGAATGGGGCCCCTCTTAGTGACACGATCGGCCTGGACAGCAGCACTTATAAAGGCAGACAGGGCGCTTCTCCATTTTTTTTCAGATGTACATCTGCAAAAGCACTGGGGGAGGAGAAGCGAGAAGTGTGTGGTGTTTCTTAACTTTGAGTTTTGTTCATTTTGTTGATAGTCAGCGTTTAAGTCTTCAAAAGCGAATTGTCTCTAGTCTTTGTGCCAGTCCCATGCCAGGATAAACACTCATGGGTTTCAAAGTGATTGAAAATTAGCACCAGTGTCATCGCAATTAACAAAATTGCAAACATTTTATCTTTTGAAGGATAAAAACTACTCAAAGAGGAAATAAAAAGGGAATTGGAACTAAATTGAAATGCTGAGGCAGTACCAGTCCCAATCATGGATAAATTATAACAATGTGCATTCAAGTGTTATAGGTGCACGTTCCACATCTGCAACAAGAAGCTGTAATACAAGAGCCATAGTAGCCACTTTTATCATTATCACTGAGAGTTTCTGAATTACACATACTATAGCATCTGTGCTTGTAAATCTCATATCTTTTTGAAAGGTACATCAAACTGAGTTTTATCCCATAACTAGGACTGGCACAAAGAGTGCTTTGCATTGTGACCCCACCAGGCTGCGTTTCTTTATGATGTTTTCTAATATTATTTCAAAAACAAGATTGCAAACCGTTTCCAGACATCTCTGCAGACTTCCCCTGTATTCTAGTAGCCCAAACAGTCTGTGATTTATTAGTTAAACTCTGCATTTAGTTTTGGCCAAATTCAAGCTGAACCATCACAAAAGCCAATGCTCTAATGTGCTCCACTACTACTACGAGCGCGGCTGCTGTATTCGAGTGTGGAAATTGCTGAAAACGAAGAGCGCACTGTGACAATGTTTCATGTTAAGGCGCATTTCAAAAGCTCTGCACAAAGCCGTTTAAATCTTCCTCGTGGTTTTACACACCTAAAGAGAAGCAGAAAGCAGCAGAGATGGAGACAGCGCAGTGCAGTCAATACTATTCTGGTGAAAACTAGAGGCCATTGCAGTTTATTCTGGACTGAGATAGACATAGACTATATTGGCCAGGGTCTATTAAATTTCATCTGTTTAAATTTTACCTTATTTATCACATTTTAATTGCAATTAGATGGGCGACGCCAGGAAGCGAATCTACAACGCTGAGGTGGTAATAGCACCATTTGTCCAACAACATAAACCACTAAATCACTGGCGAGTGCTGAGTAAAAATTTTTTTTTAATTTTTTGGGTAATTTATTTTGGTATATGTAGTAAGTTCTAGTAGTAGAAATTCTAGTTTTAACTCCAAGTCATGGTGTAAGCTGACCTACTCAACGGCAGGTCACAAAACAAATGGAAAAGTGTTAAGTTCACCACATTGGACACTTACTATTACCAACCCCAGTCATAATTTTTGGTCTCTTATGTTTCCAGAGCTGTATATTCTTCCCAAAGATACATTATTCTTTCTCTCTTTTCAGTAAACAATTGAGTGTCAGTCTTTATCCTCCTCCCTCTGCTGGCTCTTTAGTCTTGTGACGGCTTTGGCTGGCTGCCGCGCTACATCAGAGGGGAGTCCAGTGATTTGTGACCCCAGCAAACCCACACTTAATCTCACTAAAGAGGCAGAGGCGGGGGTATACCCAGACCTATTTTTTTTTTTTTTTTTTTTTAACTTTGAGGGCCCCATATAGTCCAAGCAGCAACTCCACTTTGGCAGGTGTCAACATTAGCAAACAATCGAGCCCCCTCCCATGGGCAGCGTATACCCCAACGCTGAAAAACTCTTCGGCACTCTATATACGCTGAAAAGAAAGCAACATAATGGCGGCAATGCGGAGGGGGAGGAGAGGAGAGGAGGACAAGAGACAGATTACATTCTTCAGACAGCTATTAGGAGGGATGAGTCGCTTCTAAACAAACAAATCAATATTGTGTTAGTTTACCAAGTGGAGTTATCATTGTTTCTTTAGGCGTATTTATTTTTCATTGTCTTTTCTTTCTTTCTCCACTTCGCCAAGGCATCCCCGCATAGACCAATCCAATTTAGAGAAGGCCATCCCAGCAGAGAGGCCTATCACTTCTATGTTATTGTTTGGGCAAGTCAATTGGCTCTTGTAATGAAACCTGATTACATTGTCGGATAGTGGACACTGAGCAAAATGTCCGAAGTGGGAATAGAGGTTCTTGTACAGGTCTTCGGGGGATAGCCAAGGTGGATCGCTCTTTTGCCATTCATTAGACAGGACAGAGAAGCAGGCGTGAAGGAAATAAGGAAGAAATAGGTTGACATGTTGGAGTGGTACGGCTCTTGAGTGGATATGTGTCTTGACAAGAGAGGCAATGTTTTTTTTAAAGGCCATTTATTTAAGTCTGAGTAGTGATTCAGAGGGACAAGTGTACTCTAAGAGGTGGAGATTTTAATGGGAAAACCAACAGTCTTTCAAGTAGTTAAAAGGACATCAGCTTCATCTGTGCTTTGGAGAAATGGAATTGCTTGTTGTGTGAAGGAAAAAACAGAGGAAATATATTGCTACTTTCTTTAAAAATGTATATCATGACTCTAACAGTGTTACATCGAAATCTTGTGTCGGTCCGCATAATGAAGTCCGTAATCGTTTTAATGTATTTTATTGCCGTTTCAGCGTCCTTGTGTTCCACTTTGAATAAATAGAGCCGAATTAACCCAGTAAGCTTGGCAAATGGGCTGCAAAATTAATCACAATTGAATCAAAATCGCAATTTGAATGCGAGCAATTTGCACATCGCAAAGACTGCCATTTTTGAAATACAGTACCATAATTTCCTCCACAAGCAACAAAATATAATGTCTTATTCTGCATAAAATGTGCTTTCCATCTGTGATTCTTGTAGTTTGTCAGGTCATATTTTCCAATTAAGTTTTTAAACCACAAATTGCAAATAAGATAAACCAACTAACTAAAATGTCAACTTTGAGCCGAAACGTATCATTAAAACATTAATGGCAAATCCAATTACAATCACAATGCTTGTCAGAAAAATAGCAGTTACCCGGTAGATATTTTTCCCAAATTGTTCAGCAATAAAACGATTTATTTTTGCATTTTGTGCTGTTGTTACTGCCCCCAGACAGTAAACTAGTCAAGTAGTGGTAGTATTTGAAATAGTAACCGCGGTAGTTGAAGCATTTGTACCGGTATATTCATGGTAGATGGTTGTAAAAATAGTACAGGGGTAGTAGCAGTAGTAGCAGTGGATTTTGCAATGGCTCCATCTGCGTGTGGTCCTCCTCAGCTCGTCTTTTGGACCTGGTCGCTTGCCATAAACTCATTTACAGTTATTGTTTGTAAGCCCATTATTCTCCAATAACGCAACGCAATTAACTTCACATTTGACCTTTACAGACAATAGCACATGGCGACACAAAGCCTCAGCTACAAGTCATAAAATCATTACAAGCTTTCGTCGCATTAGTCCGACTCCCGACCACTGTGTGAAAACAGGGCCTCAACATTGTTAAAGAAAGCACTGTTAACTCTGTATGACTGCGGTCTTTGTTCTAGCTGCAAAGTAGATAAAATGCCCAAAGACAATGCGAATATGTTTATTGAATCATTTTAGCTGCAAGGAGTTTTGAACGAAGCGTGTAATTGCATAAATCACTGCCATTTTGTCTAATATGTTATCTACCAAACAACATAAATGCAAAAGTGGGCTGACAAATAATCTTCGGTATAAAAAAAAAAGAAAGAAAATAAACAAACAAATATGGTATCTCTAAAACTGATCCTGCTTTAGTTTAACAAAAGTGGCTCCAGGAATTATCTATTATCTGTATTTTTTTAAGACAGTATTCGAACAATCCTCTTTGCCTTTTTAATATGCAATACATTTTATAAATATATTCCCAAACGGTCTGGTTAAGGAAGCGCTTTATTTATAATTTCTGGCCGTAGTCACAGACAGCCATTTTTAAATAGCCTTCACATTTGGTACATAGTTCTAACCTTTGTGGTGCAATTTGTAGTTTCTATAATTGTATTTAATATGTGTAAAAGAAACAAAAGCTACAAAAAATATAAAGGGAAAGTATATACACATTTTGGATCATATTATATATATTTAGCTGACAATTTTCAAAGATTAGTTTCCAGTATAGTAGAGTATTTTTATAACAATTCCTGCTCCTAAAACATCTTTATTAACCATGAAGCAAAAATGGTTTCCTTTAGATAAGAAAGTATTTGGTCAGGTAGAAGAAGGACGTTGGGGCCGCAAGACACTGATAAAATGTGTTTGTTGAGAGAAAAGAGTTGGAAATCACCAAAATATAGAATTGAGTTGCCCATCTAAAGACGTGAAGTGGTAACTCTAGATATATAAAGAATATATTTGAAAGGGAATGATTGTAGTGGTTTGTCTTAAAGTAAATGGCCGTAGCGCCCCTCCTAACACCCATAGTAGCTCGGATATAACCCTAGCAAGAATCCTGCTCATGCGATTGACTATCCTTATTTGGTTCAAACAATAAACGGCAGCATCCAAGCAAATCAGGACCTCTTCTATTGCTTTTTTTCTTTATTAACGTCCCATGTAAAATTACACAATGCTCAAGCAGGTCATAGGCATATCATTTATTGAAAGACGTGTAGTTTCCTCCAATTCGCTGCAGTCTCGGCTCGGGTTGACAACTGGCACCGGTTGGGGACAGTGCGCCGCGTTATGGTCGTTCTCTTGTTACCACGGAAATGCATAAAAAAAAAAAAAAAGACAAAAACACATTTGGGGCTAATTTTATTACAATACAGGGATAGTCCACATAATGTGCAGGGTAATTATGTTTAGCAGGCGTGTTCCCCTCAGAGCTGAATGAAAGGCATTGACCATGGTCTGCTAGTTTAGAAATCAGCATTAGCTTATGCTACTTAGAGCCAGAACATTGTACATTTTATGCTCTTGATCCTCCGCATCGGCCTGATATTCATTTGTTTTAATTGTCCCTGTTTATTCAAGACTTCCAAGCTGAGGTGGACTTGATATTTTTCAGAAAGACAATGCATTTTTGGGGGGAAATCTTAACTATTTTTGTTTTAGGAAAAATACTATCACCCTGCAATAGAAGATGTAGTACGAGTTGAAATTTCAGTAGAAGTACTACAAATACTTATGACAGTAGTAGAAGTAGTGTTGCTAACCCTAGTATAAATAATATAAACAATTCTTCAAGTAGGAATGTAAGTGTGGTGCTGACAATATCAGTTGTGAATGTATTTGTTCTAATGGGAGAGGTCGTTCTTCTTAGTCAATTTAACTTGTTACTCAGTTTTACCGACTAGTTTACTCCTATTCTAGTAACCTTCTTTGCAGTAGCAGTATTTGAACTTGATAGGCAGTACCTCTTCCACCTCTCCCATACACAATAAACACGTCCTGTAAGTGTTTCGAATCAGAAATGTGGTCGCCCAAACAGTGGGGTGGAGCTGCTGTCCGCGCCGACTCAATAAACAAGGAGAAAATATTGTGTTTCCCGTTTTCTCTGCTAATGGGCTTATTTCTGCATTGTCACTCACTCTGTCTTTGGGGAATATGTGGCGCTATAAAAGCCCTCAATACAAGTAAATGGGGATCTCCAAATGAATGCCAAACACACTGTAATTCTGCACAATGTAGTGGAGGAATGTTTGTTTCTCCCACAATGAGCTGAATGCCAGTGGACGGAGTGTGATGCGGCGTAATGTGCAAATACTACAAGATTTAAGACCCGGCATTAAGGTTTAATTCTTTTAATGTAGCCCACCTCTGCTATTGAAATGTCAACAATTTTAAAAGGCATAAAAGGGGCGGTTCTGGATATGCTTTTTAGTCAACAACTGTATTTGTTACCTGAGATGCTTAACTTGCATTTAGACTTAAAATATATTATTGATTCGCAAGAGATCAAATACTTGGACACAGTAGTTGAAAAATAACAATAGTTCTTTATAACAAAGAGAGAATAATTGTACAAGATATCTAAACATTTGTGCCAAATAACATACAATAAATGGATTTGTAAATATAAAATGTTTCTAGACTATAATTGCCATCAACTACAGGGACACAATTCCATTAGCAGCTACTTATAGTATATAAATATGTATTATTTCTTATTATAGTCCAATGAAATCATTATCTTGCTATCAAACTGATTCAAATGTTAAATTATTGTGATATTTTGTACTTTGTAAAAAAATGCATTTCACTCTTTGGTTAGTTAAACAGAACAAAGACAAAAGGAGCAACTTTATTCATGATTCCTTCATATAAGTTCACATTTGGCTCCTCCCTTTTATTACCATAGCAAAGAAATTGAAATTTTCATACCAGATGCCCTTCCTTATGCAACCTCATTGCTGTGAGTGAGCGCTCAGAGTTAGTGTCTTATGCAGGGACACGTCTGTTTACAGATGACAGTACAGTTAAAAGATAGTTTATCCAAACAAAGTTGTTCTTAAAACTCTTCTTAATGCCTTGAATGGCCCTGAAACTTTTCCAGAGTGGTGCCTGGTTCAGCCTCCTCCTCTGGGTCCTCAGAAATGTCCAGTGTGCATTCCTATAGCGCGCTCAGTAATCTTTTCTGGCTCTTTGTTGAGGAATGATTTGTTCCTGCAGGAGTTCTCGGCTCTTGGCCCAGAGACGCGGTGGTTTGATTTCCTGCGCAGGGTTTAGGCATTAGAGCAGAGGGACCCAGCGCTACCCGCACCCCCCTGGGCTCCCCGATGCTTTCCAGTGCACTGCGTTAATTTCACTACTTTAGCTGTGACCTCAATTAGCAAAGACATTTGAGCTCCACACAAGAAACCTGGTTTGAGAGTTCAGTCTGGTGACAGATTTAACAACTGTTTTAAAATTGACTGCAATGCAACTTCATTTTTCTTTTCTCAAAACATTTAATTTGTGGGAATGTTTAGACAATTAACTTTTTGAAAACATTTTGTTTTTGTTACATTTTATGAATGTAGTAGTAGCAGCAGTAGTAGTATAAGATCATTACATAAACGATGCTCATTGGCTCATTAATTTACTTTTAGTTAATGGCACTTGTAATACTGAGAAACAGAAACTATTAAGCACTGATTTATTATAATTCTTTATATCTACATCTCAAACTAAACACAAATCTAGACAGTTAAGATCAGCGCTAAACTTGTCTTTTATTTTATGCATTTATTTTTGCTTAGTTAAATTTCGTTTGCTTAGAAATGCCAAATAGGGTGAGCGGTGATAGCTGCTTTGTTATGCGTTGATGTTTGAAAATGCTTATTGACGCAGTTTTCCAAATACAACTTTTAATATACTACGGACAGAAAGCAGAAAATTCAATAGTAAACAATGTTGCCTGTAGTATCCCGGTTTTAGTCGATGCATATTAGAGAAAAGTGCTCCCACCCCGCGAGCCCTTCACGCTCTCACAGTGCAGCGCAGGCATGGGGAGTCAATATGTCAGCGTTTATGGATGTCCCGCGGAGCTGCACCGGCCTGTCAGGGGCCCATTCATGCTCTAATGGCCCCCTGAGGAGCTGCTCTCTCTGGGCTCAAAAGGCTGGGGGCCCCTCCGATGCCCTGTTGTTGGAGGTGAGTGTGGACGCGCTGGGCTTCATCCACATGACACCGGCCATAAAAGAGCATCGCATTCTCCCATCCTCTCACTCTCCCTTTCTCCCTCTCTCTCACCGCACCCCGCTCGCCCCAGCCCGCTTCAAACGCTCAGAAAAGAGGGGCTAATTGTTTGTTGTGAGAGCCAAAGATTATAGAGCCTCCCATCCTTCCTCGGGACGGTCCGCTTTTACCCCCCTTTAGCCCCCGTTTCTAAGGACAGACAGAACGACAGACAAGAGAAGAAAAGTATTGGAATTTTCTTGACAAATGTAAAGTAGTAGATTCAAACTTCTCCTTCTCGCGCAACCTGTTTTTGATGGACTTTTTGAACTGTAAGAGTACAAACTAGTATGGGAGGAGACACATTCTGAACTGTTTTCATATTATAGGCGCAAAAGACAAATAATGGACCCATCATTACTCCTTTGAGAAACTGACAGGTAAAGTTATAGTGAACTTTGCTTCTAATCACAACAAAAAGTCCAATATACTGGATGAACTGACCTTGTTTGAGTACATTCTTAGCCTTAAAGTCAAAATGATTGTTTTTCAGATAGACGGTCAAATTTGAATATCTTCACATCAAGTCATAGGCCTGTGTCCCATACAGATTCAATTTCCGCTAAATGTCAAATTATATCCAGGAGAAGGTCACTGACATCCAATGTTAAATGGTCATAAAATGAATATGAAGGAACTCTTGTATTGACATGACTGTATTAGAGTTAAAGTTTATAGGTTTTAAATTGTATTATTAAATTCCTCTGTGTTTACGCCTTTTCAAAATAGTTCACTTATAGTTCGAAGAAATCGCATACAGAAAAATAAGGGAAAAAGAGTTCTACTACTACTACTACTACTACTACTACTACTGCTATCCCCAAACTCGCTTCCAAGTTTAGCGACCAACTTTATGCAAACATGTGTACCAGGCCAGCAAATTTTACTTCAATAAACTAATTTAAAGTAAAAAAAATACTGTAATGTACCTTTAAGATTTTTTTTTTTTTTTTAACATCGCTTAGAGATAGAAAAAGATTATAGTCGGAGAGAATTCATCTTAAACCCACTTTGTTATCTACAGCGCCTATCTTGTCTCCACATAAGGTTCCTATCTGCGCTACATCCCTGCGAAATGCCTTGAATCACATGTCTCGTTCTTTAACTAGCCCTATGGGATCGCACAGGCACTAAATAGGGAAGCCGCCCCGTGTTCGGAAAAATGCAAATTGGTTGAGTTGTTAGTTATTTGATGTTGCTGCCCTCCCCCCCCCTCCCCACCACCTCCTCCTCCTCCTCTTCTCCCTCTCAGCCCCCAAAACATGTCTCCACTCCAGTGTTGTTGGTTGGTTTTGTAGTGTCTATATTATGCAGGCCCGGAGCAGTAGAGACATTGCAGAGACAGATGCATGTCAAAGATAGCAGATCTCCTATCAGACCCTGCGTGCTTCTCTTATCGCGCGTCCCTTTTGCATAATTAGGCCTTTTGATATTCACCCTCTCGCGCTGACAAAAAGTATAATTGCGGCATCAGCTTCGACAAAAGGTAGGCGCAGAATAAACAAGTCGGCACAAGAAAAGACGCCGGTGTTATTTTTGTCCTATGGGGAGGAAAAACAACATTTGGAAAAGGAAATCTACTGTCAGTCATAGTCAACTGGTGTGACTTGGAGCTTGGAGGCTGGGCTTGTGAATGCATGCAAAAAAGGAAGAAAAAATGCTAGCAAGAGGCCTGATTGTAATTATGCTGGAACTAATATGCTTTTCAAAATGAGCAATTATGAGCTAATGCCGGCTCTGCCAAGGCCCTGTCTGTTTTTGTCCCTCCGTCTCTTTTGGATAGTTTGCAGAAAGGTGCGCAGGGATAACATTGAGAGGTAATGTATATGAGCGCTACTTTAGACCCGACCAGTATTAATGGCAGGTGTGTTGGAGGATAAAGCAGGAGTTAAGTCTGGCACCGCTGCACCAGCACTTTGAATAGAGGACTGTACGAGACACCTGGTTGTACGCTGCGGGTTGGTGCAAGAATAAGACACGATAAGTCGTTTCTACAAGGTATTAATTTCTTAACCGACCAGCTCAATGGATCTGGACTCTCAAGTTATCCTCTACCAAGATAGAAGTGAGGTTTACACTTCTCTTCTTAAATGCCTATTTAATATAGGGACATTTGGTTGCCGCATTTGACCCATCCTTCAATACCATGGTTCAACTTGCCAAGAGCAATGGGTGACAGCAGTGCAGCGCCCAGGGACCTCTTGAGTCAGGAGTTTTAGTATTTCTGTGCCTAAGTGGAGAACTAAAAATTGGTTCAGCGTGTTGGACATCACTGGACATCCCAACTTTTTTTTGGCACTGAAGAGCACAAAGCTATGTTGATTACCAACAGAAAATGTAAGAGTGAAGATGTTTCGCCGCTAATCAAGTAGCTTCTTCAGCTCATCTAACAAAACGTCTTCACTCTTTAAACTTTTTTTTTTTTTTTTTATGGAACCTGTCTGGAGAACTGAGGGTCTACACAGACAAGATGTTTTGAAAAACTTAGCTAATTGAGTAGATCTCCAAGTGTGTCCAAGTATTTATTGTGTCATCAAGGCCTTCAAGGTGAAGCTGAGGTAAAGTAAAGCTGAAGTGATAAGTGGAGAGAGAGTGGATTTAAGGCGGCACTGATGAGGATGCCATCTGTGTAAAGCTGTCTGTGAGGTTAATAAGAAAGCCTCCTTAAAGAGCGGCAATCCTTGAACTTTGCAGTAACCTCTAACTATTGACTTTCAGTCTTTGTTTTTAAAGTAATGAGTATTTTATTGAGACCAATTCAATGCTAATATGGCCAAATATTACTCTTGAAGTAGCATTTACAATGAAAAAGAGAGTATTACAACAATCATCTTTGCATTCAAGTCAATAGTTTGTCTATAGCTTCATGTATGGCCAAAGCAACCAACTGTCACAAACAAACAGAAACAATTGGATTGTAAAATGACAACGCACACATGTCATGCTCTTCTTTGATGGTGATAAATAATTTGGACTCACATCCTAATCTAATAGAATGTGTTAGAATTGAAGAGGAAAAAGTTAGATTATGGAAGTCCTTCAGATGAATTCTATTGCTGGCAAATGATCAAATCCTCCAGGTAATTTCAGGTAATTTTCACTTATAACCTGCCTTATCTTATTTTCTCTACCCAGGCAAAGCAGTGATTTAACCTCATTCATTCTTATTTTTAATTCAAAATCAATACCCCAAACCCTCGGAGGGCCCCTGAAGGAGAGTACACGGCTGTAATTGTGCCAACTGGATAGGGGATAATGAGATTGTAATTGGGAGATAAGTAATGAACCAGCTCAGCCTTTATCGATATCCTCTGCACCTCTGAAAGGAATTACACCATCGCCATTATTATAAAGGGTTTAATTAGAGAGCACCTATTTGTAATGGTAAAACTACAGCTGTATTGTCCCCAAACTGCCTGCAAGTCATTGGTTAATTCAGTGTAATGAAGCCACACAGTCAATCTGATGTGTTACACTATCATCTTGCCCTAAATGAGCAGAAGATGGTTTGGTACAATATGTGAGACGATAATTTGTAAAGCTTGCAATTTGGTTCAAACTCATAAAAAAAACTTGGTGTAATTATTATTTTTTTGGATACTTGATATTGTCTTGAATTTCCTACATTAAAGGGCCAGTACGCGATTTCGAACAAGTTTTAGATTGAACTGCCTCATCCACGTTGTCCCTTTTTAATTGAATTAAATTTTTAAAAATTGGAGTAGGTCAGACATCCAGTTTACCTGTCGTGCACGTAAACATAGATTGGATATTGTCTCGGGCTGTTGCTTTCTTTTGGATCTTATTCATCAAATGCTTTTTAATATAGGCAATACAATTCTGTTTTCCCCCACAAATAGTTGATTTTACAGTAAAATGAATGCGCTTTCCTGAACTAGAAGAAATGAAGAAATCAGTTTTAGACCCTTTAAAAACTGCTAAATTCCAAGACTAAGTTACTGCTGTACACGATGCCTTGGTCAAGTTTAAATATGAAGCTTATTTTCAAAGGCTGCACACAACAACTACTCTAAAATCCTCCAAGCATAACCTCAAATTGCACATTACAGCTGGCATGTGTTGTTACAAATCTCCTTTCTCTTCCTCACCTCCAGTTTGCGGCATATAGATGGGTTTTATATGAGCTTTACATCTCACCCTGACCTGCCTGCCCTCTGCGCTGCCATATTTCCCTTCTTCATTAGACGCTCTGCCATTGACCTTGCACTTGTGAGCCTCGTACCAGGGACATGTGTTGGATCTGCGGGGCTTAAGGGGGAGCAGCCGTGCACTCTTTTTGTCTATGGAGGTTTATCAGTCATTAGCTTGATAGCATGTTAATTGTGACATGGGTAGCAGCTGTTGGTTTGCTTGTAAGGTGACAGTTAGTATGTTGACATGCTAGTATAAACATTATAGCCATTTAGACTCATAATTTGTAGTCGGATTCTAGTTGCATTTACGGTACTTGGCTGTGTTCTGAACAGGCTCCATAGAAAATTGTGTCACAGAATAGTACAGAACAAATGAACCAAAATAGTAGATTTTCCTATATTTCCATTTTGCGTGAACATTTACTTTCAAATATAAGGTCGGTTGTAGCAAGACATATGTTCTGCGTGCAATTTTGTTCTTGCCAACCTAATCAAGCCTTCTAAAAACGTTTGTATTTGTCCAAATTCAGCTACTACAAAATGTAAATGAAGTGTATATATTTCTTTTATGATTTTGGCTAGAGACCCAGAAAGATTCCTGAATGACGACGTTGCTTTGTGACCATTTGCTTTCAGTAAAGGTACATTCACACTTCCACACATCAACATTTGGACTAAACCCAGGAACAGGACAAAACTAAGTCCCATCAGGAGTAAACTGGGCTCAAACCAGGACACACAAACTGGAAGCACGAACCACTCTCAGTGCTAATCTTAGTACAACCTTAGCCGTCTAACTCTCAAGTAAGATGGAATTGTCAATGAAGGCACTGTCAGTTCCAAAACCTAAAGAAAACATTTTGGTGCACACTTTGTTGTCTCCACGGTTGCCCCTTGTGTCTGGCCTCTCCCCACAGGACAGGGGTGACTTTGGAAAGTGATCCGTGCACCAAGGGGCCAGCCCCAAGTCTGGTCATGCTGTGTTACTGTGCCAATGGCTATAGCGTCGTCATGAAAACCAACAAAGGGATATGTGGCGTATGTACATATTCAACTTTGTATGTTCAAGGGTGTTCTGCAGCCCCATACGAGCCGCGCTTCAAGAATCAATCTTTATTAAAAAAGGATAAGACTGAAGAATTGATTTAATGAATGCGGCCTCATGTCCTGCAGCCACATGTAATCCTCGGAGAACCATCGAGCCGGAGCGCAGGGGGACACAAACGTTCGTGGAAGACTGCTGGAGTGGCCTGTAATGATAGTCTCCATATAATCCCATAATTCCTTGTTTAATTAAACTCTGGAGCTGGCCTTGAGACGCTGCCAGCTCTGTTGCTCTTTTGTTCTCACAGTTGTTATTTGGAGGCTAGGTTGGAGTATTCTTTTGTCCACTTGTGTTGAAGGATTTGACTGGAATGGTCTATAAACAGCGATCAGTAACAATGAATGCGATGGTAGGGAGCAGAGTCATTCAGGTATAAGTATCATAGTTCTCATTCAAATCTCTCCTTACACCCGCTGCTTCTCCGTCTTCTATATCTCGCTTTCTTTCGGCGCTCCCACACTTTCTGGACTGTTCATGATGCAATCCAACTCGCCCCGGGGCGACGCTGGCACATCATGGCGCCTTGTCAATGTCTCAATGAAGAAATTATGAAAATATGAATTTTATGACATAAAATGAAAAGGGCCATGTAGTTTGAATAGACATGCAGAGGAGGTTAAAATGATGCAATTTTCTAAATTCAGTTATAATGGTAATGCGTATTTGCTGTCAAAAATTTCCCTGTCGGCCCGGATTGTACCTCTTTGTGCTCTATCTCTGTTCCTCGAGCAAAAACTCATAGCGGTTGAATGCCTAAAAAGTAACGTGGAATATGCGCTAATTCATTTAATGACAGCAGATGGAAACACATGGGACTGAGGGCTTTGCAATGATATTGTGTTCTTTCTGATGCTCTTTGGCTCTGGCTGTATCTCAGCGCGATGCCTTGGGCCAATGGAGAGAAAGGCAGGGTGAAGAGCAGCAAGGTGGCCCGCGCAGATTAACCCTTCTCTCCGCTCCACAGCTCCCTCAGCCCCAGGACGGCCCCAGCCTCAGGGGCCCCTCTCTCAGACAGGGATTGTATATCAGGCTTCTTATACTAAATAAATATCCTCAGATTAAGATAATATTCTGCCTGCTGTATATTGACGAAAGGGTTGCTGTCACTTCAATCCTCTGTGTTGCCCATCTCCCTTTCTTCTCTCCCCGGACGGCGCCGTTGAATGCACTATTGCACGATTTAGGCCCTGCTTACATGTACACAGATATATTTCATAAACACCTTTTCTCGGGCATCTGTGCTTTCATGTTTAAAGCCACAAAACAAAGATTTTGAAAAACTGTGCACACAGAGATAAAGAAACTTGACCGCTAAAAGTGAAAAACAATCTTTCTTTGTAAATGCCTAAAGGACACAGTTTTTACAATATGAAAGAAACAGAACAAAATGACAGCATGTGAATAGTTATGATAGCAAATGCACAAGCTCTGATGACCGTGTGCTATTTTGCATGACCTTATTTTAGCATAGGCTATAAATATATATTTTTTAATTGTTATTATTCATTGTTTTATGTTGTACCTTACTGCCGAAACAAGCTCCTAGTTTGTGAATTTTGTTCAGTGACTGGCAATAAAACCTTTCTGATTCTGATACTGATTTAGGTGAAGAAATCTTACAAAATAATTGTTTCTCACAGTACTGTTGTGTTAAATGACACATTATTATTATTATTATAATTATAATTATTATTATTTTCAAAATGCTCCTATACTTCAACAATTATAATGTTATGGGTACACATTAGATGTGTGTATTTTCATTTATTTAAGGTTTAAATAGACAGGGGTAAATGTGTGTTAGTCGTCCAGTTTAATATATTGTTGTCGTAAAATTTGAAGTTATTCTTAATTCTTTCACTAAGAAGTGTTGCGCCTTTTGTCTGTTATCTATCTTTTGATGAAACCCTTTTGTTTGGCTGCCAGGTAACCGCACAGACGAGGGCTCGGATGTGGACTCAGAGCCGGACTTGCCCCTGAAGAGGAAGCAGAGGCGCAGTCGCACCACCTTCACCGCGGAGCAGCTGGAGGAGCTGGAGAAGGCCTTCGAACGCACCCACTACCCCGACATCTACACCCGCGAGGAGCTTGCTCAAAGGACCAAGCTCACCGAGGCCAGGGTCCAGGTAAGAAACTGTCTGTGTTTTACATCTCAGGGCAGAAACATACATCCGACATCCTTTTACCTCCAGTTGCTTCTGTTTCAGAGCGTTGGGGTGGTATTTTAAAAGGTCTATTGGATAAACCATCAGCCAATTGGAAAACAATAACTGCAATTTGAAAACAACTATTTTGCAAACAATTTTTAAACTATACTACTAGACAATGAAATATATGGCATTGTTTGTACGAATATTATAACTCATGTTCACTGTCTATTTTTCTGTGAGTGACTCTTGAAAATAAACAGAACAAACAAGTTGATCGCGCCTTTAAGAGAGACCACACAAGCAGCATTGCACATAAGTCAGCCATTAGACTTGTGCGCCATTGCGCCAGCGCAGAAGTACTTGGCGGTTTCCAACTCTTTCAAGCTTTACTTTTCCCAACCTCCTGCCCTGCCCGTCAGTGCCCTGTGAGTAAACATGTTCGTTTTCATTACACTTAAGGCGCCTGACAGAGCGCTCCATCTTCTAACCTCGGCCCCTTAAACCATGTCTGACATCTGGAGTGACAGGCGCTTGTACCACAGTGGGCCCAGATCCGTACAGTAGAGTTATAGCAACAGCTGTTCTCGCCGGGACGGAGGGGAGAGAAACCAACGCATTCCTGATGGATTTCTCATTTCGGCCTTTAGCCAGGATCCCATCCCCGGCACTTTCAAGCTGGCCGCGGCTTGTAAAACTCTCCACATATCACACAGGGTTCCTCATCCTCTCCCGGGACCCCATACCCCGACAACAACATTAATCAATCAGGCGCTAGTAAAAAATGGCTTGGTCTGGGGCACCCTCTCCTCTTACCACATCATTCAAACTTTTCCCTCGCTCCTCCGCTCTCCTCACCGCATGCTAAGTGTTCATCACAGTGCAAACATGCAGTCATGATATAACCGATTCTGCACATGTCTTTGTCCATCTTGAAGCCTGCAGTCTGAGAACACGGAGAGAGCGTATCTGGAGCTGTAAGGCAGGGTAAAAGGACTCAACAGTGATAGAAGTGACGATTAAGTTAGTTGATTTTTTTAAACATACTTAGTCATAGTATAGGGCTGTAGTCTTCCAGTCGTTTAGTCAGTGAATACGTAGATAGTGTCTTAGTTGACCAATGATTTTATTCGTCAACTCATTATTTCATTGGGATTATAAAGATTTATATGGACCACAGTAGAAGTGAGTTATCTAGAGTTTTGGGAATAACTGGACAGTTTAATCTGCCTTTTTACTCGTACTTCTCTACGTCCCTGTATACGTAATAGTTTTTGTGTGACGTCCTATTCATTTTCAGGGCTTTTGCCAGCGCCATAACCTCACTTTAATCGATTAATTAATGCAAAGGACTTGTCTTTAGTCGACCAAGAATAACGTTAGTGGCAGAAACATTAAGCATTGGGAAGATAACAAGTATTTATAACATACTTTACCAACTTGTAGTTGTACTAGCCGTAATAGCAGTAGTGGGTGCAGCAAAATAAATTGGACTGGTAGTAGCTTTAAGTAAGTAATAAAAGTGTTTTCCAGACATTTTTCAAAACAAATCTATAAACCTCCTCTGATTATAATTAACCTAAAGAGTGCTGCTAATCCATCCTTCCATTTCTGCATATTGTATTAAAATTAAACGCTCTTAAATTATGCCTAATCTGTTTTATTCTAAGTTTGAGGGATTTAGAAAACCCTTTGTTGAAGCCAGCACTGCTTTATCAACAATTTACTCAAAACTTTTATTAGCGCAATTTATTTACAGAAAATGAGACATCTTTTTGGGACAAGCTACTGACTAAAGAAATGGCAGTGGCTCTAGTCTTGTGCTGTTGGATAATAGACTTAAATTATGTCATGTGCAAACCTGAGGAATTCAAGTCATGGCTGTAATTTGTTAATGCTATTTTCCTCATAATCTTGTTTGTGAAGGCTTTGAAACTCTCAAAAAGGTCAACCAAAACTTAATTTTTGAAGGAAAAGAAGGAGCTTGACCAGCCAAAATAAATTCTTATGGATAGAATTTGATGAGCAAACTCAAGCAAGCTTTCAGAAGTCATTCTGGCTTGCAAATATTGTATTGTGCATAGTTTAGCTCGAGTCAGGGTAATGTGGAACTATTATCTTTTTGTATTTGAGGATATTCGTATAGCACCAACATCTGTGAAAAAAAGCAAGACACAAAGAGCCCATTATAAGCTACTATGGATTTGTCTCGACCACTTGTTAACTCTGAATTAAAGGATAGAATTAGTACAGACAATGGGTATTCCTGCATTCATTCAATGCAATTTTGAATTATTTTGGGACAAATTTAGGCAAAAACTAACAAACATCAATCATAGGCATTCATTCTTATGGTGTAAAAGAACATAGAAATCTGTATAAACATTTGACAGAATTTGCCCTTCTTTTGTTTTGGACTCTACCTGGACGACTGAAGGGATGCACAGACATTCCCTTCTGTTTAACAAAATGAGAGTCTAATATTGTAAACATAATGTGTTTCTACAATGAGCATGGTTTTGTCCACCAGCTGGACATAAGCTCTACCCAAACAGTCCATCTTCAGGCAGGGGGATCGGACACCCTTTGGCCTGAGAGCAAAGCCTCTTCACAACAGCTGCAATGACGCATCTTCCAGATGTCCTTCAGTGAGGAGCAGGGTTCGGAGAGGGCCCGGGACAGGCAGGGGCTGTCCAGGGCTCCCACACAACCATATTTCACCTCACATTTGCTCCACCGTCATGGTCCAAATGTTTAAACACTGGTCATTAAACATGGCGATAATGTGGGAAGACTTTTTAGGTTTGAAGGAGAGCTTCAGTAAGAAGTACTTGAGTTAGTAGCGATAGGTGGGCAATATATCAGCATTTAGACATTACTACGAATGTTTTATTTGGAAAATTTCTGTCTTCTTTTTCAAATTCAATTTCACTTTTCTTCTAACAAGACAGTGGTATACAAGCAATAGCTCATTTCTTGTTAGAAGAAAAGTAAAATTTACTATGAATGTTGTTTAGAAGATACAAACTTTGATTCTTGAGTTTATCGTTTGTAGTAAAAAATGATACAAAACAGCTGACTAAAAATTTAAATTCAATCAAGTTATGTTGTAAACATTAAAACAAGGGTATATGGTGAAATTTCTGCACTTCTTTTATTATGTTTTATGGATATTTTCATAATATTGTATGTTTGAAGACATGTTTTAACACATTTCTGTTGGATTGACATAAGATTGTCGTTGTTGTTTTTGCAAAACTCAAAAAAAACATTGAGAAATACATTTTTGTTAATATCGCCCACCCCTAGCAATAGTATTAGACACGTGATTTTGCTGATTTACACTGTGGTAGTATTACTTTTACTCAAGGGATCCTACGTTTCTAAAGATTTAACGAGGTGTAAAGAATAATGGTAGAAAAATTCAATATGTCTACTCACGACGTAGTCTTCATCATGCTCATGTATTTAATGTTTAATTTGATTTGGATCTTTTGTAACATTGTGAAGATAATGACCCATGGTATAATAAAGTTGAATAGAATTGGATTGTTACTCCAACTTATATATCATAGTAACTAAAACAAGTCATTTTTCTAAAGTCTAAAACGGTATTGAACATAATTGGAGGTGTAACTAGCTTTGTGGCATTGGCAGTAGTAGTAGTAGTAATAGTAGCAGTATAGTAGTAGTTGTAAATAGCACCTGTTCCGAAAGCCTTCCCTCACTTCTTCCAAGCAGCAGCAGCAGCTCCATGTTGTAAATTACACTGCTGGCTTGTGTCTGAACAGATGAGTGTTTGTTTTAGCAGTGACTCAGAACCTAAACTCACAAACACCTTCATTTCCTCTCAGTGTGCCCCGGCTGCCATTTTGAGACCCCTTCACCATCCATCTTCATAAGCACCCCTCTCCCTTTCCGCTGGACCTCCTGCTTTCTTCACCACGATTTTATCACTGCCTCTGACAAATACTGGGATCTGATCCATATCTACAATATCTCTGCAATTAGTTCCAGTTCTCAGTGGGAGTCCAACCAGCCACCTTAAGTTTAATCTGTACAGCGGCTTGTGGTGCTACTGTTCACCTGATAAGCTAACAATTGGTACAGGAAAGTAGATATGTTGATACGATGTCCAGAGATAAAATGTTGAAAACTGCTGAAAGTAGAGACCGTACATTAAATGAAAGAAGTGTTTTGAGAGTAGCCCAACTAAATCATGCAGTTTATTATTTATCAGGTGACGCAACATTAGGCCAAGTTATGGGTCAGATCTGGTGACGCAACTATGTTCACAGGTTTTTCCTTTCTTTAATAGCAATAGTAATGTCAAAAATATGCTAGATATATGTGTAATGACCAGTGGTGGAAGAAGTAATATTAATAGTAAAAGTATTGTATACAAAATTCCACTGAAGTAAAAGCATTCAAGTACCCAATTAAAAATATACCTAAGAAGAAGCGTAAAAAAGTATTTCACTTGGATTTTTGAAGTTTAAAGCGTTAAATTAAGTGATTTTGATAAAGAATTGTGTTGATTTTTTGCTCAAGGCCAGAACTTGAACTCAAAACCGGTATAAGCTGGATTCCTCCTTGAATATGCTAAAACCTAAACCCTCAATCAGAATCAGAAACCATACCAAACCATAATCTATCAAACCACATGGAAAGTACTTTTCAGTTCAGATATTAATATGGCGGAGTAGAAAGTACAGATGCCTGCTCTCAAATGTAGTGTAGTCATTAGTATTTTTGTTACTTTCCACCACTGGTAATGACACGCTGCAGAACATTTGAGGGTAAATCATTAACATCTCCATTACGATAACAAGCAGGTGGTGTGCACTTCACTCAAAATGTTGCACAGTGCACATTTAACCAGTGAGCAAAGTCAAAAATACAGCCCCCGTTACCAGTTAGGGCAGCATTTGACTTGGAGCATAACGTAATGAAGGTGTGGTCCATTCGTGGCAGGAGTCCGCAGATCTTATAAATGAACCAAATTACACTGAGCTCTATTTAGTCTGAAGTTTATGAAGTCTGACTCCTGAATGCTCATCATCGACGCACACCGCCGTCTCCACTCGCTCTGCCCAATTGGCCACATAGATCCTCTTTCATTACCAATAAACATTCTGCATGTAGCTATTATAGCCAGTGGAATCTAATAAGGTACAAGCATTGGTTTTTTTACGAGGCATGAAATCCATTTGGTAAAAAGTTTCTCTCTTCATCTGCGACTCGTGCTGGCCTGTTGATGCATGGTCGAGCATAGAAAAGACTAAATAGTAGACGGAGAAGTGTGTGCGTACTTGAAATGCCCTATTTTGAGAGCAAACATATTGGTGATAATAGTTTCAAAGCCAGTTTGTAAGAAAGCTGCTCAGAAAATAATCCAATAGGGCGGTATAAGTACAATTTCCTGATATCTGTCAAGTACTAGCGGCAAGAGAGGGAGAGAATCACAATGACAACTAAACCCAAAAGGCAGCTGCATCCCCTGTGTGCGAGTTTGTGTCGTTTTTATAAAGGAATAAATAGGATTTGTGTAGAAATTGTTGCTGCGCGTAAGAGTGAATGTTCTAACAGTTTTCTTATTATTAGAATTTAAATGACTTCAGTACTGTGCCTTCTGTACCGCTGATACTTATCAAACTAATCCCACTCTACTCAAATTCACACTCCTAGCTACTTTAATTAGCATAGTGCCAGTCTTGAAGGCAGGCGGAGGAGAGGAGAGAGAGAGGAGGAGGTGATGGAGAGCGGGTGGGGGTTGCAGTTGCGTGGTATAGGACTGGATTTGTGTGTTGAAGCCTTCTTGCATCACCCTTATGTGTTTCATTTGTGGATATGAAGTCAGCAAGCAAGCACATTTTGTTTTGTCATTATCTCGCCTTTCTTTATTCATCTAGCGAATGTTGCAAATTGGCTGCAGAAAGGCGTCACGTTACATATTGAGGACTTCTCTTAGTCAAAAATCATTCACGGGGGATTGTCTGGCGAGGAAAAATATATGCAAGCCTTTAGAAAACAACATGGAGAGGTTTAGACTATGACACATGCGACAATGTTGGAGTGAGAATTATCGTTGATCTGTGATAAGGCAAAACAAGATGCTGTTTGATCACTAGAAACCAGTTCTTTTGGAGTTAAGGGCGTATAGAAAACAATGGGGACTGTATGATGCAACTGACTCGGAGCGCCACAGCGCCACAGAGTGCTGCTTATACTGGCTTTATCCAATTAGGCATTTGAGGGTTTCTTCTGCAGCTTGGCACCTCAAAATGGGCTGAACTCTCCCACCCACAGCCTGGTCCCTCTTGTAACTTTGATCTCAAAACTTAAACTTTCCAAGAGCTTCACTAATATTTAGACTTTTTCTTCAGCATTTCTGACTCTTACTTTGATCTAGAATTCCATCATGTCCCTCCAAAAGTTTTTTTTCTCTACTCAAATTTGACAGTTTACACAAATCTATACCAATAACTGACTAAGTGTCTAGTGTGGGCCTCCAGTTTATATTTATAGCTATTTGTTGCCATTAAAGGGAGGGTATAAATACTGTATCCTCCACAGCTTACAAAAAGAACTACAATCACAACTGAACACATGTTGCCAGTGTCTTACCCTGCAGAGGACAAGTGCAAGTTTTTCTCTTCAGTACATGGACTAGTCATGTCTCATGTGAACGCTCAGAACCTCCAGAATTCACTCACTGACGCTGCACTTGCACAGATGTCATAATGTCGAAGCAACTGGCAACCCAAGTGAGACTTCTGCTTTTAGTTTAGATCATCTTATTTAGAATCCACACACCTAATGACACAATCAGCCAATGTTCTTGTAATTGTAATTAAGTTATCAGTATTTGTTTTGAAAATGTTTAACTCATAGGTTTACGAAATTTGAAATATAAATTCTACAACTACTCATTCTTATATGTTTAGATTTTTCATAGCATTTCAAATGGTCAAGTTTTGGCACATTGCTCTCAATACGGTAGGCTCAGTAAATCTATTCTCAACCTGCCCAAGGCCTACAGCTGGAAATTGGCTTGTAGCTATCTCTGTTCGGTGCAATATATTTATTGTGCGATGTCTTTGTCACATAAATAAATAAAATCAACTATGTAAGCCTTACCATACACTTATCATTATGAATACTAGCATTTACCACCTTTGCAAGTCATTCTCAATAAAGCATTTTGATTCTTCCATCCCCATCGTCTACAGTTCCTGCTTCCATCCACCCCACCTTTCCCCCAAACTTAGTCCCACAATTGTAGAAGCAGGGAAACCTTTTAGTCCGTGAACGCAGTACTGGAGAGAGTGAATTGGGTGACACACTTCTTGTAGGTAGACAGAGCAGCTATCGGCCCAGCGCTCTGTACTGCAGGAGAATTAAATCGGATTGTGGAGAGGAGCGGTCCAAGGTGACTTTGTGATCAGGTTCCAGAGCGCAGCCTCAAATCCTGCGCTCCGGGCCATGTGTGGTACTTACACCGGGAGAGAGAGAGTAAGAGCGAGAGGACTGTATTTGTAATGTATGCAAGACCGTGAGGACATATGGCTGCACTGTTATCCCAGTATATGCAAAGGAGCAGAAATCAGCCTTTCCAACACCTTATATTGTATATGGCTCTGTATTTGTCAGTGAAGGTTAGTTGAGGGTTGAAGTTGTGTATGCCAATGCTATTTGTCAACTCAAAAAGCCCTTGAATGAGATAAGAAGACAAAAAAGAGAAAAAAGTGTTTTTTATTTTTAATTTTTTTTTAGGGCTTTATATGAATGTTTTAGGGCTTTATATTAATTTGTTTATTTAGTTAGTTTTAAGACTTTATAGGGGTGGACGATATTGAAAAAAAAATATGTCACGCGATATTATGTCAATCCAACAGAAATGTGTGAAAACGTGTCTTTAAACATATCAGTTAAAGTTTAATCATCAGACAAATGTGAAATGTCTGTAAAATGTATCACCAAAGAGCAGAAACAACCCCTCTATATCTGTATTGCAATATTTATGCAATCCTCTCCTACTATCTAAGTTTGGAACTGGCTCTATCAAACTGTTTACATTTTTTTTAATATAATTTCAGGATTTCAAGATTTTTTTTAAAACAGCATGGCATTTAACCTAATCTTTTAGCTCAGATTTATTATTTTCCTGCTTATTTTTTTTTCCACAGTTTCATTTCAAATTGGTTACATTGCATCTCTTTGTAATCACAATTCCAAACTTAATTCTGAAGCTTGAACAATCAACATCTTTGAAATGACCTAAAACAGATAAGAAATGTCAGAAGAAAACACTTAACTCGATAACTCGTCGGCCATGTTGGATCCCCTCTAGGCTTCAGAGACAAACAGCGGGAAGGAAGTCAGTGGAGATGAAAGGCGGCGGGGGTGAGTGGTCGGGGTCGGAGGTGAAGTGGCATTGCGGGACGGGGCGGTTTAAAGGAAGGGGGTGCCTGCGAGCCCCTTCCCCGAGCGGGCAGCTGTTTGTCTGGGGCAGGACGAGCTCCGGCAGGCCTCAGAGCACGCTCCACTACGTCCCAATGGCCCGAATTTTACTGGTGCCACACACCGCATTTGTTTCGCCCTAAGTGTCTGAGGGTCTTTAGGAGCGATCAGCCTCCAGATAAAGAACTCCTGTTGGTTTTTATCTTGTGTAATTGAGGTTTTCCTGCTTTTGCTCCTGTTGCATCTTCTTTTACTTCCTTCCAGCCAAAAGTTCAGTGTGCATCAACTTTCCAACTCCTTCTAACATCATTGAAGAGTTTTGACTCCAACTTAATTAAAAAGTTCTCAATAATTTCACTTGGTTATTTTGACAACTTACCTTTTTTGTACCTCTTTATACAGGGTTTCTACTTCTTTCAACTTGTAAATGCAATATATATATATATATATATATATATATATATATATATATATATATATATATATATATATATATATATATATATATATATATTTATATATATATATATATATTTTAACCTTGTTTTCCTTCTTGCCAGTTTTGCTATTTTAAAACCTATTGTGTTGCCTTACAAATGATTTTAATCCTACTTGTTCAAACTTGTCAATTTAACTTCTCATAGCTTTCTTCCACAATTTCACATTTTAGTTTAGCCGTTTCCAGATTTTACTATTTTAAGGGACATCAATTCTGGCTTTCAAATTGTTGTGATGAAAGACATTTGTATTTTATCCTCTTAATTTATCTTTGTCACTTTTAAGATGGTTGTAGCCAAACTTTCTTACACTCTTCCTTGCACCAAAGTCAAAACCCCAAAAAAGCTCTTTTAGAATCTGCAGCTTCACAACCACATTCAAATTGAGATCTCCCTTGTACGAGTTTATGTTTGTGCACCCAATAGCCCTATAGCCCAAAAGCAGTGAGTTGTGGTGTAAGTCCTCTCTCAAAGTCTCTCGGACCCAAAAGGACCTGTTTAGTAGGGACGCCCCCGCTCTTTGTCCTCTCTCCTCTGTGGCGTATGGAGCAGGCTTTGTGCCCCTCTTTCAAGTGCGCTCACAATAGACCGGCCACAACAGTAGATGAACTGCACTGACAGTGTATTAAACTCTGATGAATTGGCTGTGCGAGCCATAGATCAATGTCCCTCAACCCCTCTGCACACAGCCGAGCCCGGTCCTTGTCTTGTCCGAAAGGGAACAGGTTGCTGGCGTCTTCTCAAAAGACTGCCTGATTATTTTTGTGTTTTGTTGAAGCAGCAGCCTTTTTAAAATGTGTAAATCTTTGGCCACTTTCAAAAGGAATCCAACTCGCCTGCCTCTCCCCCTTTTTTATATTCAGGGAGGTTTTGTGTCTGCGATTCTTTGGTGCTGCTCATTTTGGGAGCTTTTTAAGTGTTTATAGACTCAGAAGTCGGCTTTGAAGTTAAATAGTTTGATTTAAGGGACTTTCTCGAACCAGAAGCAACATATTTGAATGTCAATGCGTCTCTGTTTCGGCACATAATCCTATCAAAAAGTTAATCAGATACAAACTAAGTAATGGCTATGCATAATTTATTTTGTAGCATTTTTAAAATATTTGCATATAAGTGCGTAATGATAACAACACAATTCCCTCATCCGTCCAGGAGTGGTCCATAGTAGAAAAAGTTAGAAAGCTGGTCATAGCTACACAATCCAAACCTTTTTCATCGAGGGCTGCATATTGAAATATATTTGAAGTGGACAAGCACAGAATGGCGGTCAATACAGTTAATAATTAAGCATTAAGCATTTCACATAGCTTTGATAGAGCTAGAAACCTTTAGTTCAACTTTGAACATTACTTTTAGGCCTTTATCACGAAGCAATGTGATGTTATTGAGGTAATAGTGGTAGAAATACATACATTTGCAGTAAAAAAGTACTGCATGAACAGAAAACACTATATTATAACCACAGTTTTAGCAGGCCCCATGCAGCCTTTGTAAACTATGAAGTGTGCGTTTTAATCACCTTGACTCCCTCCGTGAACTAAACATGTGCTTGAGTATTTAACATGCAGGAGCGCCCACAGCCCGACGTCGCGCAGTAGCTTGTCAAACACACTTGTGAACTGCGCAGTGTGATGGGGAGGCTAAAGACCTACCTCTGACCTCTAAACGACTGGTTTCTCTGGAGAGGGCTTAGGGCAGTCTGTTTACACACATCACAGCTCCAAGCACTTAAGAGCAGCAGGGCGGCCCCACAGAAACCTATGCACTAACCCTGGGAGATTAATGACAGGTGCCATGGACCAGCAGGACATGGGAAAACACACAGGAAACAATGACAGCGAGACAAACAAGTTTACTCCACTTTCTAATTTATACTGTATTGTATTATTGCATATTTATATAAAGAATACTGTGGTGCTGTGTTGTAAGTGGTAAGCGTACCTTTGGTGGTATGCAAGCACACACGCACACACAGCTTGGAGCAATGGAGTGTGAATAAAGTACACATTAGACATAAATTGTACTGAATTCTATTGATTCTTATATTGTAGTCAGCATGATTAAGCCTTATTTGAAATATAAATGTATTGATATTTCATGTTATATACAACTTTATATTTAGTTTAGTTTTGCTTCGCTTTGGCAGCAGTTCTAATTTCTCATCATTCTGAAACCTATGAATCGGTACAGGAGAAAATGCGCAGAAAATCAGCCATAAAACTCATTTGAAATGTTTTTCTAACTTTTTCACAATTCTCTGTCCTGTAGGTGTGGTTCAGCAACAGGCGCGCTCGATGGCGTAAACAGGCAGGAGCGAATCAGCTTGCGGCGTTCAACCACCTGCTTCCTGGAGGCTTCCCCCCGACCGGGATGCCCACGCTGCCCACATACCAGCTCCCCGAGTCCAGCTACCCCAGCACCACATTATCACAGGGTAAAACAGAGTACCCCAGCACCACATTATCACAGGGTAAAACAGAGTACCCCAGCACCACACTATCACAGGGTATAACAGAGTACCCCAGCACCACATTACACAGGGTAAAACAGAGTACCCAGCACCACATATCACAGGGTAAAACAGAGTACCCCAGCACCACACTATCACAATGGGTTAAAACAGAGTACCCAGCACCACACTTATCACAGGTTAAACAGAGTACCCCAGCACCACACTATCGACAGGGTAAAACAGAGTACCCCAGCACCACACTATCACAGGGTAAAACAGAGTACCCCAGCACCACATTATCACTGGGTAAAAACAGTGGATACCCCAGCACCACATAATACAGGGTAAAACAGAGTACCCCAGCACCACACTATCACAGGGTAAAACAGGTACCCCAGCACCCACTATATCACAGGGTAAAACAGGGTACCCCAGCACCACATTATCACAGGGTAAAACAGAGTACCCCAGCACCACACTATCACAGGGTAAAACAGGGTACCCCAGCACCACATTATCACAGGGTAAACAGAGTACCCCAGCACCACATTATCACAGGGAAAAACAGAGTACCCCAGCACCACACTTATCACAGAGTAAAACAGAGTACCCCAGCACCACATTATCACAGGGTTAAAACAGAGTACCCAGCACCACCACTTATCCACAGAGTAAAACAGGGTACCCCAGCACCACATTATCACTGGGTAAAACAGGGTACCCCAGCACCACATTATCACTGGGTAAAACAGGGTACCCCAGCACCACATTATCGCAGGGTAAAACAGAGTACCCAGCACCACACTATCGCAGGGTAAAACAGAGTACCCAGCACCACACTATCGCAGGGTAAAACAGTAGTACCCCAGCACCACATTATCACAGAGGTAAAACAGAGTACCCAGCACCACACTTATCACAGAGTAAAACCAGGTACCCCAGCACCACATTATCACTGGTAAAACAGAGGTACCCCAGCACCACATTATCACTGGGTAAAACAGGGTACCCAGCACCACATTATCACTGGGTAAAACAGGAGTACCCAGCACCACATTATCACAGGGTAAAACAGAGTACCCCAGCACCACACTATCACAGGGTAAAAACAGAGTACCCAGCACCACATTATCACAGGGTAAAAAACAGAGTACCCCAGCACCACACTATCACAGGGTAAAACAGAGTACCCCAGCACCACACTATCACAGGGTAAACACAGAGTACCCCAGCACCACACTATCACAGGGTATAACAGAAGTACCCAGCACCACATTATCACAGGGTAAAACAGTAGTACCCCAGCACCACACTATCACAGGGTATAACAGAGTACCCCAGCACCACACTATCACAGGGTATAACAGAGTACCCCAGCACCACATTATCACAGGGTAAAACAGGGTACCCCAGCACCACACTATCACAGGGTATAACAGAGTACCCCAGCACCACACTATCACAGGGTATAACAGAGTACCCCAGCACCACACGATTACCAATCAATCATTTATTTTGAGATTTTCAGGTTCAGTTTTCACACATTTTCTTATACCGCAGTCTACATAACGCCACAGTAAACGTCTAATCTAAACTTTCTGTATGGTTTGTACCCTTATAATATAATAAATAAAGAACAAAGTCTCAAAAATGAGTGGAAGAAGTACAAAGTAAAAGAGCATTTCCAGCACCAGACTGTCCCCTATACATGTCCTGTCTACTTCATTTAATGTAATAGAATCCAGATCAAATTATATTGGTTTATTCATGGTATGTCATATTTTTGATTCAAGTTAACAGAATTATAAATGATATGGAACATGTGCTCCGTAATTGAGCTTTACTGACAGTGCTTATGTTTACAACAGAAGCTTTGTGTCGTTTCTTAGAAGTATTTGTATTTTTCAAAAAAAAGAACCATAAGTCTGACGTTTGTTTTCCATTTTCCAAAAAGTAGATTTTTGTGAAATCATATCATTTGTAATTTGTTATTATTTATATAATTTTAGAAGCTCGTGGTGCAATATCTTACAAGATATTGAATTAGTTACACCTTGCCCTATCTGTATAGCCATTGTGTTAAACATTTTAGGCTGCATTCAGATATTGGTCCTGGTTCAGCTTTGTTTGATTATTATCTAGTCCTGGTTTATTTCTTCTTTAGGCTTGGACTTGTTTCAAAATCACAATCAGCAAGGACTGCCATTATTTAACAAATAATTCCCTTTGTAAACGGCAAATCATCTGGCAAATACATTTCTAAATGTCTTTCTGTATAAAACCTTCTTACCCTGTAGTTCAGGCCTCTACAAAGTTCAGATTTCAGTCTTCTCTCAAATGTAGCTGGACGGGTTTGAAATGTGAACTGAACAGAATCCAACTATTTTTCGAATCTTAATTACAATGCTTGTAAAAAAAAAAAAAAACTAAAAAAAAACGCCAAGGTCTTGTCCAAGTTCAGTCTCCATTCTGATGTGGTGTGCAAGTGTGATTGCACCTTTCCTGATGTATTACTTTTTATGAGAACTACATTCAGTCTTCTTATGTCACCTTCTCCTCTCACCTGTGTTGTTCATCAGATGGCGGCACGTTGCACAGACCCCAGCCCCTCCCTCCCTCCTCAATGCACCAGGGCGGCCTCAGCGCAGACACAGGCTCCGCCTACGGCCTCACGTCCAACCGCCACAGCTTCTCCAGCTACTCCGACACCTTCATGAGCCCCTCGGCCTCCAGCAACCACATGAACGCAGTCAGCAATGGCCTCTCGCCACAGGTCAGTGCCAAACACATGAACTATAGTCTTATTAGTCTGTGTATAGTAACACATATATAGTCTATGTGCATCAGCCACCTATCTGATATTTTCATGACAAGTATCACAAGGAAAACCCACAAATCATTTATATATCAGCCAAACCTACCCAACTTCACCCCAAAATCTGCACTCAAACAACTTTGATTTTGCTCCTCAAACACAATGTAACACAATCCTGCAGCTGCTGATACTAAATGTGTTTTTATGTTGTATGTTTAGGTTGTTAAGTCGAAGTATATTGTTGCTAAATGAACAAAAATGTGTTACTATTTAAATGATACAGCCAAAATGATAAATTAGCATTGGATATCAATATGGCAAAATACACACATGGTTTCATAAAAAGGCAACAATGATTTGCAAGCAACTATTTGATTCATATGAGTAATAAATGCTTTAAGTCACAGAAATGCATGTTATGCAAGACATTAAAATACCATGTCAGGGCATTAGCAAATGCATGACATTATAATTGAGGAACCAATTAGCTACTGAAAGCTTGTGTCACTGATTTCTCATGTTATCCTAAACAAGTATATTATGTTTAGTGAACCAAGTTGGATCTTAATAGTTTTTATATATATTCAAATGCTCTACATTTGGAGTCTAGACTTTCTTATTACATTGAGGGTCAGTTGTCACTTGCAGTTTTATTATGTCCCCAATTCACTCTCAATTAATTGTCTTTGATTGAAATTAAAATTATGAAAAAAAATCATGTTCTGCAAAATAACCTCTAGTGTGGGCTTTCATGTTCATCTTCCAAAGCCCTGGATTTAGTTTAGCTTCTGGAAATTGCTACATTTGTAAAACAATTGGATTAACATCAAGAAATTAAAATTCATCTTGATAGTATACCACAAGTACTCGAGCTGCTTCAAACCGCTCTTTTCGACTTTCCTGGGAAATCTAAATCCGGAGCCGCACAGTAGGAACACATGCAGATGAAATAATTAGCTAAAGCTTATAAATGTAGACACATAATCTTCTTCATGTAATTGTGTGTCGTGGTAAGACTCTGCAGTTTGTGTGATTGAACGTCTCTTTGAAAAGCTGCACGCTGACAGATCCGCCGTCAACCACGTTAGTATTTCAATCTGGATTAAGCTGCCTGGTCACTCTACCTGGCTTTGTGCACCTGTCAATCACAATGCAGGCGCTAAAATGCTCCTAATATTCGAACAGAAATATATATTTTTGTAAGAAACTGTTTTGAATTGTCGTGATGTGAGGGTAAAGACTTTCTGTCCGTGTAAAATGGGTAAATTTCTTGGTCTAACCTCCTGGACCCCTTCATTAATGAGCGTTTATAAACTCTATAGTCAGGGTTGAGGTTTAAGCTACGCAGAATGGGAAAATGATTTGTATTGATGCAAATCATGTGTACAGAGTGAATTATACACAATTACCCATCAATACTGGCCAGTCTTGCCCAGCCTTACCAACAAGACGTGGTTAACAGGCAGAAAATAAGATTGAAATGGTGTGGAAAGAGTTGAAAATGAATTTCAATGCTGCATTTGTCCACAATTACCCCGTCGTTCACACATGTTTTATTGGGAGTTTTTTTTCTCCTTCAAATATTTCTCAAAGCAGATTGGAAACATTCTTGGTATTACCCTCTTTCTTCAGAGAAAAAAGAATTAAGGATTTTGTGACAAAAAAGAGATTTTCTCTCATGCCGGAGCGACGCAGGATAACATGCAGGCTCACAGCGTGGTTGATTGTTAATCGTGGCACAGGGGCTTTAACTGCTAATGCTCTCGCTGCAAACCTGCAGAAAACACCAGGAACATGGACTCATTTTTCATTAATGGCTCTCTGATAATGGCATGGGGCACACCGCACTTTCTCTGCCTCTCTCACAGCCATTCACAGATGAGCCGGATATTACACATTTCCTGTCATAGTGAGGATTAGGACAGGAGCCTTTGGCCAACAGCGCTCCGGGATCTTAAGTATTCAATTACTCATCAAGTGGGTTTGATGCAAATCTCTTCACCTACTCCTGAGATGTTCCTGTCTTTTATGCAAAGGTTAAACTGTGGATTGTTCTTTTGCGTCTCTGAGTGTCTGTGTGGTGCAAACATGGCTCTCACACATTATTTTGGACGGTAGAGAGAGCTGCAAATGGCTGTGGCAGTCCCATCACCGTGTCAGCGTGGGGAGGAGAGTCCCCACTGACACAGAATCACAGTTCACCCCACACCGCTGCGTCCTGCTGGGGCGGGGCAGAACCTATCGCCCCTCTCACAAGCCACACACCAGTACTCAAGACTACAAACCTCCAACTTTCATTTATTCTTTATCCCAGACAAGTGCGTTTTCCTCTTGTCAACACATTTATTTTCAGCCAGCTATAGGTGGTTTACATTCTCCTGTTGCAGTTTGCTGTGATGGAAAAAGCCACACAAAGACTCAAAATCGAGGTGGAAATGAGTTAGAGGCTTCATCTGTTTGCCTGAGATATGCTTGTGCGTTGGTATGTGAGAGCCATTTTCCTCAAGTGTCTAGCGTTGATGCCTTAGCAATTGCTGTAAAGATTGACAAAAATTCTGTGATTCCCAGTAAATAGACTGCGGTGGCGCGGTGCCAGGAGTGTAATGGAAACCTGCAGAGTCCAGCATTCCCGACTGGAGCTCGCGTCCATCCCAATCCCATAACCTATCCTGACAGTAACAGGTTTTCCCATTACAGCCTGTGGCACGGTCCGCGCTATGGGCCGGAGGTGGGAGACAGTGCGTTAGAGGAGCTGTGCATGGCTGGGCAAAAGCACGAGGACCAGAAGTGTGTTTTGTCACTGGTCTTGTTTCATTTAACAGCACAGCAGGTGTTGGAGAGACGGCGAGGGCACAGAGGGCAGGGAGACCTCTATTTGGAATTCTTTCAGCAAATTCTAGTTCATGTCAGTGCTCTTAAAGATACAGTATTTAAATCATACAGGGCGTAGAGCGTAATAGCAACAACTCTTATATTCAAAGGGAAACAGACCTCTTTATATTAAAAACCAAGTCACCTGCTTGCTCTTTACAGCTTACCTTAAACTTCTTAAACCATACGGTACATTACCATTGATTTCTTTATATTACTTTTTTTCTCATTCTCAGATTGAGTGCAGTTTTCCGTATTGATTCCATGTTTTTGTTTAGTCAAAAGTACTAAGAGGAACATCTACAAATTATGAAACAGGATTTATACGAGCAAAGTTTGTAAGGTTTCTGATCTCACTATGTCGCAACCAAATCTGCACATTAACTGCACAATTATAAGAAAAAGAAAACCTACATTTGTCCCAAAAAATGTAATTTCAATTGAACCTGCCCCCTTTTAATTACACAATAAGGCTAGAAAATACAGTAGTGTCATCTGAAACACAGTATTTATCATTATGTGGCGTAAATACTTAAAAATAACAGCTAAAACTAGAATCAACATATCTGTATTACCCCAAAACAAAGATTTTAAAAACTATAGCCATTTCTTTTCTTCTTCTTTTTTCCACGAAGAGGCATTTTGTGAATTCCTTCTCTGACAGGGACACTTGCTGTGAGAAGAGAGGAAACAACTGTCCATGTGGTCTGCTCCAGTCACGGGCACAGCTTGGGTTTCACTCCCAAGGGAAAGTTTTACAGAAATAATGACATCAGGAAAGAAATATCAGCAGAGATCATGCTGGTCACTGTGTGGAGACACATGTTGTGCAAATGAGACGGAGAGGGCCTGCTTACAGAGTTTATTGTTTTGGTTGTGTGAATATTTGAGAAGCAGTGAGATGTTAGATGGGAGAGAGTAACCTGACTATCAGTAAAATCCAATTATTTTGCTCCAGCCACATCATTTAATTTAGTGACTGAACATTTTTTCATTCACAAACACATATTTTTATTTAAAGTTTGTGTTATATGTATTTAATTATTTTGTATTTTATTATGACTTCGCACCCAAGCACTACATGCACAAGACAAATTTCCAAGACAATAAAGTTTAACTTAACTTAAAATGTATATTTTTTCACATTGATGAAACAGACAAAAAGTTGAAACAGAAGAAAAGTGTTTGCAACTTTGATTAAGGTCATTTTTGTCTCTGTTACCACGGATATGCAAATGCAGTAGCAGTGAAATATATGATCAAATTAGCATTTCACAAATACGTTGAAAAATCATCTGTAGTTTCTGATGCGCACCGCCATCTTGTTTCTGATATTTTGTCTTATTGCGAAGGAGTGAGAGACTGTCTATTTCTTAAGACTATCTGAACTTTGATAGAAATGTATTGCTGAGCTGATGAAGGTTTTAAAGTTGTGGAGTAACTTTGGTTGCAGTTTAGTGAAGTGTTGTGTTTTGGAATGACAAGGCGGTGTGCAGCGGGCCTCTGGGCTGAGTGGGCCGCTCTCGTGGAGGATCAGAGCAGAGCGCTCTCACCCCTGCCTCTTTGAAGTGTGTCCCCAGGCCTGCAGCCCGCGCAGCGCTGCACCATCCACGCACGCTGACACGGGCACCAGCGACTCCCCGCAACTGTCTGACAGAGATAAGCCAGGGGAGACTCCACCGCACCACCACTGCTCCATTAGCCTGCGCAGACGCTTCTTTTAAAAACGGATGAATTATTTTTAAGAAGCAAGCTCTGCCGTTGCCAAAAAAATGCGGAGGGGAAAATGTAGTGAACAATCTGGAGCTGCGGCTGATTCCGCCTCACTCCCTGACTTCTAACAAGACTCTGTGCACCTGAATACCAATGAGAGGGGGAGAGCATGTAGTCCCCCACATTATTAAAAGTTGGGCATTAAGCCTCTCGCCGGGCACTGTGTCAGCTGGCAGCCTCCGCTGACAACAAATCAAAGGGGATGAGCACATAGCCTGCATTCACAGCACCACCACTCGCAGAGCAAGAGGGGGAATACATAGTGGTTAATTAGAACTCCCATTAAAACAAATACTGTTTCAATTTGGCAAGTATAAAAAAAGATGTAAGAGGCTTTGAGAAAAAAGAGACCTGCTGTTGGCAGCTGCCAAGAAAAGGCAGGGACTGTAAATCATATCCACTGGCGATACTGTTCCCGCACAGATTATTAATGTTTGTTGTTGTTTTGCAACATTTCTGAACTCTGAGGAAATATTCTGCATCTGTGACACCAGAATTTACATCCACCCTCAGTCTGCGCTCCAGTCATGTCTCTGCTGCTTTTGTGGTGTGACAGGCACTGCACTAACCAGAGCACTGCTCATATTAGCATTTACTCAGAGCTAATGCTTTAGCTCATTAGCTCGTCTTTACACCTGAGACATTTGTTGCAGAGTCTCTGGGGCATCCAAGTAAAGCCATTTGCTTTTTCATTCCAAAATATTTTTGGTTGGGTTGCTTTGTGTATTCATAATCTATTTTTCACCTACCAACCTTCCTTTCCTCCATTTGGCTTTTTGTCATCCCATGATGCCTTGCCAATAGTGCTTTGCACGCTCTCTCTCCCCACCTTCCTCTCTTGCTCCAACTCTCTCCCCTGGAGAGGCAGCTCTTCTCCCTGCGCCCAGATGAAAGGCTATAGCGGACAATAAAAATGCTATTTAAATGCAAGGGTGTTTGTGTGCGGGTGAGAGATATTTCCTGCTGAAAGTGAGCTGCTGCATCCTGATAAATAGTAAATATAAGGGAATGTGATTTACATTTATCTTGCAGAGGCAGCCAATATGAATTTCAGTAAATCCTAGAAGATGGGGATTTAAGGAGAAAATAAGTGAAACTGATTCACATGCTATGTGTCCCACGCAGTTGAAATGCCTATAAAGTGCAGAGTGCTCTTGCCTTTATTAAAGTATAGGCCCAGACATCGATCCTATCTAAAATAGCTATTACACACAGGTATACAGTGTACCACATGCTCATCAGCGCTGCAGCTCAAATCCACAACACTTGAAGGTGACTTCCCTGGACCCAAAATAATAACAGCAGCCTCTCGTGTGTGAAGAGTACAGTAATAAAGCATTGTGATGGTGTGTTGGACAGGTGAAACGTCTGCTGGACACATGTGCATTGACCTATCTCCTCAAGGTCAGAGTTCATAGAGCAGGGGGTTGTGGGATGGCAGAGCAGGGGCAGGACTCGCTCTGAACCTGCCCCTCTGGCCCTGTTGGCTCAGACAATGTTTTGGAGAAATGTGCTTCCCGTTAGTTCCAGATGCCACTCTGACAGGTGCAATGCTGTGATTAATACTCGCTCTGACTCCTGCTTTAACCCACATTTTCACATCGCGTCCCACTCACACTCACTCTGTGGTGATTAAGTCTAGATATTATCACTTTGTTGTACATATCTGAAGATGCTGTCATCAAAATAGAAGTGCATTTTTCTTCTTTAGGTTGATTTAAACTTCCAAGTGCCACATTTTTTAAAATTTCTAAATGCTATATGGAATTATGCCAAAACCTTTTTTAGGAACAGGAATGAGAAATGAATAATCTGTTATTTATTTATTGTTCCCTTAAAACTATTATCTAAGTGAAATGCCTTAATCAATCAAAATCGTCTTAAATTTTGCATGCCAGGTACTGACCGTGTCCATATGCTACTGTGGGCTCACAAAGTTGCCCTCTCAGTTTTCTTAGCCCCTTGAAATTCTCCTGTTTATTGGCACCATGGTTCAGTGCACATGTCTCGTCTCCCTGTTGCCTTTCTTCCCCCTGACAATCAGAGCAGGAGATGGGTCCTCAGCTGCCAGCCTCACGCCGCCCGCTCTCCCTTCTCAGTCTCCAGCTGCGAGCTATTTCACTATTTATTTACATGTAATTATGGCTATGAGCTGCAGATATTAACACTGTCAAGAACAATTTGACCTGACATTTTTCACAAGACCGAGCCCCTGCTGGTTTGAGCAAACACCTCCTCCAAACCCACTCATCCCTGTCTATAGTTTTTCACCTTCATTTTACCAGACATGGACAATACCCAAGGAAGTAAAAGTATTTACACAATACACAATTACGTACTTGTCTTAATATTTTATTGTTTGTACTGTAAATGTGTTAAGTCTAACCTATGCATTGCTACGTGCTTCTACTCCGGGACATCTGAAATTGTAGAAGTCACACATGCTTTTATGGGCTGCTGATTTTATAGGTGAGAAAACTACAATAAGGCAGAAAACATTGGCAACATTAGAGAATCAAGTAATAGTACCTGGCTGTCTGCAATAGGAAGGAACATTTGACACAAAACCCTGCGCAATCACTGTGTAATTGCTTCAAAATTGTTTATTCCTTACAAATAAAAAACAAAAGTTACAAATTCAATAAAACAAATATACAATTACAATGAAATTATTTTTTAAAAAGGCTCCAAAATTACCCCAAATCACACAGAAATTTCAATGCAGGATTGTAGGCCCCACTCTCTTTTCCCACTTCACTTTAGTTAAAAGCAGCATTGCAAGGTTGAAGGAGCTGCAAGTCTGTGTGCATTAGGCAGTGCACTTTGAAGGGGCCTCTCTCTTGTTCCCAGTGGCTGAATCCATCCCATAGTTACTCAAGCATATCACTAGCACAGAATGGAGAGGATTGCTCCCCACACGTTCTCCAATTGCAGCCCAATAGACGTCATATTAACCTTTAGCGAGGCAGGGCAGGGCTGATAGCTTATACAGCGGGAGACTGGGGAGAGGTCTTTAAAGCTCCAGCAGCTGTGTGTTGAGGTTAGGAGTCGACAAGGAAGTAGCGTTTAACACATTAGTACATTTCCTTAAAGAGAGGTAAATGGACCTCAAGATGTCATAGGTTCCATTTCAATATTTTCTAGATCAGAGTGTTCAGCATTAAAAACTCACAATCTTTTTCAATATTCTACCACCACTCAGTATGTATTGTCCGGTTCTGAAAACAAGGAAATTACCTGACAACATTTTTGGCTCAACAAAATAGTAATAGTAATCTCATGGCTTTCTCTGTTGTAATGATTGTGGATTGGTTTGCTGAGCGTATTAGACAAAGCTCCTGTGCAGCCTCCATGTTGCGGAGGGACTGTGGAGGTGGAGGGACTGTGGAGGGACTGTGGAGGGACTGTGGAGGGACTGTGGAGGGACTGTGGAGGGACTGTGGAGTGACAGCTTGTTCCAGCGGCGCCTAATCGTCCTCATCTGTGCCTGACGTGTCACTGCCCAGATTCTGTCAGTGCCAATCAGACACTTAATTGAACACAATTAGCAGCCCCCTCCTCCTCCTCTGCCTCAGTTTCTTCAAAGCCCTCCCTGCAGCTCAAACCACTGTTTTTTGACTCTCTGCCTGTGGCTGCGATGGCGCTGTGGAGGACACTTTTCACTTTTTATTAATGTGCCGCGGCCAATTAACGCAGTGGCATTGGGGCCAGAGCTCGTCATCTGCTGCCTGCCACCGGCCTGCTGTCTGTGAGCCCCGCGCCACCTCCACCGTGACCAAAACGCTTTAATTCAATTTATGCAATCACTGTTATTTTTAAATAGTCATTTTGTCTGCTCAGATGAGGGGCCTCGCTGCCCGCTGGGCCGGCCCTCTCATGTGAGTGCTGGGGGAGGGGTGGGACAAACTGGATTCTGGCTTTTGAATGGGTTTATTTACTTTGCTTTCATTTTTGGGGCAGTTCTTATGTCAGATTGAGATACTGAGAAGGCAAACAAATCAAAACTGTTTTCAAACGCAAAACAACAGACTAATAATTTTGCATTTAAAAAAGTCTTTACTAAATTTCACAGCTTGTATTAAATCACTGGGGACTTCTACTACAATTCGGTTTCTCTGCCTCGACAAACTTCGTCAAACTTTCACAAAACATTTCACTATTCTCGTTCTATCTTATTTGTCAAAGTCACTTTTCCGACTCTTCTGGGTGTGTCCTCTGTGCTGAAATCACCGCCGCGGGACAGAGAGACCGCCCTTCAAATATCGATCAAAAATTCAAGTGTCATCATCAGGGAGGATCTTTAATCATACTCGGATGAAGCCGGTATCAGTTTGCTGGATCGGCTGAGGTGCGGGCGAGCCTATTCTGCAGCAGTCAGATAAGTTGCACACGTCCCTCTCCCCCCGCCTGCCCCGGTGACCTCGGCCTCACTTGAAGGTACATCTCGGGGGCATTCGATTTGGGCAGAACGGAGAGCTATTGGTGACAGAGGACCTAATCCAGTGGTGCGCAGATTAGGAGTATTTGTGGAGAGGGGAGTGTTGGAACAGAAGGGCCCGTATCAGCTCTGCAGGCAGACTAGAGCCCCGGGGCCAGCGCAGTCCTACAGAGGCTTTGTACCAGCGTAAAGCCGCCACTCTCTCCAGCACTGGATCACTTTCTCTCAGGGCCCCTCACCCTCGTCTCCCACCTCTCTGATAGCATACGCAAAGGCTGCCGCATATTAGGAAAATAGGCAAATATATTACGGTAAAATAACAGGTTTAGTCTATATAATTATGTTCTGGGTTAAATTCAGGTTTTGTCTTGGTTTAGTCCGTCGCACATTGTTTTGCATCGCTTAGCTCTGGATTACAACCAGTTTAGTTATGGTACTATACTTAATACTTAAACATTTTTTCTAATGTTTTGTTTAGACTGGGTCAGAGTACCACATGCTCAGTAATTACCCCGGCGGACAAACACGTTTATTCGTTCAGCAATTTTGGAAGTGCAACCATTCAATTATTTAACAGCCACCGCAGGTTTATTTGCAACCTCTGATTTGGCCAATCACATGCTTGTATGCACAGCGGGTCTTGAGTAAGGAGACGTCCCATTGGTTGTTGGTCTACATGACTTGTCGATGTGATTTCCAGAATAGTATGGGGAAAATTCCATCATCTGCTGTAATGTATGTTATAAATGCCTTGTTTAAATGCCAGACAAAACCCTTATGCAGCAGTGTGCCTCTTGACAATTGCAATAAACAGCAAAGACAAACACATATTCAATGCAAAGTGTTAAATGCAAACAATCTAAAAACTAAAAAACGAGCTGAAGTTTAAGGTAATCTCCGAATTTGAGCCAATTTATGGCAGTCTAAATATTGTTCAGTTTTTTTCTTTGTCTCATATATTGTTCTCTCCTCATGAGCAAACCAACAAAGAGCCACTCGTCGAACATTGGCCCGAACAAAAAAAAACCTAATTTGTCTTTTGCAGAAATTAGGGGCGGATTGAAAGGGCTTTTTTTTGTGTCTCCAATGTCGCTATTTATTTATCTAAAAGGATGCACATTGTATCAATTTACACTTCCCCATTCACGTCGCCACAGGCTGCAGGGCTCAGAAGTTGTAGGAATTAATTACTTTTTTATTATTATTTATAAAGTAATCTATCTGGGCGTAGACGGAGCGGTGGGTGAAGGGAACAGCCCCGAGCATTGTCCTTTAAACTGGGTCCTGGCTCACATTATCTCCCAGCAGCACTCAGTCTGAGCACAACAACAAACGAGCCGTGTGGGCCGCTGCTGCCACTGCTGCCGAGGAGGACACCGAGGAGAGGAAGGAGGGGCCTTAGAAACACGGAGGAAATGGAATTGTTTTTGATGTAGTCACAATTTTTTACTAACTGATGGGAAGATTTTAATTTCGGCGATATGTTGATGAGGCAGCCGGGATCAGAAACATTGTCGCTGGAGTTGGTTTTAGAGGGGTAATGTTAAAGCACGCGTAATTGTATCATGACGTTTTGACCCATCTTTCAATGCCGCTGGGGTGAACGGTCAGAAACAGTGGGTGACCGCATGCCACCAATTTATACTCTCTCACAGTGGAAATTACACCGACTCAAAAATAACAAAAGGCAATGACCTTGTTCTGTGGATATCGCTATGGGGAAAAACATGGTCCAATTCAAATCATTTGGCCCAGGGTCAATAAATACATCAAGTTCTTTTCCTCAAGTTATCGTCCTGGTTTATAAACGTCTTGACATTAGAGACACCAAAACGATAAAAGACATAAATTAGTCAAAGGAAATAAATGACACTTTTATTGCATCACAAAGTATCATTTCATAAACGAAGGATGAACTTTACGGGCCTGTAAAACTAACACCCACCTCGCAAATAGACTATTGCCTCCCTCGCAAAAATCCGAGTGGAAAATGAGAGGCTGTGAACCGAGTTTTCTGTTTGCTTTAATGGCTTCATAATGTGCCGATTCTAACAAACAACAGGTTTGATAGAGTTATAAACAAGAAAAACTGCGCTGTGCACTGCTAGAAAAAGACAGATGAACCTCTTCTCTCAGCTGACCAGACTTGTCATTAGAAGTGACAGTGTAATTGGCTAAAACGGCATCAATGATAAGAGTCATTTTCTTTTGAAGAACTTGAGCATGGACATTAATTGGCAATTCTCTTTTCTAGGGACGTAATCTAATCAGCCTTTTATTATTAACCAGTGATTAAAAAAGACTTAAGCCCTCCAGCAATTCTTTACAGGACACTCATTAAGCGTTTGGACTGTATGATCAAATTATGTTATAGCTGGAAAATATATGGCAAATCTACTGATATTGTAACATTAGAAGTCACAAAGAACTTAGTTAAGTCCTAGATGGATTGCTTATTTTATCTTATATTATGTGGCTTTTATTAATATTATTGTATTTATCGAAACCTATTGTATTATCTTCAACTTATTACATGAAATGCTCATGCTACAAACTTCTGAGAATAGTTTCTACATAAGTTTGGTAAATCATTAGAATATAATGGACCATAAAAAAAAAAAAATCATACATTTAAAAGTGCTTTTAACAGTTATTCTTCCAATCCAAAAAGTGGTGGATAAAGTTCTTATTTTTGATTTTGAATACTCACGAGGTGGCAGTGTGTAATGCAAAATATAAGATCCAAAATAGTAAGTCCACGTTTTTCTAATATTTTGCAGACCTCGTTTCCTAAGGCTCGATGAATCTCCCTGTTATAGTTCATGTGTCACATGCTTGGAGCACAGATGTACACTATAGTGGATGGTGGGGGATTCCATACTGATAGAATTAACATGTGGAAATTACTTTAACGTCATATTTCCTGGGCGACTTTTCCTGAAAATATGATTAATTTATAGAATATAGTTCATTTCTCCTCTGTGGGATATTTTTGGTCTACGGTGTATCATTTGCGGCCAGTTTCAGTCCGTCTGTGTCTGCATGCAAGTGTTCACAAGATGCTAACGGCGAACGGCTGTGTGTAAGCACCTCCACGACGAGCTAATTGGTTTAGCAGTCCAGGGGTCAAGGGTCAGTGCAGCATGGCAAAACTCAACATGAACCTGATGTTGAGAGGAAGGTTTGGAGGGAAAACCATGTGGAGGACAATTGGCTTTTTATCGACCCCCACTTTTGCTTTCACTTCAACTAACTGAGAGAATAATAAAAGCAAAGGCAAAACACAATGCAAGTTCAATGGACCAGTTAGCATTAGCACATGAAAAAAATAAATAAATAAAAATCACAAATTGTGTATATATTTGATGGCTTTGGGAAATCAATACTTATGTTTGGGTTATTTCACCGAACCATTATTTCAAATCACACTGCTATAGCTCAATATTCAAATCATGGAATTGAGAAATTGTATGTCAAAAAGCAAGACTTTAAGACATTTTATATCATCTAATATATTAATGTACTGCTTAGTTGGAAGCTTTTGTCAATAATGGGCATTTCTATTGGTTGACGCCATAAACTTGTCAGCATTGAATTGGTTATTGATCATACGGAAAAAATATAAAGAACCATATAGAGAAATGTAGGGAAACAGGATAAAAAGTAAAGGGGGAAGCAGAGGTAAATGCATATATTTTGGTAATACATTACACTGGTGTAACTGCAGCGTATGAATTCCAATCCAAAAATATGGATAAGCTGTAAACTTGAGTTTAATATAATGCTGGTGAATAGGTCCAGTTTTGCATGATTCAAATAGAATCAGAAAAGGTTGAAATGTTATTGTTGCTATTGAGGGGAGGGGTTGGGACCGTGACATGAGAAAATTTGTGGCATACTGTCGCCTCAACACATTTTGAACCCTTCTTCGGACCAGTGTCACAAGCTATTACAATAATCTGAAATATTGAATGGGAGGCTTTCTTATGCACTCTGAATGATACAGTGTGTGTAATATGCAGCGCAGACCCAACCTGCACTATCAGCGGCCCCTCTGTTGGGTTCACCGAGCCTGGACTTTGTATGTGGATCTGAGGGGATCATTTACCCGTTCCAACCCCATTACTATTCATGAGATGGGTAGGCTAGGGGCGAAGGATTAGGGACTCCCTCGGTGCTTGTTGTGCTGTAGGCTGCGGCTCAGGCCTTTTGGTTTGGTGGGACAGGGGGCTGTCTGGCACCACTGGTGAGTCTATTATCGCTTTGGGACCCCTCTTTCCCAGAGAACAGCACTTACTGGCACCAGCGGCTAATGGAAACACTCTCTCTTGTTCGAATTCTCCTTTTTTAACCTCGTCACCCTTCACTGCCTGCTCTGTCCTTGTGCCATCCTTCCTTCACCCTGCACTTGTAAAAAAAAAAAAAAAAAAAAAAAAAAAAAGGATGGGGAAGTTTCCCTATTTCAAAGTTGAAATTGTGTATTTCTATTGGTATCTGCACCGTGAAGAGCTGGGATGAGTGCTATATTTGCACTGAAAACGTACTTTCCCATAACTCTGTTGGAGCTTTGATCCTCAATTTTCCAAATGTAACACCCTCAGTTCCCCCTCTGCCCCAGGAAATTCAGGGTGGACTGCTCTGAGCATGCTCAGGAGCCGACCAGGCCTATAAAGAAAGACGTGTAAACAAATGATGAGCATGTAGAAAGGACACAATGGGACAGTGTTGTCACAATACAACAATTTCAAACTCAATTCTGATACTAAGGAAAAGGCTAACTACTCAATATCAATTTGGATACACAATTAGAATACAAAAAAACACATTTGATTGACTGTAATTTTTCAAACTGAATAATTGTGCTTTTTTTATGTTACCACCTGGTCTTGTATTAGTTCTGATAAGGGAAAGGTCTCATTTTGTACCGTTTAGGTGATTTTTTTTTGCATCATTACTTCTTCTAGTCTACATACTAGTTTTAGTATTGATTTGTGTCTGATTTTTAAGACTTTTGACCATGCTACATTGGGGAATGTATTAAAATTGGAAATAGCCAAACATGAGCATCCTCATTGGACGCATAAGACTCATTAGATTGTGTGCAAACATGTGGTATTCTTGTCACTTTAAACAATTTGACGGCAGCATAAAAAAATAAAATAAGTAGTGGAACCAGATCAAGTTTAATATACATGTGGATTTTGTTTTTTAAATATTGGTCTTTCTTGTAGATTGATACTGACCTTTAACCTGAAACCAATTCTAGCATTCAAGCTTTTTGTTATTGAAGTTTTAGATGATGCTGTAGGTGCCTTAAACTTCCAAAATATCAGTCTGTCATAATAATCCATAGTGTCTCCCACACCTGACCTCACCTCCTCTGTCCTCCGTCCGTCCGCAGGTGATGAGCATCCTGAGTAACCCCAGCGCGTCCCAGAGCCAGCACGACTTCTCCATCTCGCCCCTCCACAGCAGCCTGGAGAGCTCCAACTCCATCTCGGCCAGCTGCAGCCAGCGCTCCGACCCCATCAAGAGTGTGGACTCCCTGGCTTCCTCCCAGTCCTACTGCCCCCCCACGTACAGCGCCACCAGCTATAGCGTGGACCCCGTCGCCGCAGGATACCAGTACAGCCAGTACGGACAGAGTAAGTCAATGATTCAATAACGATTAAAGCTTATTCCCTCAATAGAGTAAAGACAAATGTATAATGTCTTTGTTTTCTATTTGCTTTTGTGCAACATGAATTTGATAAAGACATAATACATTTCTTTTTTGTCGTAATTAACACACTTGTATTTGTTTGGTCTTAGTTTGAGCCCAATTTTAGTCAGCTTTATAATCGTGAGATCTGTAGGCAGCAACAATGACAAATTTTAGTTCAATCTATTCTCCAAAAATGTCAAACTAAGAGTATAGTACTTTTTGTCAGGCTGTTTGTGTGACAATATCATTACTAATTCATTCGTTTGATTCACAAAGCTAGACTAAAGAATGCAAATGAAAGATTTCAGTGTTGTTTGGTTATAGAGCCAACAATAATAATCATGAATGCTTCTTCTCACATTAATCGTAAAAGTAAACATTTTTGTGACATCATTAGTAAAGACTTAACTTGGTCTGGTTTTAGTCCTTGTTTACGACTGCAGTGACCGTAGCCCTGACCTGGTTTAGTTTAGTCCCAATTTTAATGTTTGTGCAAGTGTGAACGCTGCCTAGATGAGCCAACATGGTTTTAATAAGTCCTTTAACTCAAGAATACAATGACAAAACGTTCTATTATATTTTACTATAAAAAAAGTATGGAACAAAAAGATAATATCTAAGAGACTCTGACAAATTATGACATAATATCTCAAAACTGGGCATTCATTTGATTACAGACATGGGATAATCACATTAACCGTCACATTTTAAAAGTGTGAGTCATTTTTGAGGAAGCACCCCTTGCCCTTTGCCCTCTTTTCTGGAGAGAGAGTGAGACACGTGCTCTTGATAAAACGTCCCTATATGTTTCTGTGAGAGGAGCAGACACCCCGCTCCGCTCGACCCGGGACAATGAGAGGGACACTTCAAAGGAGAGGAGACACCCGGAGGGGCTGCAGTGTCCTCTGTCCCACCTCAGTCTCAGCCCCTTGTTCACAGATACACATACACACAGCCACAGGGCAGGAAAGAGTGCCTTTATTAGATTAGCATAATTGACTGATGCTGTCAGAGCTGTTCAGGAGAGTAAGAGGAAGCACACTTTCACCAACAAGAAAGCTACGCCTCACAATTATTTTGGTTTTATTTAGTCAGTTAGTGAGGGAATCCACATTGCCTGCCTATCTGATAGTAATTGGTATCGTAAATGTCTCAAATTCTTTAGGTTGCAGGGGTTACATATCGGGGAAAATCTAGAAAGGAATAGGCCAAAACTAGTTACAACTTCTAACACTAATGCTACTACAGTGGCTATGCATTGCTTACAGAAGGTGGTTCTGGGCCTTTCTTTGTGGAGTTTGCATGTTCTTGTTACATCTGAGTGTCTTCTGGGCATTCCAGTTAGTGAGGTTAATCCAAAATCTTGGTAGTCCTGATCATAAACCAATTGATTCAGAGATTAGAAATCGGTCAAATTTGTTTATTTTCATGCCAAATACAAAGTTTTGAATGCAGAGAAACCCATGACGGATAAACTCTGCCGATATTTTTGGGCTGATATGGCCGAGTTTGATTGTTTAATAAAAACTACAAATTCACCCACAGCCCCTTTCACTCACTCACCCCTCTTAGCACTAAAGTGTTCAAATAAAGCTTAATCCATATTCTTTAGGGAGCTGTTTGGCCCAAATAAAACATAGAATTTATTTTGCCAATATGCTAAAAATTTCAAAGATCAGAATCATGTATCAGCCAACTGATATTTCGGTCTATCTCTACTCAAGATCTCTGGAAACGGTCCCTGGCTGAGGTCACGCACTACTTCTGACAGGTTCCCACAGCAGATCTGAAGGACAAGCCAAATGCAGAGGACAATTTTCCATATGGGTATAATAAATATTTTACTCCCCGCTTTTAACAATACATTCTTCTTTTGTGTCCTTTGGCAATAAACTTCACCTAATTTACCTTTCAACAGGGTGAGTGAGAATCGCGCCTATAGATGTAAACTGACTTGACAGCTCAAAATAGATGGCACTATAAAATATACAGCATCAGTCCAAGTTTGGTTTAGACTAACCAAATCTAGAGGCCATTTCTATCCCGCTTCGAGTGCATCTGCTGCTCGGGTTTCCATGTGTGGCTCGTGTGTGTGTGTGCGCGTCGCGTTTTGTCATCTTCACGGGAAAGTGACGGGCGCGCGGATGTGATCTGAAGTGAGGTTAATTGAGACGCTGATTGAGCACAGTGGATGTGTAATGAATGAAGGGGAGAGGGAGAGAGCTGCTGTCTGCCGCCGAAAATGATGGTCCATGTGGCGTGTGGAGGGCATGAAATCAGAGATGCCAGGTTTAATGAAGACTGGCACGTCCCGGAGCACACGGCGACCTGTGTGAGTGACAGCGCCATGCCATCGCCGTGCCAACCTCAGACAAGGGACGGAGGGGGAGGGGCTTTGTCTCCTACTCGCTACTGCCACAACTTATTTCAGCCTTAATCGCGGAAATGATGTGGGAATGAATGGGGCATATGTCTCCAGAAATCTGCCACCTGTCTGTCGGTTTGTGCACATGCAAGTGGAGAAATCATTGCGTTTAGACCTGTTGTACTGTGAATGAATGCCGCTTAGGAAGAGGGCCAGGCCAAATGGTCAGAAATGGCACCTAGTATTAATAGTAAGTCGTACCTCAGGGGCCTTTTGTCAGCATTCAAGCTGGTATCTTGTTCAGCTGAAGGATTTGAATACTGTGCATGTTTTTAAGTAAGTGGTAATAACTGGAGTACCAAGAGAAAACCATACCCGGATTTAGGGGAACGTGAAAGCTCTAAACAGAAAGGCCCCACGAAATCTCGGAATCGAACACACCTTTTGTTTGTGAGTAATCTCCTCAATAGTTTAGTTTAGTTTGTTTGCCATTTGTAGTTTGAAAGCCACATTGGAAAACAACCACACAGAGACACGAGTTACAAAGCCCTAAAAGTATCAAGACACGTTTTGATTCTGTGAAATAAATAGTCCTTAAAAAAGGTCCTTAAAAAAACCTATTAAAATCATGTACAAATTAATAACAATCATTTTATAGGCTTAATAAAACATGGACAAACCCTTACTAAACCTGAATGATGTGGTCATTATGAATTAAGTATGAATTATTGTTTTATTGGGACTAATTAGGGTATAGATAATAAAAAGTGATCCCTTCAAATCTTACCCTGTCTTAACTACATAGTAAACATAGTACGTTTGTAGACTTACCTATTTTTCTTTTCTTTTCCAGCTGCAGTCGACTACCTGGCTAAGAACGTGAGTCTGTCCACCCAGAGGAGGATGAAGCTCGGAGACCACTCAGCTGTCCTCGGTTTGCTTCAAGTGGAGACAGGGCAGGCCTACTAAACTCAAACACTAACACCATCGCAAGCTAACACAACTCATGCTACACCAAGACTTTGGATCAGCGCTGATTTCTTTCCAGACCAAGGAAAAATGGCTTCTCCGCAAGCGTTCTCCATGACCACTGGAATTGTCTGAAATCTCGGGCGCGTTTTTCTTGCGTAAAATGCCCCAAAACTGACTTATCGAAGAGCACATAAGCGAAACTCGGATTGTCGTTGGTCTGTGGACTGAGCCATTAACGACATGTACTTTGCTGTTCATAGACGCTAACAAAGCCAATCTCACATTTCCTTTTTTGATATTGTTAAAATTGCTGTTATACAATTATGGTGATTTCCGTTGTTCCTTGATTCACATTTGTATCTCTTTTCTCTGTTTAGTCGATGTGTAAAAATAACAGGATGGGACCAATGGAGCGTGCGTGATGCGTGAATTTGAAAATAGATGATTGTTTTTCAAGCTGCTCTTCCTTCGGCCCATTCCCTTGAGCTCCTGTGAACGATTTGACCTTCTCACTTCCAACATTTTGTCCTTACATTCCTAAAGAACTTGGCCACTCGGTGGGAAGTCTGGCTGGAAAGATCCTGTTGGGAATTGAAGCAGTGTTTTTGGCCCGACACTATCTTTTTTTTTAACCCCTCGCTAACCTCCATCCCATTCTTAGCCGCGGTCCTTAGGGAAGAATGGCATTATTTGCAAAAACAGGATTGGGATCAAAATTAATGTATTTTGTTTTGCAAATATGGACCAAGCCAAAGAGGGCTAGCTCCGTCCTCCCCCTGATCCTAAAATCCCGGGAATACTGGGAATTCTGTGTGTATTTAACAGTGTAAAGAAGATTAAATCGCCCGAATGTAATGTCGAAGCTAATTGACAGTGACCCTCTGCAGTAGATACCAGTAGGGGGCACTTTTATTTTGGTGTACATGCACTTTCAATTGAATTCCACAGCTTCCATTACATTCCATAGACATATTTACAATACATTCCTCAACATGTTATAATAGGTAATTAAACCTTTGCTACACAAATGCATTTAAAACCTTGGAGATGCTTCAAGAAAAGTTGTAAACAAAAATAATGTACTTAATTGCAACATCAAGTTCCAAAAATGTGCACAATAACACCAACAGGACTCCACAGACGCAGAAGTTTACCAACTTAAACCATTCCTGAACTCTTAACATTACCAATTTTAAAAACTGCCCACTAGACGACGTTCCCATTTACTATGAAATTTCACTTAATCGGGTCAACCTCAGCCCTCCACACCTCCAGTTTGAACCAGATGCCCCGATAATCCTCCCCATTCACGGCAATGTACAAAATGAAAAAAAAAAAAAAAATGTAATAGTGGAGACATTTGTGTAGCCCTTGTAGTCGACTTTTTCACAAAATCTGGACCATTTTGTGGAAACTGTACAGTAGTTTGGAGCAGCTTTGTTATATAAAATTTTTTTTTTTTTTTTTTGTTTGTTGTTTGTTTTACTTAAACCATGATGAGTGGTAGTAAGCAAGGATTTCAGAAAGTAGATGTCTTACTATCTTATTTTGACTTTATTTTCTTGTATTTTCACGTTCTTTTTTCTAACTAAATTTTGTTTCGGGCCCAAGCTAAGAAGAGTGGAGCATTTTGTATAAACTAGTTAAAGTATTAATTCCACTGTTGCTATAAAATTGTACAAAAGAGAGACTTAACGGAAAAGACAGCCTCTTGGACTATTGTATATTTTTGAAACGGAGCTGGATGAAACGTCACAATGTGGAGAGGATTTTGGACCAATGTTGCCAGAGCGATGGACAATGGACCTATCTTCGCAATCTCTCTGGCACAAGTGTCGTTGTCGCATTCGTGGACCAATGAAAGTGGAAAAGTACACACCTCACATGTGTATATTTTAATACAAAGGATTTTAGACTTAGTGTGACTTCTCATTTCTAACACGTCAATAGACATTTGGATATTTAAGCCACTGAAAGTCCTCCTGCCTCCTGTGCGTTCCAATGTTAACCTGTTTTTAGTTGCTTTCTGACCTGACCTGTGCTTTTGGCCTTTTCCGTTCGGCATGTGTGTATATTCCCATGGTATAATTTATTCTGCTGTATGAAGTATTAGAAGTAGTGGGAAACTTGTACCTTCAGCCTGTTGGTGTGTTTACTGTAAACTGGCGTAACTGTTATCAATTAAAGATTCCAAAAATAGTCTTTTGGCCCGTTCTTGTCTGTTGTTGCGAAGGCGTGAAGTGTCTACACATGATACACATAAACAGGTGATGTGTAAAAATGTCAAAGAAAACTACCGACATAAACACTGGGCATTGGCAGGGATGAAAATAGTCGTGCAATAACTAAAAATGTACGCTTGCTTAAAAAAATATTGCAAAAATAGCACGCTTTTAAAAAGAGCAGTGATAATATTGTAATGAACATTGACATGATTTTTGAGTCACCACTTCACACAGGTGTTGTCTTATTGTGTGAGGAAGATGATGAAACCACAGGGTTGACAACTTCATTCAAAGGAAATACAGGTGATAATGAAGTTTGAATTTAAGAGAAAAGTTAATAATAATATAAAACGAATATGTATATGAAAATAATATAAAAATAGTGTTGTGGAAAAATAAGACCTGCAGGAGATTTAAGAGAACCAACACTTTGAATATACAAACAGTTTATTTTAACAATGATGTTGGAAAAAACTATGTTGGTCACAAATGTCGCGCTTTTACTTGGATAACATTTTTAAATGAAACAAATTGTATTTTGTATTTTTAATTGAATAAAGGGACAATGCATATTAAAAACATCAAATGTTACAAACATATAAATCCTGTAAATACGCAGGATTATAGCCAAAGCTCATTTCCATCCTCATTTATAAATACAAACAGAGAAGGTACAAGAAACTATCCCCCACTCATACTTTGTACAAAACAAGCATTTATCATGTAAGATTACAGCTGTACAGGTCAAATTCATGCTCGCATCTTCTGCATAAACACTGCACATTAACAAAAACATTACAATCTATGTACAAAATACTGTAGTACATGTGAATAAGTCGAGGTGCACATCATCTGCTCTAAAATCAGTTTATGTTTTAGTTGTGTGGACAGTATTGGTTGTCTAATAACCATGATTTTGAGTCAGTTTGAAGTCAATTCAGTTCAGTTCAATTCAATTCAACTACTCATAGGGGAAAAAAATACTGATGCATGCAACAGTTAACCCATGTCCTTGTCCAAATAACCTCTAATGATATAAGGCGGTTAAAAGGTGCAAACTTTATGAGCGTTCTCGTTGCATTAGCGCAGCATTAGCAGAGCAAGCGTGTGTTCTCCATATGTGATGTGATTAAGGAGTGATGAGTGCTCGACATGACAGGTGCTGCAGCTGGAGGAAGTCATTCATTGGACCAGCTGACCCCTCCTGCACCGCCTCGAACCCAGAACAGAGCGGGCCGACCAGGGGAGAGCGCTCTGGCAAAGCCCTCTGGTATGGTTGTCAATGCAGGGGACTAACCGGAGTAATGAGGCATCTACGCATTCGCAAACTGCACAGTGTCAAAACAGGCCCACCATTCATGTTGCACCACAGGCAGCGTGGGAGCTATGTCGGACCTGACGGAGGTATGGACATTTAAGGATGAGCAGTCAAATGTTCAGACGAAGGAAACACTTTGGCAAACAGCTCATGTCACAAAAGCACATTTTGTAAATTAAGAACAATCTTCACAGTTCAAACAAGAATTTATGTAAATGTAATGTTCTAGTGGGGGGTCTGCCACCTGTTTGTTTCCATGGAGATGTGGAATATTCCAGGCAATGGAATACCCTCCACCTGCAATTTTTTTTGTGGGTTTTATAGTTGCCGCTGCACCTTTTTACATATTTTCCACACGCCTTTTTTTTTTTTTTTTTTTTTGCCTTCTGCGCTTACATACTGTGAACTGTTGGAAATTAAAATATCAGACCAAAGACAAAAATCAGCCCTTTGTGACCATTAGTATTAATTTATTTTAAAAAAAGAGCCCAAGCTTGCACTTTTCCCAAAATGCAAAAAATCTTACATTAAATGTGGGAAGTATAAGGTATACTTCATTGTGTCCATTGAATGGTGAGTCAACTACAAAGGAATAATTATTGGGATTGGTGCTGGGTTAAAGTGTCAAGAGCCGAGGGCGACTGCAGTGTGGCTCTCATCTCCAGATGATCTTGAGTTTGGCTTGGTCAGGATAATATAACCCGAATACTGTATCTTATTGAGCATATGTTTCAGGTTGAACGTTTTAGATTGACCAATTGAGGCAAAAAAAAAGAAGACATTTTTCATACTATATTCTTAGCTCTAAGGTGAACACTTCTAAATGTCAGATTGCTAAACTGAGCACAGAAGGTTAATTGGTGTTGACTACAATACATAAGTCCAATTTGAGATGCAAAAGTATCTTTTGTCTGAACATGTTTCCATGTGATGCCAATACGCACTTTCTCTTTCAAACAACTTAAAAGCAAAGCATCTAATTGTATTGTCATTGTTGACAAGAGCCACGCAGTTTGCAATGATGCAAACGTGTGTTATTAACTTTTTGTCAGATGAAGTAACTCTTACTCATGTTTCATCTTTTAAAGTTCACTCCACTCTGGTCCATATCACATGATGTAAGTTTGTGTGCGTGGGAACTCCACTGCAGCGGCCCATTGTTCTGGGGCTCAGTGTCAGGCCTCATACACTCATGTGCAGTTCTGCCTGTCCAGGATCAGACCTCTGCTTGTGCTACGGCTGTCCCCTCCGCTCGCTCTGTGTCCCCCTTTGGTCCGCTGTCAGTCAGGTGAAGTGTCTCTATGTGTGGGAGAGCTTTGTGACACTCGCCTCATCTCCCGCTTTGATCCCCTAATTGATTGACTACAGAGGTATAGGGATAAGCAGTCACCCCTCTGCAGTGCCTTAGATAAGTGAAGGGGCCTGCTTGGGCAAGTGTGCTATTTGACTATTCGGACTTAACATAGGGGCCATTGAAGGTAGCTCTCCTCCACGCTTTTTTACAGCCCCGGGGCTGCGTCCTTAGGGTTCTCGTGGCCAAGGGGGCTGTAGACTTGAGGTAATGGGTTTGTTTAGATCACAGAAAATGGAAATGTGGAAACGCCTGCGAGTAGAAACCAGGAGTCTTGAGCAGGGCCTATCTCGCGCACAGGGAGGCAGCAGGAGTGATAGATAGAGCAGTCATGTGGTCACAGTCCGAGCTGCATGGGGAAAATAAGCCGTGGAAATATGGTATAGCTGCACCGATTCTGATCACATTTAGGACCAGAGAAGGAGGTCGGGAACAGATGAGGAGCTTGAGAGAAAGTGGACCAAAAAGTGTTTTCAAATGTCACAAATATATCCAGCTTCCATCAGCTAATTTGAAGAAGATATAATATTAAACTGACCTGAGATGTAAACTTGTAATCAACCCCCTTTAGACAATATATCTAATAATATAATACACATCTCAGTTCTTAAACATGTTCATTTTGATTCATCTAAGCATTAAATTAGAATGAAATTAAAAAAAATATATAATATACACATTTTTGTTATGATAATTTGGACCCGTGGTGTCACACAAATCAATATGTATTGTCAAGTAAATCATGTTATAATTCTAAATGATGACTAGAGTGTACTTGGATTTAAACATTTTAAATATTTAATGACTTAATACAAGAGTTGTAATACCGTAGTTTTCCAAAATTACAGTCAAATTGGCTTGAGAATAGACAAAAAGTTGATCATTTAATTTGGGTAGTAGACAGAATACCCAACAAGAATTCAAGAGTGCAGATAGTTTTCAGAAATGACTGTAAGGTTGGCTTGAGAACCTATCAAAAGCATATGATTCAAAATGTAGGCATATATTATAGTTTAAATTGTACAAACGGTATCTTTTAGAGGGCCATAAAACATCATATGCCAACAATTGCATGTTAAATGTTCTAATCCAACATGAACAAATGCTAACAATGAGTCATCTGAAGTGGAATCTATACAAAACCGGTAATTCACAATTGCACGATAATTTTAGTTTACACGGTCTACGCTCGGTAAGTATTAGTATTTTGATATGGTAACTTGAATGGGCTACATTTTACAACTTCTTAACCAAATCTGTTTTCCTGTTTCAAAAGTGCACTCAAATAACTCTGCAGTGATTTGCAGCAGATATGATAATGATATTCAAATTCTGTAAATCTGTCTTCTTTGGGCGAGTTGCGAGCCGTGTGCAGGTATGCTAAGAAATGATTAAGCGATGCTCTGGGGGTCCGGGTTTTATTCTTCGAGATTATGTGTCACTGGGAGTAAAAAGCTCCCAGCTGTCTCAGTGAAAGCACTTACAGTATAATAATCCCACAAATCCTGTAATTATGCCAGCATACGGCGTGTACCTGAGCCCTGCTTTGTGCTCGTCACTGCCACAGACACTGGGGCACAGCTTGCAGCGCGCAGATCTGCTCCTGGCTGCTTTGCATAGGCAGCAAATCTTATTTTCAGAACATTTGGGGTATTTCAGATTTCATGCTTGGCCCTCTGAGGAATTATTGATAGATCGTCTGCAGCGCTGACAGGAAACGCAATGAGGGATCGCCGCAACTCAATTAAAATAGTTCACATATTTTATAATAGAACGACTGTATTAGTTTTGGCAAATGGGGCAGATGTACATAAGGACATGTTCAAAGTTATAGTTTTTACTATGCAAATTTGAGTCAGTCCCAAGCCCCAACAATGTTAGTTCGATAAGCTATAACATCATCTAATTAAACTAAAAACATTTCTAATACATGAGACATGACATTACAATCTTGTTTTGTGAGATGTAAAATCCCTTTTTATTTATTTTTATGTTTTATTTTGTTTTGGTCTATGGAACCACCTATGGAACCACCTATGGAACCACCAGTCCAAGTGAACAGAAATGTCTTTCAATTGTGTGCCAGATGTCGCCACTGTTGGAAGAGACACTTTCTTTTAACAGCCAAATGTTGACCAGAACTGTAGATTATTCCCTGGTTTAATTTTGCAATAGTCCTTTCTTGGGTTGCCAGAGAAGAATTTATATTCTTTTTGTATGAACAGTAACTTGGATTAACCCACTTGGATGAACTTAACAAAACATACATTTTTGGCATTCATTGTACCTTCTAATCTTCTAAAATGATGTATTTTCTAAAAGACATTAAAAAAACAAAAATAAAACATTTGATCATAGATGCTGGATGATTTATGGTGAAGCTGTTTTTTAATACATATTCTTTCTTACAACATTTTATGTATTTTTATATATATACATTTAAAAATGTAAATTTGCACAATGTTTTTGTCAAAGACTCCAATTCACATAAAAGGGAAAGGCAAGTTATGAATCTTAGAGCAGAAAACTAGATGGGAGGATAAAACTCTAGTGCCATTTGTATTGATAGTCTGCGGTGCTCTCAAACTAATTAATATTAATAAGAGAATGGAGATGAGTGTGTGAGTCAGCCTGTGCAGTCAGTCAGAGCTCATACAGCACAGCCCCTCTGCAGAGGCTCTAAACAGGCGTGACGCAGGGGCACGGACCGCGATACACACACACCATTTTTATAGATAATAGCCTATCACGCAGGATACAATTTAAATTAAAAAATGCAATTTTCACCTTGAAATGAACAAATGATTACAATTTCTATACAAATTAAGGCATCCAGGCTGTGCCTCAGTACTGTGCCAGGGCCATGAAACCTGACATAATTAGCATGAAATACATTTTCAAATATTTGTATTTTGTCCATCGCTTTAAAACATGCTCCTGTGCCTTCAGTGGGTTTGTGATCCCACCTTCTGGGGGAAAGACATAAAAAAGAGGGAAAATCGTACGAGATGAAAAGCTCTTCAACAGGAGAGATAAAAATGTGTAAAAAAACAACCTCCCATACACAGCGCCCGGGCCCCTGCGGCTAGCTCTAAAAGCCAAATTACTCTGTTATCAGCGCGATCAGATCTGCGTTATCTGCTCTGGAGATAGAGCCCTCTCTCTCCTTTCTGCCTCGCGCTCATCGCCAGAACGTCTATTTATTTGTGATTACAGACAGCCTTTGAATAAAAGATGTTTGTGCAGGAGATCCAAAGTTTGAGTGCATTCTCAACTCTTGTGGCGGCTCAGACAGGGGCAGACAGGAGCAGAACACCTGATTGTGGGCAGTGCTGCGAGGGCCGGTCTGCTGCTGAGCCTGGGATCAAAGTGTAGCCGATGGGAACCAAGAGACAAGAGCAAAACTTCTGCACTTTTCTTCAGATCGAGTGTGCAGCTTCTGAGGATGAGATAGAAGAGGTGTCCAGCCGACTTTGAACCAACGCACACAGAAAGTTGTGCTCAGTTTTGTCATGAGCTCAAGGGTGGTCAAGTACTGGTGGAAAGTTTATTTCTGATTAATTGTGAATGTTGTTTTTGGATTCTAGAATGTGCAGTCTAACATTATAGAATTATAGCAAACTCTCTTTTATTATAGATAGATTAGCATTAACCTGTTTGAAAAGTTACTTGGCGGAAGGAAGGGATTGATTGTGTATCGTGAAGTTGTATTAGTTGTAATTGATCTACATGGCTGCTAAAGTAGACTTAGACTTCAACAAACTTTATTGGTACAAAATGTTTTACATGTACACTTTAGCTCATAAACTATTATGTAAGAATAGCTCTCAATAACACAAGCAAATACATGGAAAATGTAACTTCTAATAAACTCTCAATAATTAAAGAACCAGAATATAGCAAATATTTGTGCCAAACAAGGTACAGATATGCAAATTTGCACGAGAATATGTCCAAGTTATTTCCTTTGTGGCTCAATGAAGTTTGTCTACAATCTTAAATCTGATTATAAGTTGAAAGAGAAATATTATGCTTTTTCATCAGGTACTTAGAATTGGATTATGACATAAGAAAATAATCATTTTACATTTTGTTCATTGTAAACAGCAACATTGATCTAAAACTGCTTAGTAATAGAAAAAGGTCCATAAACATCCTCACTCTGCAGAATTGATAAGCCCCGCCTCTACATAGTGATATTTCATTTCAGCAAGCAGCAGATAATAATTTATAAGTTTTTATTTTTGAAAAGTGGCTACGTGACATTTTAGACTGTATCACTCGGAAGCCCTGTCCCAATACCTGCTCACCTGTTCTCATTTCAGCAAATGATCTAAACTAAACTGATCTGTGGCTTTGAGATGAATTCAACTGCGGTTTAACAACACTGACAGCTGTTTTACGCTGCTGTTTTTCTTTACCGCATTCACAACGCTCTGAAGTGCGGCTGTCCCAATTCTCCTGCACTCTTGTGCACACACTACGTCCACTTTCAGAACATGCAGGGCCACTGTCTGAATTGTTCTCAAAATCACAACTAAATACATTGAAGTGGGCGGAGATAGGGGGTAGGTGAAAAAAAAGAATTTCCTGAGAACTCATGCCTCAGTTGCAGGAGAACACAGGATTACTCAGAAATGCATGAATCAAACAAACGCAACTCTGAGTACACTAATGATAAGGAAACACTTTTAAAAGCCCATTATAGTTGATTTTGCATAATATGTCCCCTTTAAAAAGTGATTGAAATATGCACTATTTGGCTTGATTTGAATATATTCTGTGTTTTGAGATTTGCCAATAGAACAAGTACGTTTTGTTCTAATTTCAAGTTAGAAAATGTTTGTGTTTGATTCAATAAGATATTTTATGATTGTTCCCTGGGCAATATTATTTTAGTACTGTTTGACATGCCCTTTTAATTTCATATATGTGTTTTTACTATTGTTCATCGTAGTATGTTGCACCTTAATGTCGAAACAAGTTCCTATGTTTGTGGATTTTGTTCATTGACAATTGCAATAAACCTTCTCTGATTCAGATTTTTTTTTATATCAAGTACTTATTATTTTAGATGGCTATTTTTTGCCAGTTTAACTTTCCCTCCTTCCCTGCAGCTCACACACCTCCATCTGTTGCCAGCGAGGCGCACATCAGATTTCAATAGTTGACCTCCTAATGCCGGGGTCAGCGCAGCACCGGCACTGATTTCACACTCAAGATGAAAGGGAAATGAACAGTGAGGACGCAGGGCAACACAGGAGGACAGAGAGGGGGGGGTGGACTGACCGAGCCGGGACGTCCCAAACTCTCCGCTCCACTGCCCCTCGCCCTGATCGGGACTGTCCGGGAGCAGCAGCCGACGACACGCTCAGCCACCTGTGTCACAAAGGCTGCAGGAGCCACTGACCACGGCAGGAGAAGAGCTGATTGCGTTTTGATATGGTGCGCTGGTGATGTGAGCGACTGATGCGCGAGGCCGACGAGAGGCAGAAATGTTTTAAGAGCTTTACGGATTTGTCGGGTCAATAGGTATTTCTCGTGTTGCTGATGGAGGCAGTTTCTGTGGTCACTTTATGTCCACTAAATAATTATAGCAGTGTGGGGGAGAATGTATTTATTTGCCGAATGCTGTATACATGTAACATATTGCTTCATATAGTCCAATCAGAGTCCTGGATTCTGAATACTGAGAATATTTTCACATTGAGTTGTTATTATGTTGTGGATTACAAACGCAGCAGGACTAAAACCGCTATATGAATTGCACTTGCGTTCACCTCTACAGCTGCAGTGTTTCATATATTTTGTTCTCATTAATACCGTGCAGTTGAGGACTAAATTGCATGATCAAATATTGTGATGTATTCCTTTGACTTTAGATCGGTAACTGCACTCTGAATACAACTTTAAACGTAAAATTGTTTGCGTCCGGTGCGTGTCGTTACTTCCCGACACTGACTGCCAGGAGCTCTTGTTTTATTTTAGCCAATCTCCGTTTGTGTGGTTTGCCAACATTAGTGAAAAGAAAATGTGTCATCCAACACATTATACGTAAAATCAAGGATAAAAAATGATCTTGACTATTGACACTGTAAATCCCTTTGCATACACTCTGTTTACCCAAATGTGTGTGACTGTGTTAAGTGACATTGTTTATGTAATATATGCTCTATATGTATTTTGCTTATCTGAAGTCATGTCTTGTTTATATGTTAATACTAGGGGTGTAACCATTCAGTGATTCAGGACCTATCATTTGATTCATCATGATTCTGTCAGGATTCTTAAATCATTTTTGGTGACAAAAAAACAGCAAATCAATTAATTTTGTTGTTAATTGTCGTTATTGTAACTAAAATGGGAATTGCACAACTGCAGCCTTATTTAGTTTATGGTCTGCTCTTTGTACACAAACTGCTGCACCTCCAGCCACGACTCGTAAAACTGATCCAAGTTTGCAGATGACACCCTCATCGGGCTCATCTTGGGATGAGTCTGCCTACAGGAGGGCGATGGACCGGCTGGTGTCCTGGTGCGGTGGTCAGGACTGTTCAGGAAAGTCAGCCCCCGCTCACCTAGACAGACTCCCCCATCACCATCGTGGTAGTTACATTTAGGCCACATCTTGTGGTGAATGATGCTTTCAGCCTGTGCTTTTCACATTCCATGTGTGAGATTTCCTGCTCCAGTCCAAAGCGCTCCATTTGGGGAAACAATTGATAAAGAAACCTGAGCCTGAATGGTAAAGGTCAGAGCCTGGCAGAAATTGGAAGCCATGTTCCAATCTGTCAATCCCAGGGCAGGTGTGGCTTGACAAAAAATAAATAAAAGCAAATCATCTTGAGGTCATTATCATTACTTCCACCAATGTTGGGAAGAATACTTTGAAAATATATGTAGGTATAGAATACGCAATACTTGCATTAAAATGCATTTGTTCCGTTGTTTTATTACTTTGTCCAATCAAAGTACTGTATTCGGAATACTTATAATGCTTTCACGTTGAGCTGCATTATATTATAGTGTGAAAACATGATTTATGATTAAAACAGCTTTATATTTTTGTTTCACCATTCGTTATACATTTATTTGCAAGATGAGAAACTTTATCACAAATCAGTTCATGCATTCACAGCGTTTTCCATTTTTCTCACTAATTCAATGCAGTTCGAAGCATAACTTTCATGATCATATACCACAATGTATTTTATAAAAGCAGCTGTACTGTGAATATATCCATTTTAATTCTGAAAAATAAATTCCTCATCACTGGCCCTGCTCCATCGACACTTCCACTGCACAACAGCAGTCCTTTAACACACCGGGAGCAGGGCAGTATGTGCAGGCCTAATGTACCGCTTAAGTAGCTGTCAGCTATCTAAAGGAAGGAGCGGAGTGTGTGTTAGTGTGTGTAAATAGAGTGTGAGATCAGGACCCCAGGGACCCCACGGAGCAGAGGTGGCTCCCAGGCCCTGTGTATGTATTTGGCCTTTTGTTCACTGATGCATATGTGTGTTCCATAATGATCATTTAAGCCTTCTCAGCATTCCCCTGGGCACATCCACCACACCGTCTCCACCCCTTTCTCTCCCTTTCCCTCTCTCTTTGCGTGTGCTGCTCACGGCTGCACACAGTTGGGTTCCCGGCTCCTTATTCATTCATGAGAGGAGAGGCGGATAAATAAAAAGCTTCATTACTGCGCTAAAGTGTTACTAATGACATGTACCTGCCACTGTGCACCTCCGAAAATCTAATGTGACACACCAGAATGGAAAATCTATTCTGCCTGCGCCCGGGCCGTTTCGATAGCGCCACTATATGGAAATTTCTCCCTCCTCTTCTCCACCGCTTGCCCTCCAATTGTGTCTCTCTAAAACCAATATTTACAATCCCGTAGCCATTATGTCGTACTACGCCCTCTGAGCCGGCTGGGGCGACCTCGACATTAGCTGAAAATTGGACTTTGCCAACTTAGCAGGGGAGCGGGGATAGAGGAGGGCAGCGAACAACAAGGAGCAGCGTGAAGGGTGTGGTAGTGCAGGTCCAAAAGTCAGTAATGTAAAGGGAAGGACGTAAAGGAAGGTTGCATACGTGCCGCAGCTCTACCACTGTGCCATGTGATGTGCGCAAATACAAAAGAACATGACTTTATTTTAAACAGAAATTTGTCTTCAATTTCATTTTTCAATTTCAATTTTCACATTTAAGAAATTAAATGTGAATTTGTCAAACAATGAGGAAAATAATGCTCCAAACCAATGACTAAACAAAGATGAAATTCAAAAACATGAAAGAAGAGAATAGCATGCATTTAAACATAACGGTTAGGAATATTTGATTTGATATTTTACTTATCATTTGGACTTTAAATGTTAAATCTTTCAGCTCTTTCCCCTAATTCCCCTGTCTCCATGTCGTGTTGGCTGATACTTCTCGTCCTGGTTGGCTGCAGGTGGAGACAGGAAACACCTCCCACCTTGACTCCGCGCACCTGTTCAGCGCTGCTATAGCCTTTGTGGCTGGTGTGCCATTTGGATTCTGTGCTTCTGTCATGCTGCTTAGCTGTGGCATTGACTCTGGTGTTTGAGGCTCCTTTAGTTTAAGTAACGTGTCTCTAGTTGTCTGCCATGTCTTTGGTTTGTCCTTGTGGCATGAGACATGACTCATGAGACACTAGCATATTCAGTATTGACTTTGTTTTCTTAGTGAAACTGCACCTTTAGTTTTTACCAGTTTATATTTGACATTCCTGTTATTAAACTACAACTTTACTTTTACCATATTTGTTTTTTGTTACCTCCCTGACCCTGGCTTGGTTGGTGTCTAAAGCTGTTTATGTGTGAAAAATGCTAGCAATGTGCCAAAGAGTTTGTATGATCGAGCATGACGTTAGATAGATTTAAAAACCCACTTCCTCTTTTTTGCAGTTTGAATATTGGGTACTGCAGCTTTAAATAGGATTTTTAGATGTACGTTATGATACGTGAGAATTGTGTCTTTGTCAATCTGATTAATGTTAAATACTGCTGCTGTTTTGCTCTGTCAAACTTCAATAATTCCAAATAAATACATATTTTAAAATCTGCAAATAATATGTTCATTTACATATCACTTGGTGTGAAAAGAGAAGACGCATAATGATAATGGTACAAATGGATTTGATCATTTTAACATTTGTCTTCTATTTATATTGCGTTCACAGCGGTTCACTTTATCCACCTTTTGTTATGTTACAGCCTTATTCCAAATTATTAAAGATCATTATTATTAAAGAAACAAAAAAGCACTTGTACATGAGTATTTACACAGAGAATACATTTTGAATGCACTGTATATTCTATATTATTTGACATCAGATAAATATTTGATGCAGTGTAGGCTTTAGGGTGCATTCACACTAATTGTTGGGTCCTAGTTTGAACCCACTTTAAACCTGATGTTTGTCGTTGTTCTAGTCCAGGTTTAGCGGGATTAGTTCTGTATTTAGTCCCAGTTTAATTCTAATTTTGATGTGGCCTATGTAAAGTATGAATGACCTTCACTGTATTAACATATTTGTAGACAATTATTTTAAAATACCCTCTTAAAAGTGTAAAAAATATTGTTTTCTAAATTCAACCATTGATTTGACTGTGGATTTCCTGAATGCCACAATAGCATATTTCTGTACAATAACATAGTGGTTACATAAACTGAGTTGTGCATTGTCAAAATACACAATAGGATTTATTGTATAACATCCCTTCTGTCAGTCAGCTCTGTCCGTATTGAACCTGTCGGGATAAAGATTAGAAGAGTCCCACTTGAATGTAACTGAGGATGTACCTTTTCATTCAAAGGTTTATGTAAATGGAGCTTTGGAGATTGTGCAGTAATTACAGATTAATGGAAGCAGCAAAAGCAGAAAGTCAGACAACTCTGAAACCCGCTTAACCCGCTTCACTCTAACACCGGACTCAAGTATATTTTAGAGTTGGGTTTAAAGTACTGTTTTATTTGTATCCTTAAAGACAGAATCCATTGTAAAGTTATGTTAAACAGTTTTACAACAATAATAACACATTTTGCAGATACATATATTTGATAAATATTCAGATAAACGATAATATTGAAGACAACATTATCCCACTGACAAAATAATTCTAAAGCATAAAAATTGTTGTTAAAAAAAAAAAAAAAAAAAAAGAAGCCTTCAGCAAAAACACAAACTCATTTTATTTTGCACTGAGCAGCAAAAATACAAACAGGCCGCACAATATTCTCCTTGATAAATGTCACCATAATGCGCCTTAAAACAGGGACAGTGACCGAAGTTTATTTATATTGCACTTTTTACAACAAAGGAGAGTTAAAATATAGAATAATAACACACAACGGATTCTATACGGCGGTTCTACTTTATTGTGTGGGCAGAGTACTATCTTTTTACACACCCAAGTCCTATTTAGCAGCCTTTGCTATCCCGTCTGATCCATTTTTATTTAAGAAGCACATTTTATTACTAAACATTATTTGTTACTACTAATAAACCAGTTTTTAATAGCTGGAGAAATACAAAAGACATATTGAACAAGCAATCTCCTCCAATCTCCAAAACCGTTTGCTGGGACTGCACCGCCCATGGACAAAACATTTGAATTATTGTTATATTATGTTAGGCCTGTCAGTTTGTAACAAAATCATTCTGTTTTACCTAATCAGCTTTTCCCCCTGCACTCCCAAGAATATAAACCAGTAAATTCTCTCATTAGCTAAAATCAACCCTGACTCATCTCCTCCTGTATTCTGTACGCGGTTTGCGAGTGAACTGTTGTGTGGTGAGTGGCTACAGTCTCTAATTGAATCAGGTCGTTTCTCGCGGTCGAGTCACAGCACAGTCTGAACATGCCCCACATTTCTGCTGATTAATTCACACTCAGACAAACCCGATGTTCTGCCCTGTTCGTCATGACACTCCACACCCCGCGGCCGCACACCAAAACACAGGGTCAAAAATGTGACAACTTGATGAAATTATAGTCTGCGCCACAAGAAATACAAATATTAAATTGTCTTCTATATTTGTCATTCATTCGATTATTCATTAGTCTTAAACTACAATGAATGAAAAGTCAGTTACCGCAAAATAGTAAAGGAAACTGTCCAAAAAAGCCATATTATGCAATAGTGCACTTTTGAACGGAGCAATTAGCATTAGGTCATATTCAATGATAATAATAAGAAGAAGAAGAAGAATGTCTGAGTATGTAACCTGAACTAATTATGACAATTATTAGCTTTATCTTTGTGTTTTGACCTGTACTTTATCCTATTTTTTCTTATTGTCATGTTTTTTTTTTATCTTTATATTTCCTTTTGACGATTTTAAGTCTAATCCTGCACAACTCTTTGCTCTTTTTAATGTGCTTCATAAATAAATATGACATTGATTGAATGTAGCCATTTTTATACTGAAAATACCAAGCAAAAATATAAAAGTGTGAAATAAAAACACAAAATATCGACTTTAAACAGTTTAGAATTACTTGGGGACCACAATAATTCATTTATGCATTTATAATTGAATGTATTCCATGTATTTTGCTCACATGCTGAACCATCAATAAATACAAATCTAAATAATAACTTATGTTTCTTTCTTTCTTTCTTTAAAACTGAATAAAAACACATCGCTCACCCAACAGTGGAGGGTCTGTCACTTGTCTTGTTTTGCGCAGACCTTTGACACATGCTGTAATCACCTCTTTTGTTGTTTCCCTTGGGTCCCATGAAGCACATTTGCCAGCAGCGTTTTGTAGACACCGTTTAGACACACACCAGGGACCTGAGCCTGGCAACATTTGCATATCATGATTACACATTGGTCTCAACGGGACAGTATATTTATATATTGATTTTAATGGTGGGCCCTATGCATCACAGTGTTTCTTTAGGCACTCCCAAACCCACGGCCTGCTCCAGTGTGAGGCTGTGACATACCTTCAAAACAATACTGCAAAATAAACATAAACCACATACATAAATGAAAAAAAATATGAATATATCAATATTTTTGGGAGTATCCTGATAACAATATTCAGATGATATTGCGTAAATCCAACAGAAAACGTTAAACGTTTTAGCTGAAGTTTAATTATCATTAAACTATGCACATCTTTTTTTTGGGGGGCTCTTTTTGCATATAAATTGTATGTAATTACATAGCTTCTAAATTTTGATATATTGCTCACTTCGGTACCACTTTATAATAACTACATCTTAATTTGTCTTATCAAAGCATGATTAAAGACCATTATGACCATATCGTTTATGAAGCGTGACTCAGGCTCAGCAGGCTTACTTAATAATATAATACTATAATATACACTACTAACAATATATTAGTAATTAAGGTTAGAAATCAGGGATAGAGTATTAGTTAAGTATTATTTATTATGTCCATTGTTTTATGTGGTTGTTTTCAATGTTTTTGCTGTGTACTTTGACCTTTTTGCACATGTCTTTCCAATATGGTTTTTTACTGCAATTGGCAAATAAATTAATTTTAACTTACTAAACTAAGTGGTTACTAAGCCTGAATCATGCTGAATAAACTATTCATTCATTATGAATTAAGTCTTTGTTCATACTTTACTAAGGCAAGAATATGTGTAGTTATTATAAGGTGCTACCCCAACTTCTACTTGACAGAAAAAAGAAAAAGAAAATCAACTTCATTCTTCTTGTAGTGCTTTGTTGCAAGATTGTAAACTAGAATAACAAAACAAAACCGAATTACCAATAACATTTATATTTCTCATTAGTGATAAAAAATAAAATCAGCAGGAGAAAGGCCTAAAATATAAACAAAGCTCAAGGTTCTGCTTCCTTTGTCTACCATTGTTACCTTTGACCTCTCAGCCCCCATTGTTAAGCATTGTACATTGTGCGTTAGTCCTTTTCAGCTCGTGTCTTCCGTGTGGTTGACTTCCTCTGAGCGCTGCGCGACAGATGCCCGGCTTAAACCTGTTACTGTCAGTTCTCACCTGCATCTGAAGTCGCCTCTGTCGCAGCATGCAAACCAATATCCCCCCCATTCACACCAGCATTCACCGTCTATTCAGCCTCTCCGCCGCCCGGGTTAGCGTGGGACAAAGCCTGGTTTCAGCGTTATCTTCCTGAGTTACCTGGAGCTAAGCCGCGAGCCTCTCCACACAATGGCGAGCGCTTAATGGCGAGCCACCCTAACCCCTGGTGCCTGCGTCGTCCCTCCGAGCTTAATTTCCGCGCCGCGCCTGCCATTTCACAGCTGTTAGCCGCACGCTCCCTCTGCCGTGATTAAGGACAAATTAATAGATGCCTCCTGGTAATCAGCTTGTGTAAGAGGCTGTCAATGTGTCGCAGGCTGCTCTGCATAGTGGACACGTGCTAATGGGCCTAAGTTACTACTACGCTCACAACGGCTGCTTCTAGTGTTACCGGTACTACTTTTAATAACCGTTCTTTTCACTACATGAATTTATCAACATTACAGTATTGTTATGCTCCCACTAATGAAATGAAAATGACTACATGAAATTTAAACATTAATTCATAATTCAATAAGAAGATCAAGACGTGGTTGAAACGTGTCAACATGTCCCAATAGCTTAATAAATAAAAGTAACGAAGTATAAAAGTACTGTACTTAAGTAACATTTTGATGTATCTGGGCTTAACTTAAGTAGTTTATACTGTGGATACTTTTCACTTTTATTTCAGTACATTTGAGACTTTTTCTTATAAGATTTTTTAACTGAACTGAAAAGGAGAAAGTACTTGTCATTTGGTTTGAGGAGTTATTTTAAGCAAGTTGATGGTGACTTTCAGCCTAAAGGTTTTGAGTTCAAGCCCCAGCTTTGAGCAAACAAAAGCATACATATATAATTCACTACACAAATTAAGGAATTGATTCGAATTGACCTTTGTTGACCAAAAATCTGCACAATTCTGAAGCAAAATCACTGCATTTAACACGTAAAACAGTAAATCTGTGTGAAATACTTGTGCTTTTTAAAGGTGCTTCAAAACTTTTACTCAAGAAGATTTTTGACCATGATACTTTTACTTGAGTAATTGTCTGCATACATGTCTGTACCTTTACTTAAGTAACAAAACTGAGTGTTCTTCCACCACTGCTCATAAAGGATTTCAAGTCAGGGTGATTTGACGTATTTCTAACTCTTGGATCCTTGAAGAGCATCTGTCTCACATTTCCTGACCCATCGACGCACTCACCTTTCCCATTTTTTTGCAATTAATTAACAATTTAGTTACTAAAACACAACATGTAGAAAGTGTAAATCATGTGGACCTGTAAAAGATTTTATGCTTCATATATTCATGCAGATTTGTTATGTTTTTTGTCGTTTAGTTATTTCGACCAGTGTTTTGTATTAGTCAACCAATATATTTTATTGGGATTATAAAGATTTATATATGGAAAATAGTAGAAAGGACAAAGCATAGAGGGAGTTAGATGGAGATTAAGAAGGTAATCGTAAATTGAATCTAACTTTTCACGTATGAAACCTCCCTGTATGCATGGTTATTATCACATATTGTGCATGCAGTTTTGGTCAGATCACAGCAATACTAAAAAGTCCAATGAGGTTCATTTGCTCTTCTGATAATTTATCCAAACTGTTCTTTTTTCAGACCAGACTTTGATTGTTTACCTGTCAGTTTCGACTGCTCACTCATTACGTGACACTCTGATGAAGATTGCAAGTGAGCAAGCGAAACTGTCAAGTAAACAAACAAACTGGCTACATTGTTTTGAGTGCTTGCGAAACACCCCCTTTGGTCGAGTCATTGATACACAAATCATGTCTTCTTTACTCAACTACAGCTTTACAGCCACACCCTTTGTCATCTTTAGAAACGAATGAATTCACACCTCCTTGTTGCTTGTGTTAAACCTCTCAACCCTCCCCGCTCAATAAGATCTGATGTCCTCCCAGCACCCACGGACCGTATGCGGGTGCTGCGAGGCTGTGTGCGCCCTGACTGCAGCTAAGGCGCGGCTAACCACTGCATTAGCACGGCTCCTTCGTGGCACAAGTGCTTGTAGCTGGTGCATTAGCCGTTGCCCGGTGTGGAGCAGTGAGATGGAGGTCATCGTGAGAATGACATAAAGCTCGCTCTTTCTGCCGCTCGTAATTGGCCCCAGCATGCTGAAAATGGACTGTGAAATGTAAAAAGGGGGGGTCAAATAATTGATTTCTCCCCCCAATGTGGATTCCAGGGCAGGGCTGTTTAGTGAGTAATTTACAAGAGCTACTTCAGAACTGGTTGACTGGCATATCTGGAGAAGGTTCCCAGGGGTGGGTTGGAGATAAGGCACACCTGAGACCCCCATGGCACTTTCGGACATCTCGCCTCTCATATTTGACGGACACATATTGTAGAGGGAAAAAAAGCTCCTCTTTCTGCCATGTTTGTCCGTCCAACTCCTCCACTCCTCCTCTTCCCACTCCACTCCAAAATTGATGAAATAAACTCACCCAGACTTCCAGCAAGTTTCTGGCATTGTGCACCCGGGCTGAAGTCATTTCCGTATGTAGATTTCAGCCTTAAACCCTTAACGGTGTTGCGTGGAGCATGACCACCCCCACCTGCTGGAAGAGCCCAAACCGCTGCAGCACATGAAGGGATATATACACTGTGTGACAGGATAGAGCCGGGCCCGCTATGTCTTTAGTGATGTCTCTCCCATGCACCGCAGCCGGAGGGAATTAAGACAATGGCTTTATGTCAGATAGTCTAATCTGGAGACAAAACAGCAAAACGGGCTGCAATACACGTGTAAGCTAATTGTGAGGAACCTCTTTAGCCATTTGCATTGTCTGCACATCACATTTGGGGAATTTAGGTAAAAAGATGAGTTCTGATTGTCAAAAGCCATGGTATGTGTTTGACGGAGATGTAGAAAAATGGAATGATTGCTGTTTCTCTCTTCCATACTACTGCGCTGTCTATACTTCTACCACAATTAACACAAGCTATTCCCAACCAAGGCCAGCAAGTAGGCCAACTGTGTGAAATGTGTGACAGAATTTGCATACTGTTACTACTGTGGGAATTTACCATTGTCTGTTGAGCTAAAAACCCTAGCTTATTGAAACTGTCAACTTTGTAAAGCTTGTGCCAGACCGAACATAAAAATGTGACTGGAATGGTTCAGACCTTGGGTGAAAATAACATAACATCTGCATAAATGTTGCCAATGTAATGTCTAACAACACAACAGTATATATTTTGTACAGACTGGTGTCCAATGTAATCTCCTGTGTCAGATTGAGAGTTACTGCGCGTTACTTCATGTTCTTTTAGCCCGATTAGGTTCATTAGGTAAGTTTAGGATTTGTGAAGTCATACATGTATTTTAGGGTTGTACCTTGACACGAGACACGTCACAGTAACATTACCTGACACTTCTGAGGAAGGCGGCAGGGTGCAGCCGAAACATGAGGTACGACACTAAAATACAAGTCTGACTATAAGAATCCTAATCATATTCATGTGCTATTATTTCGGTATAATTTATTGACTTCAAATCCTGCTGTTGAGTCTTTTTTCCTTTTTCCACAGCGCAGAAAACAAACATGCATGGGACTTCAATTTTTCTACTCCTTCTGTTGCTTTTATTAGCTTCTATAAATAAGACCTCAGTTAGTTTGTGACATTAACCTGCCCAGGGACTTCAGGTGGAAATTAGCATTTTTGCTCAAACCTGGCACATGAAATATTTTCTTTTTATAAGGTTAATTTTTGTGTGTGCATCATCCCTTATCAAATAAATCTATTAACATTCAAATGACAACTAATACTGCAACTAATTTTAGTATGGTAGTTTCTTCCAATACCATATTTGACTGCTAATACTTCTGTCACTACAATATTTACTGGTGTCCTTAATGTCAGGGAAAAGCAAGGGAAAACAATAGTCATTGAAATTCAAATATTTCGCAAATTTATTCCAAAGTAAAAAGTGCAAGAATGTATTAAATCCCTTGAGTATCTAGTTACTTTCCACAACAAAATTGCGAAATAACAGAAAAGTCAATGCATACATTTTGTTGCACGATCGCACCCCTTCTGCCACAAAACCAGCCGCTTTTTCCCTTCACCTCCTGCATCACAACAAACACATTTGTATGACGCACGCCGCCAACCCTCTTCAATTTTCCTAAGCATCTCGGCAAATTGCACCCAACAATTTTCGAGATCAGTTCCAGCATCAAAAACAATGCACACAAATCCTATTTCTTCAGCCCATATTGTGTCAGAGAGAGAAGGAGAGAGAGAGAGAGAGGCTGGTGTTTGCATGAAGGTAATTACAGTGGGATTTGATGTTGTGGTGTGCCCAGAATCGTGCACCCTCAGATCAGGCTGGGGGCGCTCCACCCCATTAATGCTCCATATGGGGACCCCAGCTGTGATCAGAATTGGAAGAGCGGGAGGCGAAATCGATTTCATTTGCAGGATTATTGATGTAACTGAGATGCGGCTTGTATGAAACATAAAGTCTCATTTCAGAGGTTATGGATGAAACTGAATGCAGGACCCCGGTGTTTGTTTTATTCAACGCAACATTACAGAAAAATAGACGGCAGTCGATACATAAGGCCCTGCGCCGCATTGCACCACATTTAAGATTCACAGAGGACTTCGGCTCTTCTCTCAGCTCAGAAAGAGAACTGGGGAAAAATACAGCAGGTTTAATGTATGGGAAAAGAGTTTGACGTTTGTTGGCTTAAAAATGAGAATTGAAATCTGGTCCACAACATAATATTAATGGTAAAATGTAACACTTTTCATCTTCCTTTCATTATGCATCTCTGGTACTAAGGGTATTGAATGTTCTGGGCCCAAAATGTTATAGGCCCTTCAGTGGTTTATAACATTTCTAACATACAAACATACTAACCAAGAGGGAGTCAATATTCTATTCCCTTTCTCAGCTGTAACACTTAACATCTTTGTATTTGTTTGTTTGTACAAGCAGAATGGATTCACATTTTGTCTTTTTCTCCAGTCGTGATTTAAAGTGCTTCACATTCATAAAATTGTGGACAAATCACAATCGGCTCATTGTTTTACTTTTACTGTTGCTTTTGCCCCTGAGTGAATGGGTCGAATGCAAAAGAGAACTGCTGTTCTTGATCCAGCAACTTTCTGAACTTCAACCAACATTCCATGCATAAAAACTTAAAGGCGCTCCACCTGTACCTATTCCTCCCTTTGCAAACACATGCCTATAGCATCCTAAATATTTAAATAGCTTGTATAAATATTCATTTGCATTAATAAAGTGTCTTTTACAGCTTTCAGAGGCCTGAAAAGAGTCTTGCTGACACAGTAATGCTAACAACAACTGGCATGCTAACAGCACACTTGCTTGTTGATAAAAACGCTTCATAATTAGATGCAGACAGCACACAGCTGTCTCATTTGACCAAAAGAACTGCTTTTGCAACATATCTTGTTCCGGGGCAAAACTAATTTAACTTCAAAACAAAAAAAACAGGTACAACCCATTTAAAGAACCCACTGTAAAAAATATTAATAATATAATTTGTCTGAAGGATTGAAACTAAACTTGAAATATTATTTAGGACAGCAATATATTTTTATCCTCATTTGTCATCAAAACAAGAGGTTGCGGGTTCAATTCTTGCTACCCATGATGCATATTACCAGTAGCCTACATTTTCAGGCTCAAGAGTATCAACAGCCTCTTCTTTGTAGCACAAGTAGCTGCTACTACTCAACAAAAATAATATATTACATTATTTTCAAGTGCTGTCATCGCTTTAATACTAGAGCCCTAGTAAAACTCAAGTGTCTGGCGAAGCATCAGTCCAGCCCCTGCCGCTGTGTGGGAACAGTAATGGCCGCCGCAGAAGGAGAGCGAGAAGAAGAAAGAGAGAGGGATGTATTGAGTTGAAAGCTACAGCTGTCGGGCCGAGCCAACCCTGGGAAAGTCAGTTTAAATGTCTGCGGCAGCACCTCAGCATGACACATAAAGCTCCCAAACATGTAGAGAACAGGTGGAGACAGAGGCGGGCCAAAGGGGAGAGGGCCCAGTGCCAGCGCGGGACGTCCTGCCAACACCAGCAACAAACTCAGGGATTTGTGCAGGGATTTGTACATTTGACTAAAAATACTCATGCGGTGCTGGAGAGTTTTGTGTCGAGTTTGATGTGTTTTTACCGTACAGACTTAAGTTATGGAACATATAATAGCCTACAAATCTATGAATAAATTAATAAAATACAGGAATGTTGACTGGTAGCGCCTTTTTAGGGTTAGGGTTTGCACATTGATCAGCTTTATGAAATTGAAATACAATTATTGTTTGTTAAAAAATATTACATTATGCAGAATATTAGACATGTTTTATTTTGGTAATTGTATTGACAACGTGGGTGGTAAAAGTGTTCTGTCCAACGACACAATGACAGTATACACAAGGGAATTGATTCTGCAACTTCCTGAGCAACCAACACTTCATGCATGAAAACTGCAGCAACCATTACCAGAGAAGAGTAAGGCACATTGATCAGCTTTATAAAACAGAAATAAAACATTTGGTTGTTATCTACAAAAGTCTCCTATGGTACACTTTATTAGAATATTTTACATGCAATTTGTAATGTAAATATTATTATATTATATTGATAATGGACATTCATGATCTATACTTGTGTCTTTCGCTACATTACAGTTTCCCAGCGTCAATAGTGCTGGTTCAGACGCAGTGCTGGAGTTTCCCTGTCTCTGGACTGAGGCTGTAGCACATGTGTCAGCATCAGAGAGAACAGCGCCTGACACATGTTCATGTCACTATCAGCCTGAAGAGGAAGTGATGTCATCAACCAGCTGCCTCCAATAAACTCTGAACCAGCAGCGCTACCGCACTGTGAGAAAGTATGTGCTGACACTAATTTTCTACATTTTTTGATCAAATTTACTCTTGACAGTCAGGTCCAGCACCACCAAACCAAGTTTCTGGTTCCCACTAACTGTAACGCTACTGGTCAAGTGTAGTGGTGAAAGACAAACTCAAATACACAGATACAGGAGGCAAACCTTATGTAACGTAAGTAAAATATGACCTGAAAAAAAATCTTAAGTCAAAGTATTGAAGTACCCCTTTCAAAATGTACTTTTAGAGTTAAAATTAAAAGTATTTCAGACAGATTTCAAAAACCATTAAAGAGTCAAAATAGTGATTTGCTGATTTTGTTCAATGGAAGCAAAATGTTTCAGCTGTTTTCATTTGGGGCAGTTTAAATCTATGTTTGAAAGGTCTGGAAATAGGATCTATGGTTTGTAGCTGTCTATAAGGAACATATTTATATGTCGGATCGTCGAAATGTGTGTTGATTTTATGAATGAGCTGTGCTGCTGTCTTGGCCAGGACTGCCTTGCCTCCCAAATTGACTTTCCTGGGTAAATAAAGGTTAAATAAAAATAAATACATATTTTTGTTTGCGCAAAGTTGGGACGTGCTAAAACATAACCCCTTTGCAAAGCACAGGCAGTCTCAAACAGAAATGGAAATTACTTTTTACTTTTTAGTCTGTTTTTAAAAGTACAGATAGCTGATCTCAAACGCAGTGACGTAAAAGTATAAAGTATCTAGTTGTAAAATGTTACTAAAGTTATACAGCAATACCTATCTCCATGAAGACAATTGAAAAATGTTAGCCAACACAAAAAAGGATTAACATTGTTGTTACTTAAATTTTACAGAATAATATATTTGAATGTTAAATATTTTTCCAAAGCTCCTTTTCAATTTGTTTGTTTATGTAATTTTAACCAACTTTCAGGACATGTTTGATCAATTACTTAAATGTGACAGAAAACAAATAAAGGTGATGTTTGTAATTATTCCAGGAGCTAAAACTCGTCTTGTTTTGCAGTGCTGGAGGAAATTGCAGGATTCTAGCAGCTCTTGTTGTATTATGACAGAAAAAGAGGAGACTGGGCCAAAGGGGAAAAATGGGACGTGAGCATTTCTGAGTGTTGTCGGCGGCGTGTCTGTAAGGGCCGTTTGTTTTGGTTCACAGAGTCAGAGGGGCGAGAGGGCCTCTGTCTGGGCGAATGGGCCGTGCTGTTACGGAGCTTAGGCCTCGCTCGCTCCTAATAAAAAACACCAAAGACAAACAGCCCCTCCCTCTTTGTGGATCTGCTGGAGCGTTGTGCCTACAGGACTTTACCACACAGATCAAATATGGCCACCGAAGACACACTTCCATATAATAAACTACAGAAATAGTGTCAGAAAGTACAGATTTTTACATTGCTGTTAATCGTTTTAGTGGAGTGCGAAAAATTAACGTCTGCGGCTTTCCACTGGTTGTTTCAGAGTTTTGCCATAGTAAAAGTCCTGATTTCTGAGTATAAAATGTCACAAACTGTCATCAAATGGTGTAAAAAACATGACCTCTGATGACCAGCTGAAGAGTGGGGCAGTACAAATGAGGCTGAAACCATAACTTCCGGCTTCAAAGTAACAATCTGCTGAAGGCTAATGTTAGGTTTTTAGTGTTAAAGGGAAAATACAATGTATTATTTGTATTGTTGTTAGCCTTCAAACATGCTATTGAGTACATTCAGTTTGGCATCTCATGTTTTCGAACAAAAAAATATTTATAACAAACAAATTACATTTGGATATCTGCCCATTTCCGACACTGCAAACTGTGTAATTCCCTCCTTGCAGCCAGTAGATGGCAACACCACTCAAGGCAAGGCAAGGCAAGTTTATTTGTAGAGCACAATTCGTACACAAAGGCAATTCAGGCAAGTGCTTCACACCAACAGGGAAAAAAATGCATTAAAATCACAAAGACAAGACAGAAATCACAAAACCTTAATTCAAAGAAATTTAAAGGTGCCATTTTCAGGCTATCCGTCAAATAGTTTAAGACATAAAAGAGAAGAGTGCAAAGAAAAATAATTTCAGTCATATGCACAGCCAAACAAAACAGTTTTTATCTTAGATTTGAACAATTGCCAGAGTAGAGGCCTGTCTCACATCCTCAGGAAGACTGTTCCAGATTTTAGCTACATAAAACTGAAACGCAGATTCCCCATGTTTAGTCCTGACTCTGGGCACCAGCAGGAGGCCGGTCCCTGAGGTCCTCAGAGTCCGAGATGGTTCATATGGCACTAACATGTCCGAGATGTACTTTGGTGCTAGGCCATGGAGAGACTTGTATACAAGCAGAGCTACTTTGAAGTCTATTCTCTGAGCCACAGGGAGCCAGTGCAGAGACCTGAGCACAGGACTAATGTGATCGTACTTCCTGGTTCTAGTCAGGACCCGAGCAGCAGCGTTCTGGATGTACTGCAGCTGTTTTACAGCTCGTTTTGGAGAGGCCAGTGAGCAGGCCGTTACAGTAGTCTAATCTACTAGAGACAAACGCATGGATTAGTCTCTCCAAGTCTGGTTTAGACACTATACTTTTGATTTTGGCAATGTTTTTTAGATGGTAAAAAGCTGCTGATGTTATTGATTTGACGTGTTAAAATTCAAATCTGAGTCCATTATTACCCCTAGATTTCCTAACTTGATTTGTAGGTTTTAGAGCGAGACTCTGGAGGTGACTGCTAACACTTTCTCTTTGTTTCTGTGGGCCAAAGACGATAATTTCAGTCTTGTCTGAGTTCAGCTGGAGAAAGTTGCTTTTGCATCCACACACTGATCTGTTGGATGCAGTGACAGAGTGAATCCACTGGTCCATATTCACCTGCCGTCAGTGAAACATAGATCTGAGTGTCGTCTGCATAATTGTGATAGGACACATTTTTGCTGCGTATCAAATGACCTAACGGCAGCATGTAGAGTTTGAAATAGATGGGGTCCCAGGATTGACCCTTGGGGCACCTCACAGGTCAGGGGCATCTGGTCTGAGACACAGTTACTAATTTCAACAAAGTACTTCCTGTCTTCCAGATAGGACTTTAACCAGTTTAGAGCAGTGCCAGTAATGCCCACCCAGTCCTCTAGTCTCTGTAAGAGGATCCCATGATCGACAGTGTCAAAAGCAGGCTTTTGCCCAAGTTAGTGTTTAGGTGGATGTCATTTGTCACCTTGACAAGAGCAGTCTCAGTGCTGTGATGAGGTCTAAAACCTGACTGGAAAACATCAAATGAGTTGTTTATTAAGAGGAAATCAGTGAGCTGCTGGTAAACAACCTTTTCAAGGTCTTTGCCCCAAAATGGCAGATTAGAGATGGGCCGGTAATTATTCAGTACTGGTGGCATCAAGACTGCTCTTCTTTAGGAGAGGCTTTATGACCGCAGTTTTTCAAAGACATTGGGAATGTTCCAGACTGTTATATTGTGAGTGTTGCTAACAAACTGTTCAGCACAAACTTTAGAAATCTGGTGGTAAACACATCGAGGCAGCATGTAGATGAACTCAGTTGGGTGATGATCTCCTGGACAGTTTTGTCAGTTACAGGTGCAAAGTGAGTCAGCTCTAAGTGTGTAGGTGGGTTTGAGGGTTATTTTTTTGCATTGTAGAATCTATAGCATTTTTAATGCCCTGAACTTTTGTCATTAAAGAATAATGCAAACTCATTACACTTGGATGTGGAAATGAGTTCTAACGGCAGCTGAGCTGGAGGGTTTGTTAATCTGTTTACTGTGGCAAACAGGACACGCGAGTTGTTACTACAGCTTCAAATTATTTCAGAAAAATATCCTTCCCTAGTTCTACATAATAATATGAGGTTGCACATGTACAACTTCTCTCTGTAAATCTCTTTTTGAACCTGGAGCTTTGACTTTCGCCATTTTGGTTCAGCCCGGCGACACACCCTTTTCTGTGCCCTGACCGAATCATTTCTCCATGGCGCCTTCTGCTTATTTTTTAACAATTTTAGCCTTCATAGGGCAATGGTGTCGAACATTCAAAACACTAGTTCAGCAAATCACACACAACACGAGTTCAGCAAATCATTTGAAGAACATGAGACATGAGACAAAGTTTATCATTTCCATAAACAGTATTCCCGTGCTGTCATTTATGTGTCTCCTCCAAACAACTGCAGGACCAGCCGGTGGTTTGGGAAAAATAGACAGTTCAAAGAAGACACAGAAGTGATCAGACAGAGCAACATCGACCACACTTGACGTTTGAAATATTAACCCCCTTTGTATTTAGAAGATCTAGAGCAGGGGTCACCAAACGCTGTGCCCGCGGGGCGCACATGCGCCCCGGAGCAACCCTTGATGGCGCCCACGAGGCATGCCACCAAAAATTGCACTACTCATATTTCAACATATACATATATATAAAAAGGTATCAGAAAGCATTTATTAACTTGTTTAGGTAAAAAAGTGTTGTTTTCCTTGACTTAAAAATGTTCGAAATGATGATTTGCATTACAAAAACAGCAGGTGTTTCCCCTGACTTTCAAATGTTTGAGCAAATAAACATAAATAAGTATTTCATGTTTAAACATGTTTTTCTGATTATTATTGCTGGTGTAAATTACTGGTAATTGTGGCTAATTATTATTGATATGTGAGCAGTCATTTCACAACTACTACTATTTAAATATCATTATTATAACGTTAGTAATACATGCAGTTTTTGTTATTTAGGAAGTTTGTGGCAAACGGGTTCTGTGCCCTCCATACTAGTCGGGGCCCATGAAGTAGCCCTCAGCCTCAAAAAGGTTGGTGACCCTGATCTAGAGTGTGCCCTCTGCTGTGAGTGAGGCCACTCACGCGCTGAGTAAGACCGAAAGTTTCAAGGACAGCATGAAGCTCTTTAGCGTTTCTGTCACAAATATTATCAACATGAATATTGAAACCACCTGTTATGACCAAACCATCAAAGTCTGTGCATACGACTGAAAGCATCTCAGTAAAATCATCAAGAAAACTTTAGCTGTGCTGGGGAGGCTTGTATAAAACAATGAAGAGAATGGATGCAGTCTGCTTTTAGCTACATTTGAAAGGATACGTACTCAAATGTTCGTCTCTAACAAAAGCACACACACCACCTCCCTTTTGGTTTCCTCGTGTTTCAGATTCAAACTTAAAGTTGGGTGGAGCAGATTCTATTAGATTTTGTCAAGCCATAAAAAAATTAAATCAAGATTATAAGAAGAAATAAAATTATCAATTAAGAATGATTTGTTACATAAGGATCTGACATTTAGCACAGCAAGTTTCAGACTAGTTTCTGTGGAACTGGGCGTTACCTTTTTCTCAGATTAGGCAGCCTGACTCACGTTTTCTTTTCCCGTCTTTGTGATGTGACTACAGAAATAGCACTCGGGGATGTTGTTTTTACACAGGGCCCCGATTATGACTATAAGTCCCAACAACGCTGAGACCCAGTGCATCCTAGCTAAGGGACATATCAGGTGAAAGGCAAGGGGGATAGGTGGGGGAGCTTTTGTTGGTGTAGCGGGAGCTACAACAGTTTCATAGAACACACTCAACAGTTTCATAGAACACTCTGCCGTTTTACTTCCTGGTTGCAGCATGCAGTTGTACTGATCATGATAAGACAACAGCAAAGCACGGGGGGAGTTTGGTGATGATTTATGGACTTAAAAACAGCAACAAATATTCTCAGAGCCACGTCAGAGCTACGTCAGTTATTAAAGAAGCGTCAGTTATCGCAGAGGGTTTAAGGATTTTCTAACCAGGATTCCTCAAACTAGCACAAATGAAGCTAAATGCTACTCCAGTTATGTTTTTGATGCGGGCACAACGTTAGAACAGAGTTAAAAGCACAAGAAAGTCAATTTTGCATAATATGCCCTTTGAACAATATACGACAATATACGTAGATTATAATTTTATTTAATGTTATTCATTGTAAACTGCAATACAGATTAAAATGACTTGAAATAGAAACAGGTTAATTGACTTCCTGTTCAAAACTGCAAAACCGATAAGCAATGCCTCTTCATAGAAACATTTCACCGTAAAAAGCAATAAGGGTTTTCATTTACATGATTTTATCATTGGAAAATGGCTGACATTTTTTAATCCTAAATGTGTGACCTGGAGTATGAACATTTTTGAATAGTTGTATGTAAATACAGGGGAAGTGGATGGGGATAAGGGGTATGTGAAAACTGAATTTTTTTTAACGCTTGAGCCCCAGATGCATGTCAATATAGGATTGTTATATATTGCATTATAAGTTCAAAAGCTTCTTAAAGTAAATTTTACATAATATATGCCTTTAAAAACACTGAGGAGCACTTTCTGGGTTACCACTTAATGACGTAATGAGGTGGAACAGAGCGTTAAGGTGAGACACTGCAGGTGAATAAGAAAAAAAATCTTTAATTTAGATATATCAGAATCAAGAATCAGAATCAGAAAAGGTTTATTGTCATTGTCAGTGAACAAAATTCACAAACCTAGGAACTTGTTTCGGCATTAAGGTGAAACATAAAACACTGAGCAATAATAAAAAACCAACATATATGAAATCAAATCAAAAGGGAATGCATTAGGAAGCAGTTAAAATTTACTGTAGAATAGTATATACTATACTATATATATACTATACTACTATATACTATATATATGTAGTATATAAAAATAGACTTACTATGTACACAAGAATTTACAGTTAAATTTACAGTTGTAGTGCAGAAAGTGACAGGGGCGGTGAGTGATTGATTAAACGCCCCAGAGCCCTGGAGACGTACAGGTCCTGCAGAGATGGAAGTCTGCAGCCGATCACCTTCTCAGCAGAACGCACAATGCGCTGTAGTCTCTTTTTGTCCCTGGCTGTGGCTCCAGCGTACCACACGGTGATGGAGGAGGTGAGGATGGACTCAATGATGGCCGTGTAAAACTGCACGATCATCTCCACTGTCTTCTCCTGTAATCTACTCACACAAATGTAAGAAAACAAATTATAATGTGTTTTTCATCATGTAACGTTTGCATATATTCAGTAAATAAGACGTGTATGTGTAAAAACTGCCAAATTTGTTGACATATTCAATTCAAAAAATTGGGGATTTTGGATATCTAATTTTGTATTTGAGCAGATCTCACTGATAATGGGTGTTAAAAAAAATCAAATTTCATTATTATGTTTTTTTATTCCTTCTGGATAATTCGTCAAAATCTTCAAAATCTTTACAAGATTGTAAAGTTTAGTGTGTTGGTGCTACTTTAAGGGCTGATCTTCCTGTCCCTATGAGAGAAAAATAAATTTTGCCTTATCTAAATCTATGGATGCAAATTGATTTAATAAAACAATAAACCATCTTCAGGTGCAGATTGGACAGATGAGCACGTCTATGTTGAATGGACGGAGCTTTATTACTTGTATTATGTAAATGTATGTGCGCAATGGGCAATTTAAGAAATTAAAATGAACAGTCTTTCTGTGCACCTTCAAGGCCTCTCCAACCACTACGATTAGGCAATGTGTGTGAAGTGTCATGAAGGAGTGTTCGACAGTGCTGTGGGGATTGAACATTACAAAGTACATCATTCGGTTGCTGTTGTAAGGAGCAAGTGCAGTGTGAAGAAATCGGCTTTTGACTAATTTAGCAAACATAATTTCAGCTACAACATCTGACTGCCTCTTTGTCAGGGAGCCTTTTGGAGCAGCCATTCTTCAATGCTGTTTACCAAAGCAGTCTGCAATGCTTTCCTTACACCTCTGTATAATCCCTATTTGTGTTCTTTTACACTGGCCCAGATGTGAACGGGCACAGGGGAGACCGCATAATGGAACACTAACACTCGCCAAATAGAAAGTGGCATTTTTTATTTGTTTTGCGTAGCATTTGATCGTGGGTAATGTAGACAATCAGGAGGGGAGAGGAGTTAAGTGCATTATAGACCAAGGCTCCACGCACTTGGACCTGATCCTGCCATTGCTGCTCCTGCCACTTTGGGTTATGTGGGGAGGAACGCGCCTTAGCTTCGCGACGCTCTCCTTTGCATATCAAATGAACAGAGGGGCTCGATGGCACCGCCAGCCAATACTGATACATACATTGCTTTAGTTTGTGCACAGATGCATTGAGCGCATTGAGGTTGTTGTGGTGCGTTTTGTGAGTTGAATGAGGCAACATCTCAGCGGCACCGAGATGTGACACGTTACAGTTCAGCAGCACAGGTGAAGGAGACAAAGCATTGAATACATCATTATAATATTCACAGTTTGTGTTTACGGACTGTTTAGAAAGGCTTATGGAAGTCTTCTTGCAGAAAGGAAACATAGATATTTGGGTTTTCATTCGTCATTTTTATAGACGAAGTGAAACTGAAATTCTGGAAACAGAAAAGTAAAAATGATTTAGGAGAATTGATACTCAACATAAGATTTACTTGTATGCAAAAGTTAAAGTATGATATTTAGAATGTATTGTTTAAACCTAAACCTGGGAGCAAATCAACAGTGGTTTACTAATACGAGTATTGATCATTATTTATCAAGTGACTTTTTCTGAGACATAATACAAAAAAGAGAGATTTGATGCAACGTTTCTAACAAAAACAGTAGATTTACTTGATTGTATGAGTTTCCTGACCAACTTGGTTTTGTTTAGTCCACAAATAAAGTCTATTAGATTTAAGTTAAACTACAGCCTACTCATAATAGTGTACTGAATACTTTATCAAAACATTTAGGTTTCTTTTTTATATATTGAGGAACTATATAAGGTAAATAGTAGGTTTATTTGAATACTCACTTGGCCCTAAGTACTTTCTCTACAGTAAAAAGCACATAAATCTTCTTTCATGCTCAAATCCCATGTTTAAAGTCCCCTTCTCTGTGTCCTCAATCCGGGAGGTGAAGATCCGTGACTCTTATTTTCACCACAAAGCGTCCCGCAGTCCTGCAAACAAACTGTAGGACGGGTGTACCATTGATTTCACATTCACACGTCTGCACCTAACGGGACTAGGGGATTGTGGGGGAATCCTGAACCTGTCTGTCACTCTGTAAAAGTGTCCAGATTATTCACTCAACAGGATCTCGGGCTCTTTCATCTCGGGACTACAGGCCAATCCCACTCTGACAGGACGCTGATAGTACACAGATGCAGAGAAAGCGCAGGGTACTCAGTGTGGTGGGACAGAGGCAAGTGATTTCGGGAAGCTTCTGGGTTACCCAAATGTTGTGTGAGCTGTATTACATATACAATTAATACTTATTTTAGGCATAATGCTCTGGAAGAAGCTGTTTTATAGACACAAACATGTATCGCATGTATGTAGTTATAATTTGAAGTTTCAAGTGCTTCTTTCAGATGTCTATGAGAATACATCAAGGCCTTATTTTGCGTAAAACCAGTTGTATGCGGACTTAAAGAACATGAAGGAGCGGGGTGAGGGGGTGAGGAGGGGGCGTTTTTAATACGTTCTAATTATGGACGCTGCTCCCAGCTCATTGAGCTCATGTGATCACGTCATTAAGTCCGTCCACCTATATTTGCACAGAACTTGAGTTCACGGTAAGTGACTGCTGTTCACAATGCCTTTGCACACATGCCCTATGGACTCCTCTGCATGATAGTGTACAATACCAGCCCAAAGTCAATTATAAGTGTCTATTTCTGTGCAAATATCCAGCTATTTCACCTATCGCCATGTACTATCAACAGCAGGGAAAAGTGATGTAATGGAAAAACACTTGCGTCTCTGTCCCTCCCCATCACCAAGCATGGAGCAGGCCTTTATATTGTACTGTGGATCTTACACTGACTGAAATGAAACCAATTGAAGTCGCCTTTCATGATAATGGGAATAAATATCATCTGCCATTTGTCTGCTTTTCAAAACTTTCCTCTTTTTGCCGTCTTATCTCCTGCACAAAGCACCCCGCACACCCCCAACACCCCATATTTTCTTTCTTAAGGGTCAAATAAAAGGTCTTGGCAAATCAATGGAAGAAGGAACCAGCGCCTTGGCCCTGATTCATGTCCCGCGCACACAGTTGGGATGTTATGCATGGATAATTGATTGTGGGAGCATGCTTGGCCACCGTTGGATCTTGATGCTACTGCCGAAATGTCACCTTACTGATGTTACAGAAGCGGCCATATTAGATTTTTTTAAAAACGTCTCGCTCTCAAAGGCGCAGTTCTCTCTCCCGCTGCGTATGGGGAGCAACAACACTGTTCGTCAAGCTTCTGTTTCAAGACATCGAGCAAACCGACAACCCTTATCTGCAGAGGACAGTTATGATGGCTGCTGCTGCAGCGTCATTGAACGTTCACAATCAGACAGACATATCACTCTAGCTCTGTTAAGTGGAAATCAAAAGCAGAGGAAAACATAATTGAGATAGCTGAGGACTTATTTGTAGGTAGTTTGTCCTTACCAAAAGCTGTCAAATTACACCCCTGGCTGCAAGTCTGAACCTAGCCGCAATAATAAAGAAGCAATCGGAATACGGACATTTGCCTGGGAAAAAGTCGCACTTATTAAGTCTGATAATGTAAAATGGATAGGGAGAAAAGTGAGGATTATGTGGCCGGTAAATTTGAAAGTTGGGGTGTTGTACCAAGAGCAGAGCAGTGACTGGAGGTAAATTGTGGTAATCTATAAAGGATTATACAGGTAAAAATAGACTACACCTGCATGCCTGTTGTGGTTATAATGTTACAGCAAGGGAAGCTGTTCGGCTGACTATCTCCATAACCAGAGAATACAAGAACATTTTGACGAACAGTTGTCAGTGTGGAGAAAGGAATATTGTTAAAAAATGAAGCAGTCAGAAGCTTCAATGCAGAATGTTATGCTATGTTTGCTGTAGATTATGCTCCACCTAAATAGAAGTGTAGTTGAAGAATATGAAATGAGCATTGGAAAACCTAATTTTGGTTTCCTCCCAAATATATAAATTGCAAATAAATTCTTATTTGAATTTAGAAAACAATTTGAGGGTAAAGTTGAATTGCTGAATTGACAACCAATATTTGCACGCTTCATACTAATAGACAAATTATGCACAGCAATAGTATAGAGATTGACAATAATTACAAGAATTGTCCATCAGAGAACTATATATATATATATATATACATATATACACATACATATATATATATACATATATATATATATATATATATATATATATATATATATATATATATATATATATATATATATATATATATATATATATATATATATATATATAAATCTGATAAAAGGGTTATAACTCACGTATTTCCAGTCAACCCAACATTTAATAGGCCTTTTATATGGATTCCGCCTTTATTACAAGACCAAATGTATTTTAAAGAGGAATTGTCAAGACCCAACAAATGCCCAAACTATTGTCAATCAGACCATGCATGCCACACATAATCTAAGCGGGATTTAAGGGTGGTTCCTCACCCTGACACGGGGAGAAGGCTCGGTCTGGCCCGACTGTTTTATTCACTCTCTGAGCCCAAAACCCCCTCATATGTGTCACATGACCAGCATAAGACTTCCCTTGTTCCTCCTCTGACATGCTTGACCCATTCAGACGTGTGCTCTACCATAATCAAGTGTGAATGAACATGTAAACTTAGCCCAGTATTAACACAATTGGCTTATTCCCGTGCACAGGGCTCTTCATGGTCTGCTATGAGGTTGAACTAAACCCAAACACACTTAAGACTGAGGAGGGCCGCAACAGACAAGCGGGGAATGTTTAGACAGTCAGGCCAGTAGCAATAATAGCCTCCATATGTCTAGAGCATATTCCTGTGGTCCGTGGAGTAAATTTCATTATAGACACACACTGGCCTATCTGAAAATATCAGAGTAACATGGCCCAGACAGCTCCCGTGTGAAAAGGAAAGGGTTATGTGTGAGATCCACACTAGAATCAGTCACGCTGAGCCGTCCTGAGGAGAGCAGCTGTGTGTTCACCTGTCCTGTCCTGTCCTGTACTGTACGGTTCTCCATCACAACTATGGATATTGTCTTGCACAGAAGGTTGGTAATGGAGAGCAGTATTTAGTACTATGGGTAAATAAGGCTAATGAGGTTAAAGCAAAGGGGCTGTATTGTGCAAAATTGAGAACTTTTACCATGTTATAATTGGTTTTCCTTCTCATTTACCTCTCTCAAAGTTGAATTTAGAGTGATTTATGCAAGTTTGAAATATCTGTATTCTCATACATTAGAGAAGCCATTGCAATGAAAATCCCGGTTTTCACCGAACCTCGATACTCGCCCACTATTACTTAATTTGTTCTCTGATTATAAATGTTTTTCTTAAGCAATGATACATGTAAGTTTCAGCAGTGTCGAGTAACCATTTTGGCATTTTGGTTACACCACCATCACTTGCATTTTGCAAGTGATGAACTTTTTTGCGATGACGTTTACGGTGACTCACTGTAAAGGGGCAGGTGGAAATCAGAACTACAATTTTTCATCTGGAATGCTTAGCCATGTATTTGGTCCTGACTAAGCCTATAGCTCAAGAATTGGAGATTGATCCCTGGGCAATGCTTTGAAAGATGAAATACAAAGAAAGTAGAAGAAATACAGAAAAATTAAGTATCATGACAATAAAGTATACCTTACCTTTCAACACAACCATGGACTTCATTGAGGTTCTATCTTATACAGTAAGTGAACTAAGATGGTTATAAGTTCTTTGTCAGTGGGAACATGTGTGTTTTTTTGTATTTATCTTTCAGGAGCATCTCCAGATCTTGAGCAACAGAGGATTGCTTTAGAGTGGGTCTTTTCTGCTTGTCTATGCCCGATCCTGTCAAATCTTGGAAGCAAAGCAAGATGGCCCTGGTTAGTACTTGGGATGGGAGACAGCTGGGAATACAGTGGCAGTGGTTGGAGGGGCCGATGGCACCAAATGGCAGCCTCGCTTCCGTCTGTCTGCTCCAGTGTCGAAGTAGAAGCCACATAAATCATTATTATTATTATTATTATTATTTATTTGTATTACCTGGTTTGGGGATTTGCCTGTTGTGCTATGTGTTAGATTGTATGTTAAACACCATACAAAAAAGTCCAACCAGGCCCAGAAATTGAACCCAGGAGCTTCTTGCTGTGAGGCGTGAGTGCCATATTCTCAAAATAGGCCATTGGAAATTATGAGCAATTAAAGCTTTCAAAGTAAATGCACTTACATTGTTTTATCCTGATTGGCTTGAGTTTACAGCATGCCAAAAGCTTTCCTCTTTACAGGTAAACACAAACCTCATCATCATCATCATTCTCATCCTCATCATCATCTGCCCAAAACATGCACAATAGGAAAATCCTCCACCTTCTCTCATATATGAACTTGTCCTCCAATACACACATATATATTTTTTTTAACATCAGATCTTTTTGAGTTTTGAAAAACAAAGGTGCCCTTGGTACAGTGTTTACGCAGAATTACCACCTGTACCTCGCGTATTTTATGTTACTACTTTAAATGCTGCAAAGTGTGTAGCCAGTAGCCTGTGATCGAAAAAAACAGTTTGCACATGTTCCTCTTGTTTAAATGAGTGAAGTTAGCATAGCCCTGGATTATCTGAGTACGTCCTCTCCAGCATCAGGCCCTGCACACCCACTCAGGATCTATCACACTGGCACAGACCCCCCCGAGAGGGCGCGGACCTGCGGGGGTCGAGAGGGGCGAAGGGGGACCACGATGGGCCCTCGGGCATGGCCTTCTCACTCTCTGGCAAACTACTCTGCTAAACACACAACACTAATCCTCCTTGTGTCTATTTTGGCCTCTGAGTGAAGCGGAGGCTGGGGTAGGCACTGGAAAGTAGATATGAGAAGTAGAAGTTTGAAATATCTGGAATTAAAACATGAACGCTTGTGAATAACTGTGTGGCTCATGTTCCAGCACTGACCACACGTGCTGACGAAAAAAGGCCAATAAAATACAAAAAAAGTTGAGAGGGAAACATCAATTACCCATCACCATTGAAGGAAAACAACTAAAGGTTGAAATTTACATTAATACAAGGACAGCTGCTGGTGACTGAAGAGTGAAGCAGTTTCATAATGTTAATAACTGTAAGATTGAACTTGGTCGGTTGCGCAGACAAAGCATTTATTTGCAAGCTGAACTAATAAAAACGTGAAACTTAAAAGCACGGATGAGCAACCCCCAAACATGCACAACGTACAGGAAACATGGTTCAAAAGTCTATTTATGTAGAATAGATGTACTCAAATATATACTATACTTGATGTCATGTACAGTGCTTATTTTTACTTCGTCCAAGGTTAAAAGTTGCGCATCTTCAAGATTTGATCAGTGCTAAACCCAAAAATAAAAACAATGGTTCAAATCGCTTTAAGGAACGATTCATGCCAGAACATGTAGCATTGTTGTAGCCAAATAATTACAGAAAAAATACAATGTGAGACTGTCTGTCCTGATATATTTTGCATTTAGATGTAAAACCCTTGAAACATACTGGGTGAACAAGTGTAGTAGTTATTTCTTCAACAAAACAAACATATAAATATTATATCCTACACGCTAATGGGAAGTCGAGGCAAACAGGCCTCTGGGACATTAAAAACCGTCAGTGTACCTTTAAGGCATCTGTTGGAGAAACTCTCTGAGCCAAAAACACTGCATTCACTGAGACTCAGTGCAGTAAGACTGAAGCAGGAGCGTCTCATCTACCCCCTGTAAAAATAGCAGGGGCGGGGGGCATAATTTATGGATGGGGGCAGATTATTGTTAGCCCAAAGAAATGACTCTGAGGCAATTCTGGTTCGTGTCGTTACACACACTCAATAATCTAAACAACACATTAACGCAGGCCCTAATTTGTAATTCTGCCTCTGTGCTGAGAAACAATTGGTCATGCAGAGGATTTGAAGGAATCCCATTTTGGATGACTCTTGAACAACTGCAACATATCTGACTTTTTGTGTTTAGGCTTGTATTGCACATCGGAAAGCCTGATATAGTTTAAGAATAGTATTTTATTGTTGTGAATTTTCTACACTTTTTAATCTTTCAATTTATTTGGGGAAAATGAAGTGGTATGGCCTTGGTTTTGAATTATAGTGATTGTTGAACGCACCTGGCGCCATCTTGTGTCAGCATGAGGAAACTGTTTGGAAAATTCAATGTCACCTTTTTACCCTGTGATTGTGAATGTGAGGTGCTACTTCAACTTTTCATTATCATGCAGTTTGGTAGACGGTTGTCAACAACAACAAAAAACATTTTCATTTACTTAAAAAGCACCCTGAGCCATCACTTTTGTAGCACTTTTAGGAAAAAAAAACTTTAAAAAAAAAAGTTGCAAATATGGTCTGTGTCACTGCATCTGGTGCTTTTAAATTGTGGTAATGGTGATTGGTGTTTTGCTGTCCTTTTTTTTTCATGGATCCATAAACTCAAAAAGGAGATTTTATAAAGGCACACAAGTGTTCTACGGCACAATGGTTGAAAAATCAAGGCTCCAACATAGTTACCGAGTTAGTGGAGAAACGCCTTTTACAATACATATATTTTTGAGGTGATAAGTTGTATGTTGTGCTTGGTTAAATTCTTTAAATGCACTTTATTTTTTCATCTAACACTCATCAACCAAGAGTACAACCTGATATTTTGTTCTCAAAACATAGTTTTGATGCCAAGCCTCAGAGAAATGGAAAGTACTTCAGAGTAACCGTTAACCAATTACGTTCTCAAAATTTGAACTTGATCATCGTACTAACACAGAATAGATTTTGCAAAGGTGACTTTAACTAGACTTAACCAGGACTTGAACTAGAAAACCTCAGAGTACTGAACATATCTAGAACCATCCTACGTGTAGTAATTATATACAAGGCTAAATCAAACACATTTATAATGGCATCATTTTCCTACACATTCCTTGAGTTCAAACTAAACATGTAAAAATATGTGCACACGGCGAATGCCCTGAACCTGCTGTATATCTCGTCCAAACAGAGGCTGCGTGTGTGAGCTAACACCATATTAGCACTGTATTTCCATGTTGCAGTAGTAACAGGATTACTTTGTGACAAACGGTAATTTGCAGAATCCCTTCATTTCAGTGGCAGGATTTCTTGACTCCTCTGTTTCTTGTCTTGTACATTATTTAAGAACATCCTCATGCATTCTTCCCTGGAGGTTTGGGTTGCTCCAGGTTCCCCGCATATACCTCTGTGAGCAGCCAGATAAAGGAGAAAAACACATCAAAATGCACAAGAGAAGGGATAATTACAGTGAACTGGCCACGATATTTGGTGCACTTTTTGGTTCTCCTTCTGGTCTCCACCTTCTATAATCATTCACAAGATGTTCCTCTTCCCGTTAGATGTATTTCTGTAGACCAGGGTTTGGCCATACTTTTAGAACAGTGACACTATGGGTTTTCTTCATGGAGACCATTTCCATCCGTTTACCATGGGTCTATCCATCAGCAGGTTTCTTCATACCATTCCCTCCATCAACATTAAGCATGCCCAGTAGACTAGTTTTGACCAAGGAGAAGGGAGGGCTGCACTGCCGCAGAGTTTCCCTTAACTCCACTTACGTTCATGTGCCCAGATACTAATAGATTTTTAGCACTTTGAGATTTGTTTATTGAATGATAAATGGATAAATGTTTTCATCTGCATTTGCCCGATCCTTGAATGCTGCTGGGGCAACCTGGCAGGATTCTTTACCTATTGTGCATGTTTTGGGTTGATGGAGAAAACCCCATGAACCTAATCAGACACGGGGAAACTCTGCACAGTAGGGCCTGAGCCGCTCCTGGAACCGTCTTGCTGTGAGGTGAGAGTACAAGCCAAAGCTATGTTATTAATTACAAATTGAAATTGTTGAAACTAGATAATAATTTAAATACATATCAATACTGAAAGGAGATCACATAAATAGGACCATTTTTTATTTTCCATCCCTTAGTTTAATGCTCCTTTTTGTGGACTTTATTCATTGACTTTTTCAAGTAACTGTAATTGAGTAGCTGCCAAGAGTAACACATGACCATAGACTGTATATTCACACAACAGAAGATCTATTTTAAGACTCTATTATATAAACTACTTGGCATGTTTAAAAAAAGGAGGTTGAAATTTGACTATTGTGGCAGAATACAAACACTCATACTTAGTTTCTTCTTAGTGTCTCCTTGTCTGATGCTTGGGTTGAATGTCAGAAGGTAGTTAAGTATAAAGTTCACGATCAGACACTGAGCTATCACTTCTGTTGGAGCTTGTGATGATGTTTAGGAAGTTTTCACCTCCAAGATATCCTCACATTCCAAAGAGAAGAGCAGGCAGCACTAACTCATCCATCCACAGCCAACTGACTCACCAATAACAGGCCAATTTACATGGACAGTAAGAGTAAGCCGAAAAGCCCATCATTTCTTTCTAGGTGGTCATCTCTTTGTCTCCATACATTATTTCCCATCTTAAATGAGACAATAAATCCTCCACAGACTGTAATATAATCTCTTAATCATCGCCTTTGTGTGTTTAGAGTCTGTGATATTGTTGTCACTTGCAAACATATCCGCGCAATAATCACGTACTTTAACGACTGGAGAATTAGTAAAATGCACATAAGCGAATTAATGTATGGAGATGAGCTCTGGGAGTGCCACCGCGGGTCTGCAGCAGTTGATCCCCGGGCTGCTGCATATATATGTGCGGCTAATCACCACTGTCTTCTTGGATTCAGTCAGAGGCACGCAATAAACAACCTGCTGCCAGCTCCCCCTACGCTTTCCCTTAATCTGCCGTTTCAACTGGGCTCCGGTTCTCCGTCGTAAAAACATGTGAAAGTCAATCTAGGCACCCAGACACCAACACAGTAAAGCCCCATAGGATTTACACGCAATATGAGTGTCTTAAGAGTTGCGTGGAGACAGACAGAACAAAGGGCCAGCAGGCTCGGATATGTAATATTGGGAGAGTGTCATAAAAAGAAAAAAAAGTATAAAAAGTTTCACATACTTTGGTTTTACATGAGAAAACTCGCCACCGTACTTTGAAATCCTTGGCCTTTAGACAATCCTTGCATTATACAGCCACCTGCTGGAAAAAGTCGGTATTACATTATTCTGTAAGCATCGAAGACCATTTTTCAACTATTTAAACCCAGTGGATACGTCGACGACCACCACATTATTACTTTATTGTATCATGGATATGTTTTGGAGCTGGCTGCAGCCACTGAATAATTTCCCTCAAACATAAATTAAATAGTCGTATTAGATGTCTTAAAAATATATTGATTTGTATGGTTAGTAAAGATGTTTTAGAATGGTAATCATCTCAAAACACTTTAGGCTATAAGGCATTCATTATTATAAGGCCATTAGGCATTCCTTCATCATAATTAAGAAGTCTAGTCCTTTTATTTTATTTCATTATATATATATTTTTAAAGAAATCCCTGGGGCCCACCGAGAATCTTAGAGGTTGTGAATCATTGTTTTAGAGAGTAATAGGCTATATATTTGAGAAAGGTCAAACTTATTTTGGATGGTTCGATTAGGCTATCGTGTTAGGTCTACCAAAATAAAGTTTAATAGTCTAAAGGTCAGTGTGGGTTTATTATTATTATCTCACTTTCGTACACTAATATGTTTGAATTATTAGATTTTTTAAATGTTTTATTTAAATGTGAAATATGTTTGAATAATTTGTAACCACAGTAGCGTTTCGCGTAGTTTGATTAATCAGTAGGTTAATTATAATATAATAATTGGCCTTTATCTTTAAATGTGTATATCACATTTAAGTTAAAGTTTAAATTATTTGACAAACATTTGATCTGGACAATACTTACCTTTATAAAAAAGAGAAATGCATGACAAAACTGACATTTGTTTTTGGGCGAAGAGAGATTTTCTAACCCAACATGGCAACCCCACTCCCTTTATAGCAGCCACTGCGCATGCGTGTCTGCTTGTGCACTTGCATGGAAGACAGGACGTTTGTTTAGCATCTTTTTCGACTGTAAATTGATAAAAGATGGCGGGGAAGAGGGCTCTGGTGATCTTGTCCAAAGGCGCAGAGGAGATGGAGACTGTTATTCCTGTGGACGTGATGCGTAGAGCCGGGGTTTGTGGTTTTAATAAGTTTTAGCGTTGAGTTAGCTAAAGTCACGTAAATGCAGGTTCAAAGGAATGACGTTAGTTGAATATTAGTGTGCTTTCATCGCTTGCAAGTAGGTTTAGTATGCCTTTCCCCCCGTCCCCCAAATTAAAACTGCGCAATAGACCGGTACTTTAGCCCAAATGTCAGAGTTCACTGTCCACGCAACTTTCAGAATAAAAGCATTGGCAGATTTGACCAAACTACCTTCATGTGTACTTTTTGCAGATTGCTGTGACTGTTGCAGGACTCACAGGCAAAGAGCCAGTGCAGTGCAGCAGGAACGTGGTCATCTGTCCTGATGCCAGCCTGGACGAGGCGAGCAAACAGGTCAACTGGTTACTGTCTTTATTATCCCCGTTTGGTTTGCAGCAGCAGAACTCCAACACACACAGACCACTTTCAGCAATAAAAAAACAAAAAATACTGTACAGATTAAAATGGTAACACTACCTTTCTTGGTTTCAGTGTACGTTATTATTATTATTATTATTATTATTATTATTATTATTATTTTATTATTATTATTATATACATAGTTTCAAAATTAAGGAATGAAAAAAAACGCAAACAAAAGCAGGGCCAGAGAAAAATAAATACATTTAAGCCAATATTCAAGTGATGTTTGTACAGGCTTTAATATAATTGTTCACTGCATACATCATACTTTCATGCAAGAAGCTGAACTCAGGCTAGCTGTAACCATAAGACATATTATTCCTTTTTTTTTTTTTTTTTTTTGTGAATTTAGTACAAACATGCCTAACTCATAATTTTTACATTTGCTCCCTCCAAAACCACGATATTGATCTAAAATGGCTTAAGAAATGGGTCCTTTAATATCCTGTTCAAAACTGCAGAGGTGGAAATTTCATTTGCGTGTTTTTATTGTTGAAAAATCGTTATGTTAAATTTTTGAACCCTGCAAGTTTTTTTAGTAATCACTTGTAAATACAGAGGGGTAGGTGAAAACAGAATACGGGATTGCTCAAACATGTACACTTCAAATACAGCTCTGAGTAGCTGAGGGAACACTTTAAATAAATTCCTATAAGAAAATCTCTCAATCAAACGCAGTAAAAGTCTTATAACATTTAGTGTTTTCTCACCAATCGTCCTTCATGGTTGCTCTTACAGGGCCCTTATGACGTGGTGCTTCTTCCTGGAGGGATGCCCGGGGCTCAGAATCTGGCTGAGGTGAGTCACATGGTCCACCATAAATAGTGAGTGATGAATAGCTGCCACTTTAACTGCAACTATTCATCACTCACTGCACTGTCCCTTTCTGCACTACAACTGTAAATCAGGCGAGGCAAGTTTATTTGTAGAGCACAATGTGTACATAGTAATGCCTATTTTTATTTTATACTATAGTAATTTTATTTTAAATTGTTTCTTAATGCATGCCCTTTTGAATGAATATATGTTTTATATGTTTTTATTATTGATCAGTGTTTTTATGTTGCACCTTAATGCCGAGATAAGTTCCTATGGTTGTGAATTTTGTTCATTGACAATGGCAATAAACCCATTCTGATAAATTCGCTCTGAATAAATATACGCACATTCTTTAAACTACAAACTCTACACATGATTTTTATAGCCTGTTACTGTGCTACTTGCAACAACAAGATATTGCTTATGACCATAATGGCAAAATTACAACATCAATAATTACCATTTGTACAATGACTAACAAAATCTGCTGAAAGAACCAATGAGCTTTCAAATGATGTTTTCCAGTAATATTTGTCAGAATGATGAAAGTTTAGACCTACAATTACGAAGTGTCTGTGTAATCCCTCATTCGTCCAGGAGTATTCTATTGTCGAAAAAAATTCAGTTGTAGTCATCTGGACTCTGTTTTAGAAAAACAAAAAGTTTCAACTCTCATCCAAGAGTCATTCTCAATCTGTGAAACAAGTCTGAGAACTCAGGTTTATATCCTACTCTGTGAAGGCCCTGCCCACAGGGCAGGACCCTTGATAATGGGCCATTGAAACCAACTGGGATGGGCCTATTGTTCACTGACTTTGACTCCCTCCCAGAGTCCCTTTTTATTAGCATCAGAATGCCTTGGGCGTCTCCAGGGTTTCAGCAAACCATTATAAACAACTGGAAGGTTGAATCTTAAAACAGATTCCAGATGACTACAACTGAATCTTTTTCTACACTACAATTATGACCCAAAACTCACCATTTAAATATAGCAAATGACTTAATTACAGCCTTGGCCGGATAGGTGCTGTGCTGTTTTTCCTTTTTAATATAAAATGGACCTGGTCATTTCTGAAGATGCTTTTAGAACAGATTTTTTTTCAGCTGCCTTGGCCATTTATCACTCTGCCTTTGTGGTCCTTATCCATATGTTGTGTGAAAGATTCAGCAGACATCTGTTTTCTCTGTGTGCAGTCTCCTGCTGTGAAAGAGGTGCTGAAGGAGCAGGACGGGAGGAAAGGCCTGATCGCAGCCATCTGTGCAGGTGAAGTTCAGCATCTAGAGTTGTTCTCACACTTTTAAACATGGCTATACTTAAGGCTCAAAGCTATATGAACAATCTTAAAAAAACAAAAAGTTTTATGCTTTGATTTGCGATTTTATGTTTTTAAAATCAAGATGCGTTTTATAGAACACTTTTCAAACTTGTTCAAAGGCTTTACCATTTGAGAGAAGACCGACATTTTTTTTTACAGCAAAGTAGGCTTGTCACGAAAACAAAACTTCAGAGTTTAATGCAAATGAACAGACTCAATATTTTATACCGATTTTGATTAGAATCAGAAAAGGTTTATTGCCATTGCAAATGAACAACATTCACAAACATAGGAACATGTTTCGGCATTAAGGTTCAACATACAACGATGAACAATGATAAAAACAACATATATGAAATTAAAAGGGCATGCGTTAAACAAAACAATTTCAATTTACTATTGGATAAAATAAAAATAGACTTACTACGTACACAAGAATTTACAGGTAAATGTACAAGTGTAGTGCAGAAAGTGAACAGTGCAGTGAGTGATTGAGTAAATTGCAGTTAAAGTGGCAGGTGCCATATTGAAAACAAATACACAATTTCAACGCAAAACAATAGTACATTGTAGAAAAAGATTCAGTTATAGTCATCAGGACTCTGTTTTAGAAAAACCAAAACATTTCGACTCTCATCCAAGAGTCATTCTCAATCTGTGAAACAAGTCTGAGGATTCCTGTTTATATCCTACTCTGTGAGAGCCCTGCCCACAGGGAGGGACCTCCTGCTAATGGCCCATTGAAACTTAACTGGGAATGGGCCTATTGTTCTATTGTTCCCTGCCTCACCTTGAGTGCCTGTTTAGCGTCCGAATGCCCCGGGCGTGTCCAGGGTTTCAGCAGACCATTATAAACAACTGGGAAAGTTGAATCTTAAACCTCCATTACGATTTAATGAAGGATTCTCTTTTTTAACAAAGATGGCTTCCTTAACTCCTCTTGGATAATGCAAAAATCACACATATTTCAGAACAAGTTGTCGAGGTCTAAACTACAGGGTGAACAGGTTTTTATAATAAGTCCATACAGTATGTAGATGTATGTAGTATGTATTAATTACCCAAAAATATTTCAGCCTTTGTAACCAATCAATGTGCAGTACAATACTTAAAACCGTAATTGAAGGATTGGAGTACATTTCTGCTTGTGAAATGATATTTTAACTGTACCATATGCTTTGATAGAGTAGCGCATGTTCCTCCATGACCCGTGTTGGGATTGAAAACAGTCCTGGGTTCGGCGCAGTGTCATTTATCTTTGACATCTTCCGTGTGCAGTGAAAGTGCACCCTTTGGAAGGACAATGTGAAACAGAACAATGCGGCAAAGTGGATGGAAGGGTGTCCTAGAAATGCCTGTATCCTCACAGGAACAAAGGCCTAATGATCCTGCAGCATATGGGCTTTTCTGAGACAAAACATTAGATTATAATGGTATTGGTTTGTTATTAAAGAGTTTCTAGTCAGACTTTATTTTATTGTAATGTCGCAATGCCCTGATTCTAATTGAGACTGAAACAAAAATTCACACAAAAAGGACAACATTGGTAAAATGAATAGATTTAGAATAACTTAGACTTGTATGGGACTGAAACTAATGATTATTTTACTAATTAGTCTAGCAAATTATTTCAAATTGATTGATTTAAATGTTATACACTTGCAAGGAAAGTAATGAGATTTTGTCTGTTTTGTTTGCAGATTAAGATTTGGGTCATCTCTGGTGTATATTTACAGACAAAATCAACAGAAACACTAAATGTAGTTTTTTCGTCCCAGTCGTAAAACTCTTTTCTCAGCTCCTTGTATCGGAGTCTGTGTACAGCCCAGAAAACAACTGTTAGATTACTAAATTAGTTGGCAATTACTTCTGTAATTGATTAGTAGCAAATTATTCGATTACGTTTTTAGACCACGTGGTAACATTAAAGATACTACTATTCTCTTTTAGTTTGGAAAAAAAATTGTGTTTTTAATTAACTTATCTAAATTGGTATTGAGATTTTGGCCCATTTCATTGTATCGAAATTGAGTTTGAAATATTCAGCACTAACAAAACATGTGAGACTCCACTACTTCTATAATTAACGCTCCCACTCAGGCAGCAGTTACAACTCTCGCAATACAACAACTATACTGGACTTTGCAGTGACTATTAACATTGTGAAAATGTATGTATATATTAAGTTTTGATCTTGCATAACATGGTTAAATTTGAGAAGATCGGTTTCACATCAAGTCTATTGTGGGTTTGACAATATATTTTTCCTCACCATCGCATGACTTTGGATGCGTTTGAACATTTTCTGATTTAAATTAGATTTTTAATAAATATTTTTGACTCCAAGTGTTGGTATTGGGCATTGTAATCCAGTATAAAACCACTATCCCTAACAGGTATGAATCTAGTATTTGTGGGCACAAAGACGTTCTGGCATTCGCCTCATCACAGAAAGATGATCTCAATTGATTTCGTCTCAGGTTTCTGCCTCCCGGTCTGACTGATTCTCGTAAGTCTTTCTTGTCTCCTTTGGGTGGCGCGTTACCCGGCAGTCTGCTGTCCAGCCCGGGGAAAGTGTAATCTGGAGACCGTTTGGGAAAGCAGCCAAGAAGCCAGATCAATAACTTTCTATTTATTAACAGTTTTTGGATGAGCTCACTGCAGTGCTGAGGACAGAGCTGAGGAATAATGCAGCAGTCGGTGTTTTCTCCTTCTCATTTCAGCACGGTCTTTTGAGGTTTAAACTGTGTTGTTCCAAGCGGTATCGGAAAGCTTTTAGCTGTTCGAATTTCAGTTTTAATTTTAAAATGCAAAATAGTCCTGGTATTAGTTGCCAAAAGATTTTTTTAATCTAATGGCAGTGCATGGTCAAGTGTTTTTTTGTTGTTTTTTTTTGCATTGTTTGTCACCTCACTTGCACTTGTCTTGCCTTTTGTGATTTTAATGACTTTTTTTTCCTGTTGTGTGAAGCACTTTTGAAGAATTACCTTTGTGTACGAATTGTGCTCTACAAATAAACTTCACAATGCCATGCCACTGCTTTTACACAAAGTAAAATAACGCTTTCATTTTGTTTGTATTATAATAACCTGATAGTCTCTCTTGCTTTACCCTTGACCCGATAAAGTCGGTCAAACCTAAATGCAAGTGCCTCCCTGTGGTGCTGATGTTAAATGGACCTTAAAGAGCTCTGCCCTTCCGCAGGTCCCACTGCTCTTCTGGCTCACGGCATCGGGTTCGGCAGCACGGTCACCACTCACCCCGCCATGAAGGAGAAGATGATGGCCGGAGGTAAGAATATAAAGGGTCATAAGAAACAAATTTGACATTACTTTACATTTTTACATTCAATTACATTAGAACATGATCTAATGTAAACTTTTTCTTCTTTTATACTCATACACTAATACACATTTATAAACATTTATTTTTGTGATGATTACCATTGTTGTAATACGTTATAGTTTCTCTTATGTGAAGTCCCTTCTGCCATCTCTAGAGTTGACAAGTAGGAATGATCACTTTAAGCAGCGTTCCAAGGCATTTTTCCAATTTGAAGTAGGAAACATCTTATTCACTATTTGCATGTTTCACACCATAATTACAAAAGTTATCTTCTAATGCAGCTCATACCAATAATATGACATAAAAAGTCCGAACATGTTATCGAAAGGTCTTTAGCAATCTTCATACTGTTCTGTCTTGCATTTGCACAGTAGAGCCAGCAGATGGTGCTGTGCTAACTTCGTTATAGAGGGAGAACCTTGTCATTATGCAGCAGAGGAGAGCCCAGCACAGAGGTGGAGGCTGATGCGATAATTGACAGAATGTGGTAGAACTAGGTCACCTTAAAGATTGATACATGATATAAGTGCATTTGGCAGAGTGACTGAGCGACCTTGTCCATTATGGAATATTGTAATCACTGTATGTTTGTCTTTTTTTAGATCACTATAAATATTCAGAGGCCCGCGTGCAGAAGGATGGACATTACATCACCAGCCGTGGGCCAGGAACCAGTTTTGAGTTCGCTCTCACCATCGTAGAAGAACTGATGGGCGCTGAGGTCGCAGCACAAGTCAAAGCTCCTCTTCTGGTGAAAGACTGAGTGGAAACGTACAACTTTAAACACACTCTGCACTCGCCCGACAAGCTTCAACGCAGGCACTTCAAATCCATTATAGCTGGCACAAATATTCAATGTCACTCGTGCCATACTACTGTTCCAGGGACATGGGACTTGATATGTTGCTTTGTGAGTCATAAAAGGTGTCCTTGTTGTCAAAATGTGAATGAATACGAAAGCTTTCTAAGCTTGTATTATATTTTTGTTCAGATGCCCTTTCCAATGACAATATGAATGATTGATATTCATTCACTCCTGATGTTTCTCAAGAGTAAAGCATTAAAAAGGTGAAGCTCCCGTGTGTTGTCTTCCTTTTAGAGGTCATGCTGACTTTGCCTGCAGTGGTTGGCTGCTTGTTGATGCCTAAATATAGGCTTCTAAATGCAATGTACTGCGAGACCCGGGGAGAACGCGGGAAGCTGAAACCAAACTTATTGACAAATGCCCCAGCCAATCAGGAGCCTCGGCCTGGCTGCAGTTGTGTGCAGCTCGGCCAATGAGCGCACGGCCGCAGCCAGAGGGGCGGCGCCCAGTGGCAACGCGTGGTGGGTCTGACGAGCAACATAATCCAGAGGGTTTTTGACAGTGAAAGGAAGCGGTGTATCGCCACAAGGTAGGACATTTTGACTGTTTGCGTTAACTAAAAGTGGCAGGTGTTGTTGTCTGCGGTAAACACGCTGTCTGTCATTCAAACACACTGTTCTTTTACGCATTATACGCAACCAGACGACAGCCACGTTGTAACCAGTTTAAATTGGCATTGGTTTTAGTGTGGTCAAGCAACGTTGTATCTGATGTTACTGCAGTATTTGTACATCCTGAGCAGTATCCGAGGCAGAAGTGAGCATTATAAGTTCCCCGCTAACCACATTGTTGAAGTGGATTGACATCAGCGGCTCAGATTGTCCAGGCAGTCTGTGGTTAGCTAAAGGTGACAGGATAAACATATGCATATTAATCATGGGAGCGCACGAATCTGTGAGACACACACAAGGGAAAGCGATCCGCATTGGCACAAGAAGAAGAAGAGGAAGAGGAGAGAAGATTACGCCGCTGCAGATGTGAAGAGATGACTAGAAGATCCAGGGAGCTCTCCATCCTCCTCAGCGCCGCAGTCGGGGGATGTCTCTGCGGCTAACAGTGCGCCAGAGGCCGGGTGCACTCCCCCAGAAGCCCCGCAACATTAACCTGGAAGTGGAGCGGTGTCAGAAGGGTGTCTATATTAATAATACTCTGATAATAAAGCTGTCAAGTGGTAAATTAAATGTAGGGTGTTCACGATTTAGGGGTTGGAGCAAGATTCAGAGAGCATAGCACTTTGGCACTCCATTTGACGCAACCTGGTGAGTTGGGCAGCGCTAACAGGTTGCCCAAGTTGTCGCAGGGAAGGGAAAATTGTCTGCTGTCTTTAGTCTATAGAATTCTTATTAGCCTTAGAAGGTACAGACTTAGAAGGTCCAATACGTCTCTTTTCTTTGGTTTCCTGGTTGTAGGCCTGAAGATTTACAAGTTTAATGCAACATGTTATGATGGAGTGATTTATAATACATTGTGTGTTCCAATTTTTGCACATACATTAGTAGCACTATTTTGTTTTTTTTTTTGTTTTTTTTTTGGGACTACAGCTTCTTCTCAGTAACCCTATTTTTGTATATTTTTTTAATAATTAAAAAAAAATCCAAGACAAATGTAAACACATGAGGAGCACCATCTCACGAGATAACTTTCCACATGTGTGCACAGTCTTTCTTGTGGAAACGTATGGCGTGAGATCATCATCATCTCCATTAGGAAATAAGTCGGGTATGTTTGCTGTATTTATTTGTGTCAATATTTTTGTACTTGTGGTATACTAGACCAATGTGTGTCAGTTTTAGTCACTCTGTGTGTAGCCTAGTTTGGTCTAGAGATGATCTTGCAAAAGCTGGCTGGGTAGAGGTAGATGAATCATTATGGCCACCCCTCGGGACCGCTCTACAGACGATAAGAGACATTACTACACAACAGAAGCAGGATGTTGTGGTAATTACTAAACGATTACAGCCTAATGGCGTTGTAAGTTAATTTGACCGTTTCAACAAAATACTATGCGAAATCTACATGCTAAAACTCACAAACGGGCCCAATGTAATGGATTACTTTTAAATTAACCCTTGGCTACATGACGTTCAAGGGGACATATTTTAAGAGCTTTCAAACCGGGTTTTATCTGTGTTCCCTCATCATTAGCTTACAAAAAAGTTGTATTTCGATTGCGTATTTGAGTAATCCTGTGTCGTCGTCCTCCATTTGAAGCTCAAGTGTTTAGTAAATGTCTCCGCCCACAGCTCTGTTCTTACTTGTGATATTATAAAAGAAATAAAATAATCAGACATACATGCAGGGTTAAAAAATGTTTTCAACCAATAACAAAAGAGTAAATGAAACTCCACTGTTGTTACAGTAAAATGCCTCTTTGAAGAATTTTGCAGTTGTATACAAGAAGTCAATGAAACCCGTTTAAATTATTACGTTGTTTTAGATTAATATTGCAGTTTCCAGTGAACACATTTTTTTTGTTTGAATAGGGACCAATACAAAAACATTGACGGTAGCACAGCAGCCCGATGCATGCGTCACAGTGCTTATAGCGGAGTTCATTTGCAGCACTTGTTCTTAAAGGGTCTTTCACACACTAAAACAGAGGACACCGATATATGTACAACATTAGGACATTAGGAAAGATTACATTAGATACATTAGAAACACATTAAACGTGAGTGCAGTGCTGCTGCTGCCACGTCCAAGATTGAGTTTCTTTTTTGAAGATGCTACATTTTGTTATAAATGTTAAATGGACAGGGAGCATATTCCACGGAGTAGAACCCTTCACAGAAAAGGCTGTTGGGGCGAAGCATGTTTTACGTAAAGGCACTTTACCGTCTCCAGATGAGACTGCTCTGGTTGACCTGCCACAGCTCTGGAGTTTACAGATACAGCTGCTCAAAGGCTTTGGAGCCAACCCATTAACTCGTTTAAGAACACTAAAGTTAATCACATTTGAAAATGAAAAAAAAGTTGTGCTTCAATAAAAAGTGGTGGACTCGAACTGTTTTTTGGTCGAACACCTTTAGAGCCTGGTTGTAAAGTCTTTGGATTGGTTTGAGCGTAGTCTGGCTAGTCTAGTCCAGATGGCATATTCCGGGGTCAGGCATGTACCTCGAAACACACTTTTTTTAACTTGACTTTTGAAATTATACTGTGAGTCTTGAATTATTCCTAAATACTTCTCCTCTGGTACCTGGTCAATGAGATCGCCATTAATTTGAACCTGAAGGGGGGTAACATGGGCTTTTTTGATGGGAATGTAAAATTAAGATAAATGCTATAGATTAAATACCTAAAATATCTTTCATAAAATGTCAAGTTGAAGTGTCCATAAATTCATGCATTTATTAATGTATGCATATTTTAAAAGGATACAGTATGTTGAATGAGAGATGGCATTAAAATAAGAAGATTAACAAGTCAACCTACATATGCACTCGTCACTTTGCACTTCTTACAGAGCGAGCTAGAGGTGTTAGTTCATCGTGTTCATGTTGCGGCGCAGAGAGAGTCATTTCTGGTGTAGGGGGTATTTTGTACTTTTGGGAAATTGTCTTACTCATGCTGAGCGAAGCAGAAGTAACTTAAGTGTCATAGGTTGTGCCAGTGCTGTTCTGAGTCTTTCTGCAAATGTACATCTGAATGAAAGCGATCTTCAGTAGTATCTGTAATGGATGCCAATATTATCATGTCATACAATGACTTATATTTATACAGTCAATGGAAAATAAAATATAAAACAATGTCAAAATAAGAAGCGCTAACCATCAAAAAGTAAAGCATTAAAGCAATTATTTAAGTAATTGTTTTAATGCTTTTTGAATACTATCAACTGGCCTCTTCCATTGCTTGAACATGGACACCTAAAATCTATTATTGTATTAATAGTTATGTGCATTTTCAAGTTTAATGACTTAAAATGTGTCAGTCACACACTGCTGCATCTTTGATCATTTGCAAACATTATTTAATTGACACTCGGAAATATATGAGGAGTTGAGTTTGGACACGGATATTGTTGAAGACAAATCCAAATGTAATTCTCTGCCTAGTGCCTGCTGCTACTGGAGGTGCATGTTTTCATTGAGTTGTAATTTCTGTGTATTGGTGTTGTAAGAGCTACTAGTAACAGTTTTGCTCACGTTTCTATGTGAACGCTACATGTTTTCCAAGTTACAGTGCATTCTGCTCTCATTACGGCCTCGCACCTGTTTGTCGCAGTGCTTTTGGCTCCTGGTGAGTTTTCCTGGCCAGTTGTTTGCCCTTAAACGGCCCATAGCCTTTTAGCGTGTCCAGTGCTTGTCATTTTGAGGCAACATGGCCCCATTATTACAGATGCGCCAAAAGCTGAACATCTTGGGATGAAAATAAGGGAAGAGTTTAAATGTGAGTGTTGGATGGAGTTTAGTGGAGGGTGTGGAGCACGTTCTTGTTAATGTCGTGTTTTGCAGTTGGATAATTCTGGAATGTTAACAATTTGCTCTGTTGCACGTAACATGTTAGAATTATTCTGCTCGAGCAGCCATACAGTAAAGGGCTGCAGGCTTAGCTCCCTATTTCTGGATGGGGCAGAGGAGAGAGGCACATGTAGGGGGGATGGGGCTCCGGGCCCTGGGACTGACTCATTGGCTTAGCTAATGATGTAATTAGAGTGGTGCACTTGCATCTCCTGATTAGATCCCTCCTTTGGGCTGACGTTTTGATGGGAAACGCTGCATTTGCTTACGTTTCATTGGCAAATCAATTTGCAAAGGCTATCTGTCAGCTTTGGGGTGCTTTCAATTACAATTTTGTATAATTGGAAATTTTGTGCAAAAGATGCAGTCTGCTAATATGTCATGATTCTGTGTCATATTTTTCTCATGTCTAGCCACAAAGTGAAGTCTAGTCTTAAAATACATGGCAACCCCTCCTACTTTCTTTTTGAAAGCAGGAAGTTCTGATGCACTTGTCGGTTCTCACAGAAATGATAATGCTCCCTCAAGTATCACCACCTGCAGTTTATGTAAGGTGTGCAATTTGAAGGCCATAGACCTCTCAAATGTCAATTCAGAGTGCATTTTAAAACTTTTCTCTCCTCTGCTCAGCATTTAGTCCTTCCTCTGTTGATTTGACTGAAGTCAGCAATGTAATTTACCATGTTTGTTTTGACATGGGACAAACTTTGTATTTCTTTGATTTATTTCTTGTTCCACCAATGAAGAATTGAGATAAGTTTACATCTGAAACTGCATCAGATTTAAGTGGTTGGAACAAAAAAGTGACGTCAACAATTTTGCTGTTGCTTATATCTGCTTGGCGCTGATCGGCAGTTATGACAAATCATCACTCAAACTTATTTCAGTGAGCTAACCACAAAACCTCAGTACATCTCGTCTTTCTCTCAGCAAGAGTGAATCTGCACCGAGTGATAAACCCCAGCGGACGCAGGGGCAGTGCAGCCGACTCTTAAAGTCTCACTAGTCCCACAACATTTCTGGGGGAGGGTTCGCCACCTACATGTTTTCATGGTGAAATTTATAATTGTTCTTTTTTAATTAACTAACCATTTGCACTAAGTTTGAATTAGACATTTTGCCTTTAGAGTTGAAAACAGAGATAATTGCCCATATGGCGTCTGCACAGGATGAGAAGTGTGTGTACTTTTAGAAGACATGGTAATCAGCAAAGTAATTTAAATTGTTCCTTTTCAAACAGAGGTTAATGAAAAATGTTGAACCCAACTGTTGTCTGTTCCACTTGACACTGCTCGATTAGCTCAGATACTTTTTTAATACAGCAGGGACTATAATAGAAATTCATAGTAGACAACTTTTACTGATATTTATTTTATTATTCACCATCTAAATATTTGTATGTGTACTTTTGTATGTGGAAGAAAATAGATTAATTGAAATGACATTTGGTTTGGTAAACTTTTTCTTTTGAACACTAAGACGTACTAAGAAGTAGAATTGTCAGTCAACACAAACATATTCACAACAGATGTAACCTTGAGCTCTTGAATTTAGTACATGCAACGTTGCGCTGTGTGTATTCTTAGACTGCTTTCTGGAATTAGTAATGCTGTTACTGTTCTTATTGGATAGAATCATCATACATCAACCTTCATGAGCTTTTAGCCTTGTTATGGTGTTCTCTTATCATCAGTGTACTCAGAGTTGTGTTTAGATGATTCCGGCATGTTTAAGTAATCCTGTAATGTTCTGCTTTTGAGGCTTGAGTGCTCAGAAAATGTCTGTTTTTACTGACCCCCTATGTCCTTTACCCTATTTGCAAAATGTAGAGTCTGCGTCAAACATGTAGTGTTCAGGAATGTTGTGTAGGTGTAGCCATTTTTCAACAATAAAATCTAGTAAATTAAAATCCACAGCTTCCTACGGTGACATGCAATTATGAAAAGGAGGGGCTTATCAATTCTGAATTTTTTTGAACTTTTTTTAAAGGAAGTCAGTGATCTGATTTTTATTATTAAGCTGTTTAGATTTTTATTTAATTTTCAGAAATGTATATAAGTGTTAAATAATTATCTATATATGCTACTTTTTGTTACGTTCTAACATTGTTCCCTCATCAAAAACATACCTGGAGTAGCATTAAGCTTAATTCACACTAGTTTGATGAATCTTCCCCTCCCAGCATCAAAAACACTGAGGGCCATATTTTGCCGCCGTAGGTAGCGTTATCGTGGGCGCATCAGAGCTCATTGCGTCACACCTTACAGTCGGTACAATTGATGACAGCGCAGGGCGTGGTCTGGTGCATTCTGTTAATTGCCAGAATCGTAACTAATACACTTCAAAACTAGTGCACTGGAGTCCTGTTACTATTCCCATATGGACGAGATAATCATAATAAAACAACCTTCATGGGCATAAATAAGACAAATTATAAGTTATAGACTATTGAATACAATCACATTTTATGTGGTTATTTTATTTCCCCACTCACGTAAACAGCGCAGCGCCGTTACGCACTAAGCTCTTAAAGCTCTTTGCTGGACACTTCCACCTCCCGCGTTGGACCCCTGGTACTGCACAGTCTGGACCAGACTGGGCCGTACAGACTCATGGAACGTCTATTTGCGCAACACATTCACATCACATTCAACCAAAATTCTTGTCCCAGTCTGCGTAAAGCTGGTCCACTTTTTCTAATTGGTCAGATGTGCAGGAAGCAGATAAACCAGCTCACACACAGATTGTGGGGAAAGGAGACAGTGTTCTCTGTATTCTAATCTTTAAAATGCTTCATGTTTTATTAAAATCAATCACATATTCACAGAGAAATGAGCCAAACGAGGAACTGAATTTAAACCCTCAAATTGTGCGGAGTGCGGACATGCGAGAGAGAGAGTGAAAAGAGCGAGCACGCGCATCGCGCTGTCGCTTGTCTCATCACTCAAAAAAGACTTTCGGCATTAATAGTTTTGAGGATAAGAAACTGTTTTATGTGTAATTGTAATTTGGATTGGTTTCGCCAATCAGAGCCAATTGCAGGACAGCCCTGCCGAACAAACTTCTGCTCAGCTGATGTGTCAAGAACCAGCTGAAACAAATAAAGATGAATGAAATAAAGAAACAACGCTCCGAGGTTTCATTTCAATAATTTATTTATTTTATTTTGGAAATTTGGGGAACACATTATTGCTCACTTCTTTCATTGCCTGTATATGAGGCCATGACAAACATCTCCCACACAGGAGGTGGTTTTGAATGCCACAGTTATCAGTCATTGGATCAAACACTATCACCATATATGGACTGGAACCATCCCACTCCGGCCTCCACCGGCCAAGTACAGCCTCTTCAAGCCAGGGCTAAGGTTGGCAAGATAGCAAAATAGCTCCCTGGCCCCGCCCCCTTGAAAAGGCTTATGTTAACGCTACCTCCAGGGGCAAAATATGGCCCGGAATCTTCTGAATCTCCTTGATAACTGACCTTTTCTCAATCTGTGATATGGGTCTGAGAATCTTCTCTGTTGTTTAAGTCCATAAATCATTGCCAGACTTGTTCTGTGCATTTCTCTAGTCTAATCACGATCAGTACAACTTTGCTTGCTGAGACCCCAAAGTGAGAGGCCAATTTAATCCTAAACTGTGTGTAGTTCCTTCTTGATGGTGCTAGACCTCAGTTAGTCCCAGGGGAAACAGCAGAGATCCGAATTTGTTCTATGTTTAGTTCTAAAACATTAGAAGCCAAACTAAAGGTCCTCAAGAGCATGTTTAAAGGCTAATAACAATACAAGTAATGCTTAATAGTTGTCATTTAAGCGTTGGCCCATTATGTTAAGCAGTCGCTCTCTGGTAGACATTCACAAGTGCCAAAATATAATACACAATGCAACTTATTCATACACCTTTTATATAAACTGATATAAAATACATCCCTTCTGGACTCTCATTTGCACTTGTTACGACCCCTGGCTCAAAGGGCCGTAGCATCACCTGTCACTGCTTCACCAGTGTTATTTCCTTGTCCCAGTATATGCTGCTAATATAATATAAATAAAAAAATGCATAAATACAGTCGAGGTTTTTGGCTCTCTGCACAGTTGAAATTCTTACGCTTTCCAATTTTTTCAGCATACAATACAGTAAATTGTAGTCACTTTTGTGTCCCACACACAGGGCAGGCCCCACCATGAAAAACAACGGCACTTCACCTGTCTGTGGTCGTAATGTAATGGCTGATTAGTGCACTACCTGTCCCTCTGAGTTGCACCTGACAGCAGAATGAGACTCACATAGATTTGGTGAGTTAGAGTATCAGGCTAATTCCCCAGACTCTGGTGTTTAGTGAAAACCTGTCAGGGCCCGTTCTCCATGTGTGCTAATCCCACAGCGGCCGACTGACTGCACTAAAACTCTAATGGCCTTTTCCACAGGGGCCCCCAGAGGCCTTCACTCAACTCAGTACAAGCTAAAACAGCCTGTGTAAACTCGGCTAAGTGTTCTGTTGTATCAGAGTACTACAGTTTTTCTTTACTAAATGGTTGAACACACTATTGACTGACACATTCTGACCCACACTAGGAAAATTCACTCATTATACGTAGATTAGGATTAAATCAGGATTAGAAAAGGGTGTTTTGAGGGTGTTATACTTAAATCACACATACTAGCACTGAACCAGGACTAAATAAGAACTAAACCACGAATAATCTTAATAGGGACGCACCGATCCAGCTTTTTCAATTCCGAGGTTAAATCATTAAAGCAGAAACTCGCAGAAAATAAAGCTAGACAGGTTCATTCATAACCTACTTGTTTATTTGAGCCTCTTTTTCTTATATCAATTGCATTACAGTTTTGTCTACATGGTTACAGTGCTCACAGGGAGTAGAATGAAGTTGTAAATACACGTTTACAACTCAATACATGGCTGATTTGGAAATCTGATCATTATCCAGAAATTCTAATACCTGATCCATAAAATTTTACAATACTGGTCCATCGCTAGAAACCCGGGATTGAATTTGAATTAAACTAGGATTTAATAAGAACATGGTATATTTATTTTTTTACAAGAGGAACAAACTGTTACTGATCTAAAGTTGCACTAAATTATTAAATTATTATTAGAAATGTTTGTACTATATTTACGCCTACATGGGAGCCACAGCCTTTACAACCATGTTTTCATACTTGGCTGATTTGTACTGTTTGTGAATGCTAATTGTATCACAGCAACTTCCCAATTAGAAGTTAATGTGCGCACTGTTTAAAAATGTGCAAATAATAACCAGTTTGACTCGAGAGAGCAGTGTGCGATAATCAGCTCGTTACTTGAAGGCTTTCAAATTACACTCATTTGCATCACTTGACTAAGAATGTGAACGCCATCTAGAAAATTCTTATAATCCTTGTTTTTGTGAATATGTTTTTGCTTGCTCTTATAAGTGTTAAGCTACCAAAGGTCTAAAAAGAAATATCTCTAATTCTTATAATCCTTGTTTTTGTGTGTAACAAGGGCAGTCCAACTTGGCCCCGGCAATAAAGGGCTTATACAGAGTTAAGTATATTTCATTTTAAATATGAATATGGCCATTTCATTTAATTTAGTTTTTTCAGAAACAAAATACAAATGGTATTGATTTCATAAACACAAACAAAAACAGGCTGTTAAATAGTGACATTTAACACAAAAAATAGTCCGCTTCAAAACATATGGTGCTAACCTGGCTCACTCCAGATTGATCTGTGTCTCTAAATTGAGTTCTTCACATGAATCAATCTGGTAAGGCTTTCAGCGAAAGCCGTTGGGATGAAAAACAAAACAGAAAACTTCACGCTGATTTGTCGAAGTGTCACAAAAGCGGAAGAAGCAGACAAATCTAAATTGTGTTAAATCCAGTATTCAGAAAAGCACAGTCCTCTTTCTCATCCACAAATGTACAAAGCTCCATTGTGTGCACCACAATGCTGCTCTGTGATTGGCTCTCGTCCCGCCTGCGGGCACTAAACGCCATGTGATTGGCCCGTTAAACCACTGTACGAACTGCAAACGAATCAGCGGGAGCCTAGATGGATTCTCAAGAGTTTGTGAACTGACAAGAGAATTCATCATATTTCACCTCTTGATTAAAAGGACCAAGCTGATCAGTGACCATTAGGCCATTTTCAATATTTTACCTGTCAGTAATGACATGTTTTAAAGACTATCCTCTCATATCCCATACTATCCTACACGTTTTGGACCAATCTTGGTTTTGGGTGATTTGCTTTAGTCCACATTATTATTTGAGAAGTTTGAGGTTTGAACTCGTCCTACTCACGTCATGGTGCACAGCGGTCTGGCCATTGCAGTCTGTCAGATCTTGCTGTTACTACGCTGCTGCTTAGACAGGGTCTGGCAGAAAAGATAGATATGCTCAAAGAGAAAGAGCAGGCACAGCGGTCCGCAACAGTGGAGCAGGCCTGTCTCTGCACTCCGGGCTAAGATAAACAAAAGGTGCAGCACAAAGTTCACACAAACACAACACAAAAGAGGTTTACTCTGTAGTTATGGATAACATACGCCATACCTGAAAGTGTTAAAGTAGGCTAGAGTACTACTGCGATAACTACAGGTACTAGCTATCGACGGTTATTATTCCAGTATTTGAATATGGATGTCACGATATCAAATGACAGCTTTACGATTATTGTGAAAAGAAACATCACGATATAATGATTATTCATGATTATTGACGGATAGGAAAAGTGAAATCCTTTATTTTTCTTTCAATTTTAATACATTACTGTTCTATTAGTATTTGACCATCTTAACGAAATCAAATATTCCGAATTCAAAAGTAAAGTTATTGTGATATAAACAGCCACTTCTAAAGCACTGCACTTTTCGGAGCAATGATTGAATTGAAATGACTTAATTTAGCCTCTAAAATAGTCACAATTATTATTTTATTGGTTCTTACAATTATATTGTGACTTGAACAATTATAAATTAACCAAATAACTTAAACATCCCTCTATTTGAATATACATTTTGATACAATAATCTTAGTTATTAAAAGAAACGTGTTTAAATCTACATGTTTAAAACTAGTCAAAATCTGTCAAAAATAAAAACTTTACATGGACAAAACTGAGACTAAATCAAGGTTCATTTAGACTGAAAAGCCTTTTTCAAAATATTTCCTTATTTACAACCTTATTTAGTTCCAGAATCGATTATTGTTTTAGCCAACGTTGCGATATCGATACTTTTTTCTATGGTGCAGCTCTGGCAACTACCATTAGCTTTGAGCTTTTGCATTAACTCAGCAAACACAATATTGTGTGGTTGTAACCGAATTAGATGTAAGCATATTTCAAGTAAACAAATGTGTTTTTCTATGATTTATTTTTTGTGGCTTGGATTAACTGCCACAACATGGAGAAATAGAAGACGCACAGGTTTTCACTGGTAATGCATTGCTTTTATTGCATGTTTTACACACATGAAATACACAGTGCTAATGCTTTCCCTGAACTGGGGGGGTGCAGTACTTTGAAGAGATGTTGAAGGGAATTTGTTTATGTACTTCCTGATGGTAAGAATGATGGGTAATGTCTACAGTAATACGTATGCACCACATTATTGATCAGCACATGAAATAATCCTCTTATTTTCCTCTTATTTGCCTCTTCCCTCCTTCCCTCGTCGGCTGAGTTGACTTTGTGCTCTGGTGGATATGGGATTATACACATATATATCGTTTTCAAAGGATACTGTACCTGAGTGGGACAGGGCTCAGTGAAGCTTGAACACATTTCTGGCAGATTTCTTGTCAGATTTACTTCCATCCCTCACCCTCTGTCATGTTGAGCACTGGATCGGATGTCATGAATTTAAGCTCCCAGTTAAAGCCAGAGTTTTCAAGTTTGTTTACATGTTGAGCTTAGTTCATTCACTCTCGTGGCTTTATCTGTCTAACTTTACAGCTATGGAGGAGAGAATCAAACAGTCGAGTCCAGAATATGCAGTCCAATGCGGCACTCGCAAGAGCAGAAACGAGCTATACCTGGCCTTTGCTTTGTTGGCATTCTATCTGTGTACTAGTATCTTAACTAAGCTCAAACGGGTTTTATATTGAGCTACTTTGAGCTGCTGTGTCCAAGTAAATTCCCTCAAGGATCGTTGCGTAAGGCTGCACAATATATTGCAATCGTTATCGAAAATGCAATTTGAGTAGCGCAATAATCACACGGCAAAGGCATAGTATTTCGATATTCTCTGCATTGATTATTTTCAAGGTTTTATATTTACATCTATTACATACCCTGTTTTTTTCTTGTTTTTTCTGAAATGCTTGGATTCTTGTATTAGTTTATCAGTTCATATTTCAGTCTTCTTTCAAACACTGAGCAAAATGTGACTCTTTAAGCATAAAGATCCAATTCTTGCAGCCCTTGTGTACTTCAGTGTATGTTCCTCATGTTTTTTATTTGTTCAAGTATGAAATTCTATCTTTTCCAAGTTCAGCGATCACCGGTTCACATCTGTTCAGCCCAATCTTACAACTCTCTGAGGGTTTTTGAGCATTGTGAAAACTGCCGGCTCACTAATAGGACTATAATAACTACCTGACGCTTTAAAACCGCCTAGTTTTGCTGATTATTGCAGCTGTATGGTCATTACACTGTCACTGCAGCAGCCCCATTCTTCGCGCTCGCTCTCCTCCCCAGCTGATTCACCGAACACACTCTTTGTCGATTGCTGACATTACACTTGCGCGTGGAGACGGTCGCAGGGGGGCGGGAGGGGCCGTGGTTCCCTTTTAATGCATCTGCTCGCTCTCTCTATACATTCACTCACCCTCTTCCCCTCATCGCCGCCCTTCTCGCTACCGTTTTCATATCTATAACTTTTCCTTGATTATCATTCCGTCTGTTTGTTCATTCAGTATAGTCAGTCAAAAGAATCTGTCATTCATCCCTCCGTCTCGTCTTGTCTTGTGGATTCTTTGGCTCTGCATCTGTTCCGCGTCTCGTCACTGCGTCAGGGCTCGCCAGCAGACTGAGGTGCGTTCTTGTGATTTTATTTATTTATTTATTTATCTGTTGCCTGCGTCCAAGCGCTCTCACGCCAACCCGCCTCTCTTCCTCCCCCTTTGCTAGTCCGCTCAAGCAAATAGCCTCAGTGTTCTGTCACACAACACGCCAGCGAGGCAACTCACCTTTACTCTATTGTAGCCGCAGTGAAAACGCTCTTTGCATTCCGTTATTGCACTCCACCACTCGCTCTCCCCTTTCTCTGATTATCGTTCATGTATAATGCATGTTCTGTCGTTTTGAATTTTAGCCACAGACGCACTGGTGGTATTTTTAAAGACTTTTAAAAATAGCCAACAAAATTATATGCAAAGCGGTGCGTTCATGCAAGAAGGCGGCTGATGATTCCTCCTAACCTTACCTGCCTCACTGATGATGCATAACCAACTGTTGCAGCATCCATCCCCCAGAGCAAAGAGCGTGAACTTTTCTAGCATTGCATTTGAGGTTATCGTAGCAGACATGTTGTGACAGCTAGCCGTGTCGCGATCTCATTTGCACGTGTTGGTAGTGAGCTAGTTTCTTCGCATGCTATAATAGTTTACATTTGCGCGCTTGGGAACGCGCCCCTCTCTTTCCATGGGCTCCGGTCCAAGGGGAAAGGCATAGAGGAGGCAGGCTGCAGCGTTTGCAGAGTTTGGTGCAATAAGCTGTTGAATGCTGAGGAGGAAAGTCGCAGGCAAAAAGCAGGTTTGTGCGCAGGAGTGCCATTTACTGGGAGGATGTATGGTCGAGTTATTTATTCATTGTTTTGCTGATACAGGTTGGTCTGCAGATGTTCATTGTGGATGTAATGGATAATAAATAGTGTGCGGTAAGGGTGGCTGATATTGATCTCGATATTTTCCCAATGCATCAGAAATGTGCTAAAATGTTTCAAGTATCGCACAAAACAAGAATGGACCATGAAATTATCACAAAAGTGTGGACGCCCTTGTTTGGGAGATGTTTTTGTCTCTTTTTTGAGCTAATTTGAATCATTTTCCTTATAGACAACACTTGATATGTTAATTTTGCAGATCTCAAAAACAACAACTGTGATATTATCAATTTTCCATACAACCACCTTTAGTGTGCGTATAATGCTGTTGGTTGCAGGTGACTTGAGACTTTTTTGGTTTTTACGTTCTCACATTACAAACATTATAATGCATGCAAAGTGCAGAATACTAATGAATTCCCATATAGTAATGTACTGTTGGCCCTTATTAACACTTATGATCCGTCATATGGAAAGTGGCTTTCCAAATGACACAACAGCAGTGTACTTCGATCGTTGCAGGGATTGAACGGCAAACCTTTTTAGTTTCAGAATTCAACTCACTATGTAGTTAAAAAATTAAATTAAACTTCCAGCTAGTTGGTGGTGTTTTAGCACTTAGGCATTATCCCATCTCTTATTTAACATTGTTTCTTTTGTTGTATGATTGCTGCAGACCTCTGTGCAGAGTATATAAAGGGTAGTGGGTGGAGTTTGTTGTAGGGGCAGAAACAATTTTTTTCCAATTTAAAAAAAAAAAAATCATCGGTGTAATCCCTCATTCATCCAGGAGTGTTCCATTGTAGAAGAAAGATTCAGTTGTAATCCTCTTTTTTTTATTGAACATTTGAAGTTATGAAATCATCCTGACTGACTGAACTGTGAATATATGAAAAAGATCATACATCATTTTACAATATTGAGAGGCAGAGCTCAGCTTTATGCTAATGAGACACTGTGTCTTCCATCATCCAACTTGTGACTGTCTGAAATTGGCAGAAGAGTGGAGTGTCTGAAGCCAATATTGATAGTTTTGCAGCTTGTGCTAGTGCATTAAAATGTATCGGGGAAAGCAATACAGTATCCTTGGATATGTCTCCTGGCTTGTGCTCATAAAAAGAAACAGCGTTGCCAGATTTGCTGCCATATTCACTGTTCAAGAATTAACAGTGCAATATCTAAACTCTAATACTATAGAAGCAATGTAATAGAACAAAAATAATGCATTGGCTTTATAAAAGTTAGCTGATACTGCAATATAATAAATGATTACAAATGTACAATATTGTATGATGCTTCCCTTTGTCCAATCTAACTTGATTTCCATATTGAGGAAAATGATTGAATAATGTTGTTGATACTACATTAATAATGAATGTAATGAAATGTGTTTTTGATACAGCAGACCTTGTGATCTTATTGTAGTCCTGATAGATCAAGCCCCAAACACTGAAAGGTCCAAATGTATTCTTTTTATGTATATCGTTTTTCATTACCAATACTTGGTCAATTGAGTATCTAGTTTTAATATTATTTTTAGTATCAATTTGTATCTGGGCTCTATGATCCAATCATTTTCTTCAGAACTATATTATAATATTGATATTAGACACACGGGTAGTTGATATTAATACAAATTTTTATTGTTATTATTCTTGCAATCAATCTGCAGAGTGCCTATTACGTCCATCCCAATATACTGGTCGGGGGTATACGGGGCAGTGGGGGTCGATTCCAAAGCCCTGTCTGTTTATATGAACTTTAGTGTCTGGGGTATAAGTGACATGGATTAACATGTTAGATGACTACAGAGGTTCACACCAGCGCAAGTGAACTGCGAGCTACAATCAGTGCGAGCACAGTTATTTTTGGTCACTTCTCCGTGAGTCTTAACGTAGCAGCACCACAGGACTGCGCCGATGTGTGTGGGACGCACACCCTCGATGAGGGAGAAGTAGGAGGAGGAGGTTCTTGTCACCAGAGGAGCAGGAGGAGGCCTAACCCAACCTGTTGGTGCTAATTTTCTCAAACTCCCCTCAGCATAACCAAATAGCCCATCTCGGCAGTAACCAATAGGCCTAAACAGTGAGAAGAGCAACAAGTGAGGTGCTGATAAGCTTAAATTTGTGGCTATATTTTATTTTAAAAATAATCAGATGAATTAAATGGTATGGGAGCTTAATTGTTATGTTTCTCCTCAAAGTTTTTACATTTTAATACATTGCTATTATTAGGGTATCAAAGTAAGTCTATATTATGTTTCTATAGCCCAGCTTTCAGTTGTAGTCATCTGTACACTTTTTTAGAAAAACAAGACATTTCCAAGAGTCATTCTCATGGGATCTCCTGATTATAGCCTGTCTGGTTTACAGTTTTGCTTGAAAGTAATCTTCTTTGTTACCCTAACAGCCTTGTAATGGGCTATCAAAATCCTATTGTAAGCTGACTGTAGCTCTCTCATCACTGTCATCACTCATTAATGAGTACCTGATGAGCATCAGAATGGCCAGTACTGCTGCTGCTCCGTGGCTTCATGATTGTATACGACCAGTAAGTTGAACCTTAAACCTCTATTTCTGTTAAGAGGGATTCTCTCTTTTTTCTCTCCTCCTGCTTAGAATCTTCACCTCGCTGTCTTCAAGGGCTTTCTTCGGCACTTATCAAAATTAAGAGAGCCAAAAATCAGCGCAAAATGGTTTAAAAGGGAAACAACCAAGAAGAAAGTCCTGTTTATTTTATACCGGGCAACACTTCATCAACAGGTTCATCCTAAGAACAATGCCTACAAGATGCCTACACAAAAACAGAGCAATGTAATGCATTCTAACCAATGCAATGTAGAAAGAGTGTTACATATATGAGACTGAACCGCTGCAACACAAGAGGTTTCAACACAGAAGGCACGCTAATTCAGGTAGCAGAGGGCCGTGCATCTTCATCTTAAAGCCACAAACCTAAAAAAGAGAATCCCTCTTTAAGCAGGAATGGAGTTTGAAGGTTCAATTTACCGGTTGTATAGAGTTTGAAGTCAAGATGACTACAACGGAATCTTTTTTCTACAATGGAACACTCCTGGACAAATGAGGGATTACACTGATTTATAGCCTAATTATGTTTAATCAATGATGACAATCATGTTAAACATTCATTGACAAAAATACTACATGATACTAGTCTGTGTAATCCCTCATTCATCCAGGAGTGTTCCATTGTAGAAAAAGATTCAGATGACTACCACCGAATCTTTTTCTACAACTACATGATACTATAAATATTTGTAGATCTTTGGGCTTTGCTGAATCTAAAAGTAGCTCGCAAGCTGAAAAAGTGTGGAAACCCCGATCCAAAGTGTCTTGACTGTGTAGTAAATCTCAAACAAGAAGACGATATATCACCCAGCTCTTCTTCATCCCTGGCTCTGCTTCTGAGCCCGTGCTGCCGGCTCCTCCTCCGGGTGTTTCCTTAACTGGCCTCAGTATTCATTCTGCACTTGAGCGTTAGCGCCTGTCGAGCTTCATTAGCCCTGTTTTGGAG